>WFIW01000050.1:37076-85817 GCA_009756535.1 Metschnikowia sp. UFMG-CM-y6306 | reverse complement strand
CGGCTGGAAATGGCGCAACCAGGCCGGCATCTCGGCATGAGGCGCCCGACGCCTCATGCGAGCCGGGCCAGTTTTTATCTATATAAGTTTGGATGATCCCCTTGTTTTAGGGATCATCAACGAATACACCTTCTCTTGAGTATTTGACGCTAAAACAACTACTAAAGAACATAACAAAACTTATATAGAAACTGGCCCGGCCCGCATGAGGCCTCGGGCCCCTCATGCCGAGGTGGGGGCACGATGGTGCCATAATTGGTCGGAGTGGGGTGCTATACACGTCCGGGCAGCCTTAGGCGTCCCGAAAAATCCCAATCTGGCTTATCTAGACCAATTGGCGCCTGGAGGCGCCTATTTGTCCTGCATCTAAGGAAACCACGGCGGCATCGGATAAGGTGCAGCTGGTGCCATCTCGTCTGAGTCTCGGAGATAGTCGGTTGGGATTGGACAAGCCCTCTCCAGGCGGGGGAACGATGGCTTCCCCTTGTAGCGTACGTCGCAGGTAAATTTGGTATCCATGGGTAGCGCTACGCATGGTGGATCTGACAGAATCCACTGAGAATTTCAGTACTATAATAACTGTTGATTTAGTCTCCCCTCCTGCACCATCACCACCGAGCTTCAGAAATCCACAAACACGTGGACAAGAAAAGTCAAGGTGAAAGGGATAATGGGACGTTCCCCCTAGAAGACAATCAGGTTCAAACTAGTGCGACATAACGGTGCAAACCACAATTACAAAGGCGTTCAAGCCAAGAATCCAAAAAATTTCCCACTTCCTCGCCCAGTCTATCAACCAAAAAGTGTTATGAATTTCTTCAAACTATTCTTCGTTTAATCGTACCAAAAATCAAAATAATCCGATCACCGCCCCTGTTTCTGTCCTCATTCTTTATTTTTTGTCCTCTTTTATCTGCCTTCGCTTTCCGTTTATTTGCTTTTGGTTCTGTCGTAAAATAGCATATGTGCTTAACAACTAGAGTGATTGACGCGCTTGGAATGCCTTCGCAAACGCTACAGCGTACCTGCAAAAGACCATCGATAACTTTGTGGACTCACTTTTTCTGTTGAGTGTCGAAGTGTAGGAGTCAGCTCTTCTCCCATTTGTTGCCTTTTCCTCTTGACCTTGGAGTTACAAACGGCCCGAAATTCTTCGATTGCATCAGGCAAGAAGAGAAAGGAGCTAAATCAGAAGACTCTATTTGAAGTTTAACTAATAATCTCACGAACGCGTAGAAATGGTTGGCTGTGATACATCTTGGCACTACATCGGACTTGGACCCACTTGAGTCTAACCCCGTCTTTTTATTGGGCAGTCGAATTTTCAAACTGATATATACTTGGCGGAGGCTCTGTACCAAGAGCAGGGAGCGGCCCAAATCGTTCCCTCCCAGACGGCCCTGGTAACAGCGTCCACTATGGGATTCTGTGAGCGGGGAAGTTTACTTGTTACGGGCTCGTATGTGGGCTAGGGTCATCCTCCACTTTTGAAACCACGGCAGAGAGCACCCACAAGAAAGGAGCTGTGTCGATTTTGGAAGACGGCAGAGCACCCACAAGAAAGGAGCTGTGTCGATTTTGGAAGACGGCCTTGAAGCGACCCCACAGTTGGATGCTTGGTGCAGCAATTTTGTTGCAATACTGCTTTCTGCATCTGGCACTTTAAGGGTTAAGTATCTTTGAGCCAGAAAATCAAGAATTGTTACTGCCCAAAGAATTGCCTTCAAGAAGGAATGCCTGCAGCACCTGGATTTGGGTGCGAAACCGCGCACTGTAAACCTGTGTCCAAGAATCTTAAGCGGCAGAGAACCAGCACTGGGCCCATTTCCGGGCCACCAAGAAATGGAGCAAGTTTCTTGAAAGGGCCAAGCTCTTGAAAAAGCACAATGCTTGTTATATCCAGCGTATCCCCGTTTTTTGCGCCGATGAGTGCCTGTGAAATCCCGAAAGGTGCGTCGTCTCTGCGAACCGCGCCTGGCGCAGATTTAAAGCGGCCTTTGCTTTTAGAGTTGGCTGCAAGCCAGTGAGCATCGACTTGGTTAATGTGCATGTACCGAATTTGACAGCAACACTTTGGGACGGTGCGTATTGGCTTGTTACGCAGTGTGGCCAAAGTCGGTGGAGGGAGGTTCACGAGCATCCTTTTTCGCTGGTCTTTGAACTTGGGGGCAAACACAGTCAAGATGCCCCGTTCCAAGTCGCGTCCTGCATATAAGCAAGGCCTGTCTGCCCTCGACCCAATCTTCACTCCTTAACGCCAGGTATTGGTTGAGCGGAAGGCCGGCTGTGTTATAAGGGTTTCCATGTGTAACGGGACAAATTCAAATGGGGACCTCAGGGCGCACCCCAGCCAAACTGACCAGCGAACGCGCAGGTTCAGCAGACGGGCCACTATTGCTAAGAGGAGTGGACAGACGGCCCTACGAGTGCATTTCAAAAATACGATAAAAGACTTCAACACAAAAACCGACCCGGGAAAGGCCTATTTCCCCTTTGATTCGGGTACACACGCGTCGGACGCTGAGTGCAGTCCAAGTGTATCATCCAAAGGCCAATGCCACTAGGCATACGGTGCTGTACTTGTCCCACCACGTAATCGCTCGCTTTGAAGCAGCAGATTATCAAGTCAAGAATCCAGGCTTCTCGCCTAACCCAATGCTCCACCTCAATCGAAAAGTAGGGGTCTCAATCGAAAAGTAGGGGTTCGCCTTGGGCAAAAAGGGTTTCTACTTTAAACGAAATCAAGATTAAACAAAACAAGTCTGCCCAATTTTTGTGGCTCAGGCACCGCCGCTGTGTTCATGAAGATGGAGACTTGTTCTGACGCGCAAAACAGTTATCGACTGACACTTCGACATAAAGCACATCCAGTATGCACCTTCACCAAAGCAATATGCGGCGATGGTATTCCCCCGAGTCTTTGAATGAACGGTTCTTCAGTGGGTGCTCTCGAATTCAAAAGTCATGACCAGCTTCATCAGCGAGTTTGACATGCGTGCATCTGAGGGTCTCCAACAGGCTTACCCCGGCGCAGTGTTTCATTTTCCCCGGCACGTGTTTCATCTCCCCCGCCGCTTTTAAAGACTCGCTTTGCCAGCAATGCAAGTAATTTGAAAGAACATCGGCGGAAACCAAGAAATGCTTTGGCTGACTAACGGTGAAGAAAGTGAATGGGACACTCAGCAAAGCTCTTCTTATTGAACCAGTCCTTGATGCAGATGTAATGAAACACGCAGAGACATTCCAAGCGGCCGACCTTGTCGCCAGGCTTCAAGTCGTCGAGGCAAATCACACACTCATTGTCCGAGGGCTCCTTTTCCGAGGTCATAGTGGCAACGGAGGTCACCAGCCCATACTCGCCCTTGGAGTTGGGGATGGCTTCGTAACTGGGCTTTGGAATGGGCGGGATGTTATAAACAAGCATTCGGTTTCTCGACGTCAGCGTCCCCACCGGCGACGAGAGCCGGAGATGTTGGCTGGAAAAGTCAAAGCTCGTGATACACTCGCTCACGTGGCCCTCCTTGAACTGGTCCAAGTCAATGCAGTCATCCTGCAGTTTGAACTGTTGAAGAAGGTTCGCCCCACACACAGGGCATAGGTCCTCTTCACCCACTTCTTCCGCAACCTCGGGCGAAACCCGGGGGTTTTTGCTCGTCTGATTGGCGGCAGGGACTGCCATGCTCTTCGGGGCGACTGCATCCAGGACGCCTTCTGGGTCACCTGCTTCTTGGGCCCGTTCAATCTCCAATGCACACGGTTCACAGGTCCGGTACTGCCCGAGAAGCGACGGCTTGGTGGGCTGTCTATCGCCATGCAACACGAGGGCGTGAGACGGATAAGTGAGGAATTGGCCCGAGCACGCGCCACACACCAATTTGCCACACTTTCGGCAGTGGTGCTTGCGGTTAAAAAACGTGAACAAGTCACCACATAGCGTACAGCTGTCGGACTCGGAATCGGGCTGCCAACTCATGTTTTGAAGGAAACTCGGAGCGTGCTTGGGGGGATATGGATTGGTGACGTTATCACAGGGGATTCTCGGATCTTCGGGCTGGACTTAGTAGCGGGTGGGGACCATACACAGGACTTGCAGCACTTTTGCGGACTTCACGATTGGTTCGGGACTGGGATGTTTCAGCACGGTTCCAGATCGGGGACAATGGGACTGCGGTGGGGGTATCCGATAAGCCGGCGTGGCAGGGGTATCCGATAAGATGGCGCGGCAGAGGATGAGGCCAGGCACGCATGTGACCTGATTCTGGGGTTTGCAGGCGGCGGCGGCGGCGCGGGGCCATGCACCCGTGCACCCGTGCACCCGTGCACCCGTGCACCACGCACCACGCACCACGCACCACGCACCCGTGCACCACGGTTATGGCGTTGGTGGGTGCACCGATCTAGGCTACACCCCCTACAGATTCGCCCGTACACCCCTGATGACGGACCGGCTCACGCAGCTCCAGGTTTGTCTTGACCAGTTGGTGGCGCAGTTCAACTCCACCATCAACTATGCCAATATGCAGAGCGACTTGGCCCCTCTAGACGACAACCCCACGTCGGTGTTCAACTTGGCCGCCAGCGCCGCCTCGGGCAGCGCCAAAAACACCGAAACCTCCGGCACAACCTCGGCCCCCAACGGGGTGGCGGAGCAGCAGCCGTCCGCCGACTTCGAAGGCGTTTTGAACGAGCTATCCACCGATATAATTCTCAAGTCCAGGCAAATCAGCATGATCATCGACTCGTTGCCCGGAATCGGAACCTTGCCTGAGACCCAGCTAGCGAAAATCAGCTCGCTTATACAAGAATTGGATCACATTGAGAAGAAGCGCCTAGAGAAAATCAAAGAAAAGGACGATGTGTTGCGGTGGTGTGAGGAGCTCATTGTGCAGGTTTCCTCTGGAATCAGCAGTGGCCGCTAGGCCCTCAAGCGAGGCCTTGCATGAGAAAGCTGGGGATTTAAAGGTTCAGATTGCGGCGAATGTGTTCTGAATCAAGTGGATGATTATGTTTCACTTGCCCGTTGCTCAAAGAAGAGCGAGATTTTGGAGATCGAGGATGTTCTTGGATCAGAAGCTAGAAATAGCAGGGATGCGCAAAGATACTCCGAGTCAGCGAGTCCATGAGTTCAAGTGTTCATGAGGCCAGAAGAAGAACCAATGTTACAATTGCAGATAATCAGAATGGACAGGTAAGGCAAGTGACACGCGAGGGGAGTCATTATGAAACACCTGACTCACCGCAACTGAGGCAAAACTAATGCAACCGATCAAATTCAATGATTTCTAGGTGACCGAATTCTCCAGTTGCTTTGTCGGTGAGATCAACCTAGGAAGGTTATATGCAGGCGCCGACGGTGTACACTTGGGACGGTCTCTGATTTCCTGCCTTTAGGCCTGTTTGTTTCTCATAGGTTGGCGCCATTCTCAGGCGAGATTATACAACAACAACGTGTTGTGGATAGAGCCATTGAAGGAGTTCATGCAGTGTTGTTCCACCTGAAGGTTCTTGCGATGATTTGACATACATTCCAGTTTATTGAGTGGTTGGCTTGCAGTTCTTGATCTGGATATCTTATCATGTCATTACTTGCGGTGTCACGTCATGTCATTATCACTTGCGGTGTCACGTCATGTGAATGCTGATATCACTCTTGAAATATAGTCATCTGTTACCGGTTTTATGACTCGCCAAGCGATGCCAGGAATTTTCTGTGTTGTGCCGTTCTGGCAAACCTGTTAAAGTGTTACTGATAATTGCCGGAGAGACGGCGCAAATGACACTGACATGTGCAATTGCAGTCTGAAGTCGTGGATGGCTAGATGTGCTTCCGTGCTTGCTTCATGATAGGTTCCGTCCGGTCTTTCAATTGTTTAATTGATGCTGATGGTATTTAACCAGATCAAAGCAAATTTGGCCGAAAATACCTTGCGGCGTGAAAACACTTCATGATTCGCAAGATGCACAACAAGGCTCATCATAGTCTTTTGACCCGAATAAGTGATTCTCCCAAAATCTAGAGGCCACAAAACTTGGCGCAGGTCAATCCAACCCTATACAAGTGGCAATGAAGAAACAGGTGTTCCAGAAGTGATGCAAGGAAGATAATGTCCTTATGTTTTGATCCGGATAGAGTGACTTCTTTCGTAGAGGGAGTCAAGGAGGTGCGGGCCAGGTAAAGAGTGATTTGGAACCCTGCCACTTTGATGCGTGCCTTGCTAAACGATAGAGATTATGATTGGGATGATTGGGATGATTGAAATCTTGCTTTCTGGATAATGACCGTGCTTGGTGGGATAAATCAAACGGCATCCCCCAAATAGTTGGAGTGTGGATTTGATAAGAGATGCAGTGAAGCATACAGCTTATGTTAGCCATGTGTTGGGTCTTGCAAGGGATCATATCATCTATTTGCAGAGCATGGATGTGGAGTTATTCGCTTCAGATCCGGGTTGGACTAACAAAAACAATAGCGGTACGGACTACAAGACCCTCATTCGGTTTAGCGGAAATCTGCGTGGCCAGTGTGGTTTGATGATGCGTTGGGGCGTGTCATGATTGGCTCTCATCACCCATAGCCACCTACAAAAAGACTCAAACCCAACTTTATGACAGCAAAAATGCAGTTTGGCAGATTGTCCGGGTCCAGTCTAAAAGCAGTGAGGTGACACAATCACCCCACCTGATGGCATTTAATCGAGTGTCTAAAATTTGGAGTGGACTAGATAGTTGGCCAATTACCTGCGAAGCAGGTATCAACTTCATTGACTATTTTTCTATTTGTCAGATGCACCATGGGTAGTGTGCTGCCCATGTATACACAAGAAGTGCGGTTACAAGGTGAAACAGTCGGTAACCTTCATGGAGTGGCGTATCAGTTGCAGCTCATCGGATGCAATGCTTGGATACTCGGATGTCGTCTGGTTGACACGCCTGGTTGACTCGGATGACCCCTGGAATTCCCGGGTGCAGGATCGGCCCCCCTCAGACGCCACTCCGTCTATTACCAGCCCGATTGGGACCCGCCGGGGCTGTAAGGCGATACGAACGTGACTAATCACCATCGTCAATCTGGTGCATTGGGGCCCCTCTAGGCCAGTCTCACCCCCCAAGATCCGTCATGGTAAGGATCTTCAACGAATCCAGCCTCCAAGCACGAGACGTGACCCAAGAAACCAAAAGACTCAATCCAGGTCTAGTCCACGAGTCTCTGAACCTCTTACAACACAGTTGCATATACAATAACTACCAGAGGAAAAGACAGATCAGTATTGAAGGGTGATGCAAAATGACTAGTGGTATGTGGAGATTCCCTTGTCGCTCTCGAGGGTTTAAACAGGCTAAACAGTCTAGTCTAAACAGTCTACAGTCTAGTCTAAACAGTCTACAGTCTACATTCTAAACAGGAATTAGCCAATATTCTGGCCACTACCTATTCACCTCTAGTATCCCTAACATCAAGTAACTACTCTTGACTACACAGTGCTCACGTAAAAAGTATCTTGACTCTAGTTATTCAATGGCACGACCACCTGACCGCATCACGTGATGGGCTCAACCACCCGATGCTCTAGGCTCTACCACGTACCACCGAGTTCTGTCGCTGGAGGTGCGGCCCTGGATTTCCATATGCATTGGATCCTCTAGTTCCAGTTCTATTGCCTCTTCTGACAGGTCGCCCGTCAATGACCACCGGTGTGTATTGAGCCCGGTCGCTCCGTCAGCTTGCTAGTTCCGAACCATGAACATGTTATTTCATATATTCTTGCAATAAGGGCGCCCAGAATCTGGCCATTCTGGGCTAAAAAGGCAATCAATTGGTGAGAAAGTGTCGGTAGCTCATCGATGTCTTACTCCATCATCTTGACTCTTTCAGCTGTCTGCTGTTTCAGCTGTCTGCTGTGGCACCGCAACTGGCAGTGTATCAGAGAAACACTCCAGTACGTCACCGTATCTGTAACGCTAGATCAGTAAATCAGATCAGTAATTAGATCAGTAATCGGATCAGTAAATCAGATCAGTAATTAGATCAGTAATCGGATCAGTAATCACATCAGTAATCACATCAGTAATCACATCAGTAATCACATCGGTAATCACATCAGTAAATCACTGATCAATTTGGCCTCACATTGGTTGCTTCATGAGTCCATCCTCAGATGATCCTCGCTAGGGAGTTGGCCGAGGGACAGGTCTCACCGTCAGGATAAGTTGAATGACGGGTGTACAGTAAAGTACTTTTGGTGATGCCTGAGACTGAATACCACTGGAAGGAAAGCGTGCAGACACCGATGCACTAGACTCGGACCCCAACCTGCAATGCAGTGCAATAGAGCACATTGACTTTAGAAGATTCAATGCTGCGCAAATGGGCAATTGACTGGGCAGTGTCTTGGCACAGAAATTGGAAAGACGGCACAGAGCGGCACTTCCAGCATTCGGGCGCCATTTCCCTGTCTCGATCCGTCTAGAATTGATCGCGTGGATGAGACAACGGAGACGCACTTTGGACTAGATCCTTCCGAGCAGATACTTATCCTGTACCCTGTGGCGAGCCCGCTTCAAGCCAGTGTCTTGGTTTGTCGAAACTTCCCCCGTATCTTGTCCCGTGCTCCATTGTTTTCGGGAAGCTTGTTGTTGAGCTCATATTCATTCAGTCAATGGGACTTTGGGTGCCCACTGGTCGGGCAGCCCTTCGATCCGTTGCTCTTTGCTTCCGCCAGCGCCAACATTCATGCCTCTGATCACTCATGTGTTTTCATGCTTCTGATCACTCATGTGTTTTCATGCTTCTGATCACTCATGTGTGAAAGTTCCAGGCCTAAAACAGCCTATTATTTGCACTCGCCGCTGGTTGGGGAAATCCACCGGTTGGCTTCCGCCCTCGATTCAGTAAGCTGAACAGTCAAAGTCCCACGAGCCGAGCCAACGCGCCCGCTCGCACGCCTCGCTGGTCCACGATGTTCCGTAAATGACCGGAAAGAGAGCGCTGAAGCAAAGCAACGTGGCGAGAAGAACGGCCGCCATCACCGAGTACCCCAAGTAGCACCTCACATGCATGAGGTACTCAGCAAACACAGAAATGACCAAAACCAAGAAGAGCACGCTGGTCAAATAGTGGTGCACGAATAGCTGGCGCGTCATGTGCATATAGGGAACGTAGTGGAGAGCCCAGCCAAGCACGTACTCGAACGACGTCATGTAATATGACGATTCGTACATCGGCTCGGGGCGGAGCACGAACGGGTTGAGCACCTGGAATAAATGCAACGCCACCTTGGCCAAGTAAACCACCACCATCACCACTCCGCCGTAGTACACGCCCATGTTCCCCAACAAGTACACATTGCCGTCGCCCCTAAAGTAATTGATACCCCGAATCACAAACGGCCATGCCGCAGGAAGCGACAGGTACTCGTGCTCCTTGACGAAGCCCTTGTTGATGCGCCACATCAGGTGGTGGTATTCCACCATTTTCTGGAAAAGCAGACGTGGCTGGTGCACCACCCGCGGGTATTTTTCCCAATCGTCATCGATCACGGGGTGGTTGTTGTTTTCAATGTACCAAAGCGTGTTTGGTAGGGTGGGGTCATTCACACAAAGCACTTGGTTTTGGTGGAACGCCCAGTCAGGGAGTTTGGTCTCGTGGCCCATGAGCACACACTGGGTGCCTCTGTGCACGAGCTGGAACACGGTTTCTGTGGCCCGCAACTTGCGGAGCGGGAGATCGTTTTCCGAATGCGGCTTTTTGCCGATAATCTTCACTTTCCACTCGTAGTTGATGTCCTGCAGCGACGTGATGTTGCCGTGGCACGACACTTCGTTCAGATAATCGTGCTCCGAGTTGGGCGGCCGCACGTCATTGGCCCGAAGGTACTTGGCCGTGGGCCGGTGGTACAACTTGATGGTGTCGCCGTCCTTGATGGGCCGGAACCTGGTGGTGAGTTTGCCGGGGACATTTGTGCCGGGCGTTTCAAGCTCCCACTCGTTGTTGACATCATCGGAAAACCCGTACATGGTCACCTGCTGCTCGCCCGTGCCGCTCCGGTAGGTGTAGTTGTGCAGGTGCAAATAGGTGTCCAAGCGGTGGTGCTTCAAAGTGACCCTGCTGCCGTAGGACACGTCGACGGCGGTGTTGCGGATCTGGTCCGAGTCTTGCAACTCCGCCTTGAATGCGGGCGACATGATGCCCAGCCCCGTGCCATTCCGAGGCAAGAGCATGAAGTGGATCGAGAAGAAGCCGCAGTACATCGTCAACGGCACCACCAAGAACGCGAACGCCCGGGCAGCCACGTGGCCCACCAACTGCTTCGCCGGCACTTCCACATCACCCAAATACGTCCACATCTGGTACACCGACAAAACGCACACCCACGCTAGGGTGAAGAGCCCGGTCAACTTGGTCGACACCGTGAGCCCCAATGCGAACCCAGTTGACATCAAGCACTGCACCCAGGCCTTGGAGAACGGTTTCTGGAGCTGGAATCTCTTGAAAGACCAAACCGAAAGGGCCGTGAAGAAGATGAGCGCCGAATCGCACATGATCAAGCGCGACTGCGTGGCAAACGAGTTCTCAAATATCGTTAGAAGCGCCCCGAAAAGCGCCACGGACGACCGGCACGCCGACAACCTCAATATCGTGTACGTCAAGACCGCCGTGCCAACGCCGCATGCCGCCGAAAACGCCCTCATGGCCACATACGGAGTATTCTGCAAGAAAGGTGCGCCGATCTCTGCAAATGTGTCCTTGCCGTCCCAGCCCAAAGCCATGGCGATGTAATAAAACACCAACTTGGCGAGTGGCGGGTGCACATCCACGAAAAACTCGCCATCGTAGTACTCCCTGGCAAAGCCGCCCAAGTGAGTTTCATCGAACACGACTCTGGCTGGATGGGGGAGTTTGTAGAAGCGAACAACCACGGCTATCGCAAACACTAGAAACGCGTAGCGGCCGTCGACGGGGGTCCACCGACATCGTCCGAGAAGGGCAGGCGACAATTCCAGCGACGCATATGGGCGGAATGGTCCCTGCTTGTAGCCAGCTGGAAGCAGCTTTGGTTTTTCAAGCGTCATTCGTTGAGCACGCGAAGTCCATTGTCGGTGCTAGGTCAAGTGCGCAAGCGACTCCTGGTGCACGGGTGGCCTGCATTCAAAGATAAGCATCCGCCAAAGGATTGTAGATGATCCGGAAACCGTCTTTAAAGAGGCCGGACCAGTTGGCACCGCCTTGAATAGTTTCGAACTAATCCAAGAGACTTCTGGGCGTCAACCGTTCAACCAACTAGTCCTCCTAGATTCTGTGGGGAGTGAGCCCAGGGTCAAATTGGGTGCTGATCCTGCATGATACCGAGTGGACCGGAGTAGAGCGCTAGGTCACCGAAAATGGAAATCCCCAAAGGGAAATGTCCGAAAAAATATCTCCGATAATGGTGGCGAGCGGAGATGCTGTGTGCAAACGCCGCGACCTTTCTCGGAGATCACGGATCATAGTGGCGGAGTTGCGCACGCTTTTCGCCGATATAATCAGTTCGCGACCCGCGTTAGGTCATATCCGACATCGTTTGTGGTTTTACCCATTTCACGAAAATAGATGCTCCGGAGATGACGGTCTCAGAATTCGATTTGCGGAGAACCCCTGGCAATATATAAGGGCCACATCCCGCTTGTATTCCTCAACCACTGAAAAACAACTAGACAACAACTGAACAATCATGTACCCAGAAACATTTCAAGGAATCGGCTTGACAGGAGCCAACCATTGGACTAAACCCGAGAAGCTTGAATTCACCCCACACAAGTTCAGAGAACAAGACATCGATGTTGAAGTCGAGGCTTGCGCTATTTGCGGCTCGGACATTCACCACATCAACGGCGATTGGCCAATTCCTTATACCCCCTTGGTCCCCGGCCATGAGATCGTGGGCAAGATTGTCAGGGTGGGCAAGGACGTCAAGAAGGGATTGAAAGTGGGCGACCGCGTGGGAATAGGCGCCCAGGCAGACTGTGACGACTCGTGTTTGGCATGCCAGAAAGGGGCCGAAAATTATTGCAAGCATCTCGTGCCCACTTACGCCAGTACGTATCCCGAGACAGGGGAGCACACATTTGGCGGGGACGCGCTGCACGTTCGGGTCAATTCCAAGTTTGCGTTCAAGATCCCAGACTCTTTGGAGACAAAGCACGCCGCCCCCCTCTTCTGCGGCGGCATCACAGGATTTGCCCCTCTCTTGCAGGCAAAGGTAGGCAAGGGCACCAAGGTCGGAGTGTCGGGAATCGGCGGCATTGGCCACATGGCAATTCTCTTTGCCAAGGCGCTTGGTGCTGAAGTGACAGCAATCTCCAGAAACAATGCCAAGAAAGAAGTCGCCAAAGAGTTGGGCGCAGACCACTACGCCGCAACCGACGATCCTGACTTCGACTCCAAGTACGCCGACACCTTGGACGTGCTTCTCAACACCAGCTCCACCTTCAAGGGCTCTGCTTTTGAGAAGACATTGAACATGCTCCAAGCTCAAGGCCAAATGTTGTTCATCACTGCTCCGCCTGCAGGCGAATTGCTCAACATTGTCCCTGGACCCTTGCTCTTCAAGAACATCTCTGTGACTGGGTCACTTGTCGGATCCCCTAGCCAAATTGAGTACATGTTGGAGTTGGCCGCAAAGCACCAAATCAAACCTTGGGTCGAATGCATGGACATGAATGAGGAGAATTTGGGCAAGGCTTGGCAAAGAACTCTGGATGGAGATGTCAGGTTCAGGTTCACTATGGTCAACTATGACAAATTCTTCAAGAATAAGTAGAAGCCCGTTTAGCGCCTATTTTTTTGGTTGAGCCAATTCGTCGAAATAAATGACTGTATCTCAATGAGCACCTCTTAGTAGCCTATGTAGAGACCCCCATTCCTCTCTTCCAATTCATTGGCAATATGGTCGACTTCGTCGGACTTGGGATCCCATCCCAATTTCGCGGTGACACGAACGTTTTTCAAGGACGGAAGACGGTCTTCACTCAATGCCACTGCCAAGTCAATTGGATCCAATCGGTCAGTGGTACCGAGCATTCCACTGCTATCGATGTACAAATTGGTCAATGTCCGATCCGGAAGCATCGGGAGAATATCACGCTCGAAAAATCCCGACGAAAGGTAATCCACACACACTTCCAAGGTGGTGAGGTTCGGGCAGAGGAGAAATACCTCATCGAGCGAGTTGGAGTTGAGCCCTGGCATGGGAAACTGGACTTTCAACGACTCGAGGTTGCGTCCGAAAATCACTAATAAATGCTCAAGGCCGGCATGCGTCACCTTTGGGCAGTGAGCAAGCTCCATCTGCCGGATAGTATTGGGAAAACACGAGTGAATCAAGAAATCGTCGGAAATGCCGCCAGATATGCGGAGAAACCGCAATTTGGGAGGCCACTCCACGTCGTGGAAGTCCTCAATCTCTAGCGACGATCGAGGAAATGATAGGTGGGTGAGGAGCTTGAGATCATGTATAGAATCGAATAGCTCTTTGAGTTGGACGGTTTCCGAAACGAGCCTGAGGTCTAGCGATTGTAGTTGATGACACGAACGCAAGGCCATGAGGGGGCTAAACCCAAAACTCGTTTGCGGGGCCACGAAGTTTTGCAACGAAGCTTTCGAGCGCTTTAAGAGCTTCGCCACGAAGGCGTTTTTGCCCAGCTGGTTGACCGATGCAAGATCCAATGTTCGTATGTGCAGGCCCACCAGTTTCTTGGAGTTGAGGGTTTCCACAAATTGATAGAAGTTATCTCCTCGAAGTCGGGGGCTCCTGTAAAGCATAGGCATGGCCACCAGATAAAGAAGTTTGCTAATGAGAAGAAACTTGACCTTGAGTTCGTTTCGGTAGCTAAGTATCTCCATGATATGGGCAATGATTTCGAGGGGCAAAACCGGATGCTGGGGGGTAGCTTGTAGTTCTAGCGCCTGCTGTAGCTGAAGTCGATACTGCTCACTTTCAAGAAACAAGCAACACGACAACACGTCAATCTTCTCAAATTGGGAACGGGGCCAGATTTTGCCCTGGAACGAGGTCTGCTTGTTCAAGACATAGATGGATTGAATAGATAACTTCTTAGGGTCAAAGACGGAGTGATCGTTCAGCTTTGCAGCTAGCGACTCGGCTTCGGTGTCCGATCCCCCCTCATCAGTGAAAGAAGTTTTGTAGACGTATTTTCGGTAAGGGGGGCGGACTTTCTTAGGTCTGCTTTTGTTCGCTATATTGAAAGGGACCCCAAGCAGCACACAGGCTATATCTCGCACACACCAAATCAACAGATGGACGAAATTCGGGGAATTCTGCCTTCAACGGCCTTAGGCGGTCCAAGCTATGTGAATATTGTGGAGTGGATGTCGATACCCACAGATTGATAAGCACGGTGCCATCGCGACCCACACCTCCGTGCACCGAGGTCTGCTTTATTTGTCTTGCTTAAAACATGGAAACCTGTCGTGACAAGTTTCGGATAAAATGGTTTCAAAATTCAATGTAGACCACCCTTGGTCGGCAAGGAGGTGGACAAAGAAGTCACTGGGTCTGAAACGGGTCACTGGGTCTGAAACGGGTCAGTGGGGGCGTAGTTATGCCCACGATTTAACTTTATCGTTGACCACGGCACTTCCTGGTCTCTCTGGTCAGCAAGACAGTCCAAGAATGTTCCAGAAGAAATTCATTCATGTATAGCTCAGCCCAGTATTTTAGTTGGTTTTGGTCGCTCATGGGTTTGCCGTTATGAGGAATATGCGTCGCAGTATACAACGGAAGTGCTAAGTTAGAGCGAAAAGGGGGTACTTATAGTATTTGCACCAGACACAAAGAGTGGCAAAGTTCTTGTTTCGGGCCCGTTTCGTGTTTGAGACACAAAAGGGGTTTTACCTGTTTGTGCTGCGTCGCATTCTTGCAGCCACTGCAATTTAAAAGGGGCCACTTCCGCCTTACGAAGCGCTTTTTTCCCCTACAAGTTACGGCCAGAAAGACTTCTTAATCCTTTAAATGAGACCCGCCCCTCGGATTTTTGCCTAAATGATAGACGTTCGTGGTAGTACAGACATTCTAGTGAAGACGAGTGGTCGAAACGACAAACAGTGAAGGATAGATGACGTCCCGAAGAGAAGGGAGTCAACTTGTCACATGCTTTGAGGTGGCAAGAATGAACTACGAGTTGGATATTTTCAAGCCAGGAGATCAGGGAGAAAGCAAAGCAGCCAAAAATGGAGTTGGAGAAAGAGTGAAGTCCAGAATCCCAGAACAACTAACAAGGCGGCTTTGCCAGAGTATTTCGCTGTTCCACTGCTGAAGACGAAGCTCAACTTTTCTGGACGCTCAGAAGTGCAGGTTCCTTTTGGTAAAGCCGGTTCCCTTTGCTGCGACCCCATTTACTTCTTTTGCAGGCTTTATGGAAGACAAGCCAACGCAAACCCAAAAGCGGCCGGGAGCAGTGCAGATCCTCGAACCGCCATTGAGGCTCAGAAATAAGATCCTAGAGGCCGGAGCCACCAGTCCAAGAGCACAGCAACTCAAGTTGACGTGGCCGAGGTCGGCCAACAGGGCACCGCTTTACAACTAACTATTGGCCAGGCTCAAGAGAAAAGATCCAGGACCGAGCGTTGCATGCGATCAATTACAATTGCACCGAAGCTGAGTGGTTACGGAGCAGCGCAGCTCTGGGGACTGGGCCTTGATGCATGCGCGAGCCTCGGTTATGTGCACCACCGGTCTTCGCCGGGAGTGCATTTTAGATGGATTCTGCGGGCCACAGGTCGTGCCTTTGCAGTGCTCGCGTGAGAAAAATTTTCGCTATAAATGAGGAGAAATTTTCTCACCCTGCCACCACTCTTCCCCGACCCCCAGCAATCATGGTTTTAGTTCAAGACTTGTTACACCCAAACCCAGCCTCCGAGGCCCAAAAGCACAAATTGAAGACGTTGGTCCAATCGCCAAGATCCTTCTTCATGGACGTCAAGTGCCCAGGCTGCTTGAACATCACCACGGTGTTCTCGCACGCCCAGACTGCTGTCACCTGTGACGGCTGCTCCTCCGTGTTGTGCACTCCTTCCGGTGGTAAGGCTAGATTGACCGAGGGCTGCTCTTTCAGAAAGAAGTAAGGGCGCCTTGGACTTTGTGCCCAGAAAGCGAATACTCCCACCCAAGAGGCGGACACTTTGAGCCAGGAAGCGGCCATTCAGTCGCCCAGGAAGGAGCGCTATGACGCAGTGAGGCCCCGCCTCGCTGCTCGCTAATCACATGAATGAATACCTCTGTTGTTAATGCAACCAGCCAGGCTGCGCATTTAATGACCTGATCCTCCGACGCTTGCTGAATCAGTGCTGAGTAGGCGAGCTGGGATCTCCAGAATGCATCTGTATTATAGATTCAAATAATAAAAGAAATGCCTGTTTGAATGTACACTGTAGGGTTTTAGGACGGTGACGGCGGGGCATAAGCCCATTGTAAACCCGTACACCGAAACCCGTACACCAGAAACCCGTGCACCGAAACCCGTACCCCAGCGCCTGTCTATATCACCAAAGCCGTTCTTTCTAAATCCATTTCTATATACATGTCTAGTTTCCGTCAAAGGCTCTTGCGTCGACATCAAATTTGGCCCGCTTCCCCTGGGTCCGGTATTTATTGGAGGACTCCACATCGGACGCCAAGTCGTCCATCACGTCCAAGGGATCATCAAAGTCCAGCTCTTGGCGGCTCACGAGCTTCTTCCAGTCCTTCTTGCGCTTCTCCTTGACCACGAACTTGCGCTGCATCTTGGCCAACTTGTTGAGAGTATCGAACTTTCCTGCAGACAAGCGGCTCTTCACCACGGCACTCTTCTTGTCAAGGGCCCAGAGGTCGCCCTGCTTCGCCTTGCGGGCGTCATGGTAGGCCTGTTTGCCCAAGCTCTTGGGCACCTGCCAGTACTCGATATTTCCCGATGGGGCGCACACCTTGAGCCGCACGTTCTTCTTGACCTTATTGGGAAAGTCCAAGATCCGAGGCAACGACGTGAGGTTGTCGTCGTTGTGGGCGCGAGCATCTTCGATGGCGGCAATGGTGGCGGGGTCGTTTTTGGCCCGGTGCATGATCAAGTATGAAAGGTTGCCCGATTCGGAGTTGTTTCCGCCGGTCCGGCCTGTGCCTTGCATGTCCTTCAAGGCGCCACGGGAAAGCTGGTGGGTCCCGAAGCCGTCATGCAGGCGCTTGTCCCATTTGGTGGCCAAGCGCTTGCCCTTTTTGAGCTCCAAGGTGTACTTGGGCCGGTGCACCACCTGGTTGAAGGAGCAGAACTGCAACCGGTGCTTGTGGTTGGAGATCTGGTAGAACTTGGGGTCGCCGAGCTGGAGCGGGCACGCCCCGTGGTGCAGGCACGGAGCCACCACGCTGAGATGGAAGTCGACCGAAGGGCGAGGCGAGGCCGGCGTCTTTTCGTCTTGACGAGCGCCGGGGGACGCGGTCTGTTCGAGGAGCTCGTAGTCGGGGTCGTTTTCGAACTCGAACTCGAGCTCCTGCTCCGAGACAGGCCCGAACTTGCGCACGAGGTCTTGCTCAAGCTCGTGCTCCGAGACAGGCCCGAGGTCTCGCTCAAGCTCGTGCTCCGAGACAGGCCCGAGGTCTTGCTCAAGATCCTGCGGAGCGCCTGCATCCGAAGTGCCGCCGGCCTCCTCGGCCTCTAGCCTCTGCAAGAGCTGCTCCTCGTGGGCCACGTGGTCGTCCGTGATGAGCTGGTCCTCTCGCCGAAGCTTCTGCGGCTTCACCGATGAGCCTCGGATGTACGGCCTCGGGATGCGGCCGCGCTCGTGTCGATGTGACTCCGGCCGGAGCATCACCTGCCGGGCCCGGGCCACAATCTCGAACCCCAAGGCGTTTCCCCTTTCGATAATCACAAGGTGCCCATCGGGCTTCAAGAGCCGGAGAATCATCTCGACGTTCAAGTCCACGTCGCGAGGGAAGTTGAACTCGCGCGACAAGAGCGCCTGGTTCACCATGATGAGCTCGTACTGCTTGCTGGAGGGAAGAGCGTTGCGCAACCGCGTGCGGATTCGGATCTTGGACGCGTCCACCGGGCCCACAAAGTCGCCGAACCGGTCATGGTAGCCTTGATACGAATCCGCTTCGCTGGGCTCATGGAGGGCATCTGGCTCATTGAGGGCATCTGGTTCATTGAGGGCATCTGGCTTATTGAGGGCATCTGGCTCATTGAGGGCATCGCTCGGCACATTAGCCGAGTCATTCTCGGTTGACAACTTGGGCTGGTCATGCAATGTACCGGAGTTGTGTCCCACATCCGAAACATTCGTCCCACTGGGCTCTACACCCTCGTTCAACTGCCGGGACAAGAGAATCTTGGCGCGCTTCTTCATTTCCTTGTTTCCCCGACCCACAATGTAGGCCTCTTTCACACGCGGGCGAAAGTCGGGCCCTAAAAGCTCATTGAGCGCAATCATGCCGGTGGCGGGCCCGTAGCCGATGTCCAAGACGGAATCGGGCGAGAACCCAGGCACCCGCTTGTGCAATTCCTTCAATACCCGGAATGAGTGCGCGTAGTTCTGGAGGAAAAGTGCCGCAATGTGTGCGTCTGCATCCAAGCTGGACTCCGGCGCCTTTTGGATCTGGTCTTTCTCCAACAGCTGGAAGATCGAGGCGGCACGCTCCCGGAGCTTGTCGGGGCTTATATGCAGGAGGACGTTCTTGTTGATGACCTTGGCGATTTCGTGCGGAAGGTGCACCACAGAGCTATCGACACGGGCCTCTAGCGTCTTGGGGTGTAGACGGGCCTCCTCGGCGGTGCTCCCCTGGATGAAAGAGCCGTCCTCGTTCCGGAACGGCGACATCAGCGTTTCATAGACCGGCGCTTCCTCTTGAAGCTGAACTGACCGGGAATGCCCACTGCCGTGGCCGCTTTCTTGCGACAAATGCTCGTCTCGAGCGAGAACTCCGAAGGTTTGGGGGGCGGTTCCGGCGGTGGAGCCTTTGAGCGCGGGAATCGAGTCCCACGTGTCGCTTTTCGCCCGGACAAACGAGTGGGGCTGCCCTCGGATGCTGCGTGTCAGGAGACACCCATTTTTCCACGAGCAACCAGCGTTCCAGCGGAGTGTTCGGAGCGGTAGCATGTGGGACATGCGATGAGGGGCGGCGGGAGATGGGGCGCGGCGCACGTGACCAGGGAGGGTGCATCACGTGACGTTATGTCACGTGTCCACGCGCGCGTGCGCCGCGGCTTCCATCAGCACCCGTCTTTTTTGCCAATGTCCACTGATCCGTTAGCCTCAATTGACCGCCCTGGCATCCCTGCACATCTCGACGCCAAGCCTACCAACTCATTATCGAGCCTTATCAACTCCCTAAAGCAGCCAATGACCAGAAGATTCTACGAAGACGACAGCAGCGTGGTGCCCGTACCAGGAACGATTGTCCCCAGCAGCCCCAACGACAAGGAGGTGCTTGGCCCACGCTCGGTCATCAACGGAATGACGGTGCGCAGCACGCCGGCACTCGAGGCACACATTCAAAGCGGCCGCCAGGTCTTGTATAGTGCCTACTCCAAGGCGGACGACTACCTCAGCGACACCAAGGACTCCGTGATTGAGGCCGAGCGCCGGGTCACAGGCACGGTGAGCTCGTTGCACGACCGAAACGACGATCTTTTCCCCAGCATCTTTTATGTGGCCATTGCAACCCTCTCGGGGAACATCATGGCCCAGCGCCGGGGCTTGCTCAGCAAGGCGTTGTTACCTGTGGGCGCCGGATTGGCAGCATTTGCGTACTTTATGCCCCTGACCTTCCAGAATACCAGAAACTTTGCTTGGCGCGTGGAGCAGCGGACATTGCCTCAGTTGGCCCACCAGCAAGTGAAGGCCGGCGAGCGAGTGGAGGAGATGGTGGGCTCGCTCAATTCGTCTGCTGCTCGGGGACTGGATTCCATCCAGGCGGGCGTGGAATCTGTGCGTCAAGGCATCTCTTCGTGGACCGGGTTGAACATAGACGAGGAGGTTTCCAAAAAGAAATAAACCGGGCGGAGCGAAAATGGTTCCCGTGCGCAAAGAATGGAGTTTCATGTGGTGAACCAGGCTAGAGGGGACTATTTTTCGGACGGGAGAGGGCTGCTTCGCGGCGTGGAACGAGCGATGGCCTGGTATCAATACTGAATCTGTCTGTCCAAAATTTCAGGAGCCGAGCATAGGCCGACGGTCGCTGTCTTAAGAATCCTGGGACCCAGCGTGATCTTGAGCGGAGGGTGACGGGAGGTACAATGGGGAAGGTACAATGACGGGAGGTTGTTGTTGTTGTTTCGTCGGTATAATGACGGGAGGCACGGGTGTCTGATCGGGCCATCTGTACCTGAAGTACAAAGTGCAGCGACGGTGGAATTTGCGCTGAGGGAATGAAAAAAAGAGTCAATCAGAAGCGAAACAACTGTAACTTGGGCAAACAGACTTATACTCATACGCGAAAGCAAAGTCAGACTGGTGGATACGAACAGCTCTGAAACAAACGTCGCTACGCCTATCCAAAGAGACTGTCAACCGTGGTGGGACAATAGCCTGTTTTTGTAGGGCCGTTCTCTGCCAAGACTGATTGAGCTAAGCCGTTGAGTGGTGCTCCCTGCTCAGGTTAGACGGGACCATTCTGTCATGCTGAAAAGTGCACCTTCAGAGGTGACCACGTCGGCCACAGTGAATAGGTCCATGTTGAGCCGCCCGACCACAGCGTCGGTGATGAAAATGATCCACAAGTTGGTGCCATCGTCCTACACCAAAAAGAAGAAGAAGATTCAGGCAAAGGACATTCAGAAGTTGATCGATAAGGTGAACCGAAACCAGCGCAAAACCGTGGACATCCACAAGGCGTTCATCAAGGCCTTGAACGAGTGGGGCATCAACTTGCCCACACAGGACTTACGACACACCATGGCGGTGTTCGGGGCGCTTTTGGAAACCATTTCCCTCTCTGTGCTTGAGGAATGTGATCATTTGCAGTCGCTCAAGGTGAGCCTTGGGGCCATAGCGCAGCGGGAGGAGCGGCAGCAGTTCCTCGTGTCGAGGCATGACTCACTCCAGACAAAATTGCAGAACGCTGCGTTGGACAACGGGCCGCAAGCAAGCCTAACTTTGCTCTGCGTGGACGAGGTGGAGGAGAACGAGTACAACTTGAAGCTTATCGAGCAGCAGTTGGCACGCACCGCCACACAGAATCTCCGAGGGACTTGCCGGGTGTTTTCGAAGTGGGTGAGAAGCTTCACCGGGGACTTGATAAAAATTTGCGAGCAGTTGGCGAAGGATATTGATGACTCCAGGGTCGGCGGTGCATATGCCAAGCTACCCGACCACGGCATTCCGCAGCTCGCAGGGGGACTCTTGAAGCTGTCTCAGAATGACAAGCATGACGATTGCAGTTTGCGGGATCAGTTCAAGAGCCCGGAAGACTTACAATACAAAAGCTCGGCATCGCCATTGCGGAATAGACCGGGTTTCAAAAATGAGGCCCTAGTGGGGCATAACGGTTCGAAGAAGGAGCAAACGTTAAAGGATGAGCCTCTGGATAACCAGGCAACATTGAAGATTGACACTTACAGGAACGAAGGCCCCTTGTTCAAGGATACCGAATCGCAGTTCAAGCAGCGCGAGCTGCCCTTCAAGAGCAAGGTTCAAAAGCACATAAGCCCCGAGGCTCATTTCAGGAGATGGGAGCCAGCATTTGGAATGCAGGAATCGTGCAAGCCCCAAGGCGAGCCAGATTGTTTTCGAAGCAGCCAAAAAGCGAAAGTTCACGAGTTGTATTTTGCGAGTCGTGAGGCAATGGACAGAAAGGCCGAGTCACATTTCAATCAGCAAGAAGCGCATTTCAACCAGCAAGAAGCGCATTTCCGAATATCGGATATGCTTGATGCGAACATTACAACGCACATGGAAGCCCACGGGCCCCCCTCAGCTTTCGGGATGGCGGAATACGGGAAAATGCCCAAAGAATACGTCAACAGCGGCAGCCCCAAAGAAGATGGCGCCACGCTAGTGTTTCAGCACCAGCGGCCGAAACTCACGAGGGAGGATACGTTGGAGCTGCCGGTGTCAGGGCATGTGCCCATCCTCGGCATGAGCAAAATGGCCGCGTACGATATCCGCAACTTCGAGAGAAACGTGGAGGGCTGGGGCAACCCCAAGTTTTGATTTGCACAATTGCCTCAGGTAGCAGCTTGGCAGAGAAACACCACAGTTGTTCGAGCGGGGGCAGAAGAATAGATGAGATGCGACTTCATGAATTATTGAAGCATGGGCCAATTTGGGAGGCGGAGGCGGAAGCAGTGAAATTCCAAGGGGTTTTACCCTGGCAGGGTGTTCAAGTGACCGGTGCATGGTATTGGATGTTGATGTGGGTGCGATGACACGGGCAAGGATCAACCACAGACCCAGCTCAGTCCTTTCATTGACGGCCGTCTCAGTGCTTAGTCCACTGAGAACACCTGCGCAGTCTAGACCCGTCAAGATAGACCAACCGTGCAGCATCATCTGGTCAAAGCCATCAAAGAACTCGCCGTGGATGACTTGATCAGATATTGGACCCGAAGACCCTCACTCCGGATCCATCAAAGCCTTCCCGCAATGTGGTCACACCAAATCTGCACGGTGCACTTTGTTGCTACCTCCACAGTCCCTTATCCATGCAACCTCTCTGCTGCCTTCAAAGAGTAAAGAGCCCGGCTTCGGTGGTGGCGGCTGCTCTGGTCTCTTGCAGCTATGACCAGGATATCGGGTAGAAACGTGATTAGACCTGCTGGTCTGGCTCGCCTTGTTTTGTTTGTTACGTGGGCATCTACAAACACTCGCATTTTCATGAGCAGGAGGCATCTTTCTGGTCGTGAGCTGGCATCTGCTCTGGATGCCGCCTTGGTTGGGCCTTGGTTGTGGTCTTGGTAGGGCCTTGTGGCCTTGTGGCCTTGGTTGGGCCTTGTGGCCTTGTGGCCCTGGTTGTGGCCGTGGCCTTGGCTTCGCTTGAGCTTCAACTACCTAGCCAGTTCAGACTTTGATGGGCAGTGTGTCCCACGGTATTCAGTATGATCCCCCAAATCAGATTCCGATGCATGGCCGCTCCCGTCCAGTGCTTCCTGTGTAAGGCGCTCCGTCTGTTTGCCTGGTCTCCGTTCCTCCCTTCAGAGTGCAGTTTTTGTAGACAGGCCTCACGGTCCATACTATTGACTGGCCACGGCCTTCGAGCTGATTCCCAATTTCTCCGGTGGACCCATCCTCCAGTTGATTTTCGAGTGCCATCAGCCTCACATGAGTCATCAGGTGCTGGACCAACATATCATCGATGAAGCGACTAGTCATTGTAGCTGTGTCCAAATCAGTGTGCTCACGGACATGAGCACCGAGGTTTAGGCGTGGACAGAATGGTTTCCTGAGACGGGGCGAAAGATTATAGTGGACATGCAAGTTTTGAGTCGATTGGCGATCAGAATCACCGCATGGTATGACTGATTCATGGGGTTTGTGTTGCTTGAGTGTGACGAGAATCAAGCTTCTTCGTAAACACAGCACTAAGCATGCGATCTTCTGACCGGTCTGCGACGGATGCAAATATGAAATGATCTATTGTATAGACTAAGAGATAAACCGGTGATATTGTTATATACAGAGACATTTGATTTTCGGAAAACCTACAAGAAGGTACATCCCAACAAGGTACATCCCAACAAGGTACATCCCAACAGGTTGTACATCCCAAAAGTAGGTGTTTTGGAACCCAATAGACTTCGTCAGCCCAGTCGGAATCAAAGATAGACCATGGAGCAAGAAGCCACGGAAGGCATCAAGTCAGCTCAGCCAGAATCAAGCCTGCAGTCCGGCTCAGCCAGTATCGAAGGCTCAGAATAAGGCCGATTCTCTGCAATTGGAGCCAACGCAAGGTCTTGTATGATACAAAGTTACATGACGCTGTATATCTGATATACGGAAACATGGGCTGAAAACTAAGAGACTAAGAGTCAAATTCTCTACCGATTGAGCTAACCAGGCCACGTTCTGCGTTAACTCGTTGGCCCTCCGGATCGGTAACCAGCCCTTCGACGACAGAAGAACGCCCAGGGACCACGTTCTCATGGCCGTGGTTAGTTTCGGCGAGGGCTACCACAACTTCCACCATGGGTTCCCGTCCGACTACAGAAACGCCCTGAAGTGGTGCCAATACGACCCCACCAAGGTGGTGATCTATGCATTGTCCAAGTTGGGCTTGGTGGAACTTGCAGACGTTTTCTCAAAATGCCATCGAGCAGGGCTTGTACCAGCAGCAGCAAAAGAAGTTGAGCCTCATGAAGGCCTAGTTGGACTGGGGTGCCGAGGTGTCAACGTGGCCTGCGTGGGAGCGCTCTTCTTTCAATGAGGTCGCTAAGAAGGAGGGTCTCATTATCATCTCGGGCATTGTGCACAATGTCAAGGGATTCATCAAGGAGCACCCAGGAGGACAAGCCTTGGTCAGGGCATCGTTGGGCAAGGACGCCACCAAAGCCTTCGATGGCCATGTGTACGCACACTCGAACGCAGCACACAGCTTATTGGCCACCATGAGAGTGGCAGTGATCAAGGACACCGAGGTCAATGGCAACACCTTCGACTTGCAGGAAGACATGATGGCCAAGAAGGAGAATTAGAGATTGAGGGTCAAATTTTCGACCGTTTGGGAAGAAGAAGAAAGGTATCGCTCAGGAGTAACTGGCTCATACGACAAGTTCTCATCACCAATCAACCCCTGAGAGATTTCATCATATAAGGGTTTTCGTGGCGGATGTCACCGTCTCATTGAGGAAATACGGGAGTTGCAATGGTGGATGGCGACGAGAGCCAATAGAGATCTCATCTTCTATCAAAGGAATCGCCTAGATTGAGTATTTTGATATAAACCATTGACTTGAGTAAACCCCTAGAACCAATCGAAAAGGATCTATTACAGTTGGTAGACTCGAGCCTCGCGTGCATTGTACAAAAGCCGCAAATACTCCGCTAATACTTACTCAGCATTGTAGTGATGCTGAATTAGCTGATCGAGAACAACAATTTGCAGCTGTGGATCACTAATCAGCCCGACAGGCCCAGGACCTGCATGCTTTTTTTGAAGCCGCCGTTTCTCAAAGCCGGTCTTTCTGGTCACTGCATATGAAGGAGTATCCGGATTTGGAGTTTCTTTCCATGTCTTCCACATGAGCGAGTCTAATCTAGTGGAACGCAGAAACAAGTCTGGATGAGTCTGGCCAAGAAACAGAATTACCACTGGCATCGAACTACAGATGATCCATGACTTGGCAAATCATTTTACTCGACGTATTTTCACCCGAGTGGAACCAGTGGAACCAGTGGAACCAGGAACACTTGACGGGTTTGGCCCGACATGCTCATGACGGCGGCCGAGGTCTGTGCCACAGTGCAGGCAGTCAACCAAGAGAAGCACGTCACAACACGGACCACACATCCTCTCCAATTGTTCATGTTGATGTATGTCAATCGGAGTTTCCACTTGCGGCAGCTCCCACTTCTTAAAAGTCAACCAGTATACAGGCCGGCACAATCTAGGTCTTTCGCCCTTGACTCTGCTATCGCTGACTCCCCGTATCTGAACAATGGACACTCACCTCAGCAACATATTTTAATAGACATGTTGGCCAGTGTTTGGTTCGAGGCACACATTCAACACGAAAGGCGGGAACGATTACATAGGGTGTTTCCGGCGGGAGAACAACGTTTCCATTGCTGAAGCCATGGCTCAAGTTTGTACTGTGGGATACTGCCACGAGGTCTTGATGCGTCCACTGCTTGGAATCCGCTGGAGCTATTCGTTAGTCGAGAAAAACTTACTATTTATCAAGAGAATGTTTCCAGTGACTTGCCATGCTCAAAGAGTTAGTTTGTGGTCGACGGATTGGTCAAAGCTCCTATCATGAGAATCATTATGGAAAGACCGGAGAAGGGTTGCCCAGCTCCATTGTCAAGGGACTGCGGGTAAAGTGTCATGGTTTGTGGACAACGACGCCTTGAACGACTGCTACGACATCACAAAAAAAAGTATCTGAGCATCTCGGACCCTTCACCGTGGTTCGCTCCGAAGAGGTTGGCCGGGGAGTGAGTGGTGGATTTAGTGCTCGTGAAGCTCGCGAGTCTTGCGGGGTGTCACCGTACCACATTCTGCAATGTCACCATGACTTCAAGCTGGTACTTTCATTATTGTATAGATTGCATACTGGATCGCTTCAGCTTTTGATGTTGTAGGTAGCCGGCTTTCAGCGCCAAGTAGCCATTTTCCCGCTGGCTGGCCTTGGCATCACTGGGCTTTTCAAGTGAAGGCGGTCTATTTCGCACCCTGCCCCATGAATACGCTCTCATTTCTATTAACCTAGCGTTCTTATTAAGAACTTTCTCAGCACCCAGGTCCTCCGAGCCCTTGTCTGAACTCTTGTAGCGTGGTGTGGGGACGCGTCCAGACTATTGGACGCTTCAGGTGCAATCTTAGACCCTCTTCACTATCGAGAGCCTGCAGTGCATGGGCCGATTTTGATGCGTGACGCTTTTGGCTCCGGGTTTTGGATCGGCCCTTGGCCCTTTTCTCTTTGTCTGACCGCTGGCTGGAGTGCTTCCTCCAGGCCTTTCTCTATGTACCCAACTTTTGCGTCACAAACCACCCTTCAACTTGGACTTTTGACTTGCTAGGCCGGGCCTATTCATAGCACCTTGTTGAAGAAAGGTCAAGTCTGGATGAGTCTACCAAGACGAGAAGACCAAGAAAAGACCAACACGAAAAGACCAAGAAAAGACCAACACGAAAAGACCAACACGAGAAGACCAAGACTGGTGGCCGAACACCCTACATATCTGGCAGTGCTCAACCTGGAGCAGTTCTTCGGAGCAGTGCTTCCATCCAGATGATTCTGATCCTCGTTCATCACCCCCTCATGATCCCTTGTGTACTTTCTGGTTTCGCTGGATGGTTTCTTTTGCCCTCAAGCCGAAGCGGGGATATCCGAATGTTCATATGCCGAAGCGGAGATATCCGAATGTTCATATGCCGAAGCGGAGATAACCGAATGTTCATATGCCGGGATCGTGGTGATATTCATTAAATGCTTCCATAAAACGCCTCAAGATCTCTTGTGTTGTAGCAAACTAGGGTGATGATTTACACGTATTCACATATTCACCAATACTGGTAACATCAAAGGCAAGTTCGAAACAGAAAGGAATCTTGGTCTGGGCACGCCACTGCACGTCGATGGATGAAGCGAGAAATATTGTCAAATGCCAAGGATTAAAAAGATACTTGAATTTATGGCTCAAGACTGTGTATTCCCATCAGTTGAGTAAAGCGCGGTTCAATTGAAAGCAGAGAGTTATCGCTAGGCGGGAGCGACACTTGCATGAACTTTGATTTATAATGCAGATCTCACTTGTGTGGCTTAAAGGAGACCATACTCATGACCATTCACGCCAGACACCAGGAGCGGAATTTCGTGTTTAAAAGTGCAATTTTGCCTCGGAAATGAAGCCAAATCAGACGATCCAATTTAGCAATGAGAGCATGGCAAAGTGCTTCCCTTCAAATTCGCTCTGGTGTTTGTCAAATCCGCTCTGGTTGTCAAATTCGCTCTGGTGTTTCCCACCAACTTTATGCATCATTGGCTGCGGCCTGCTTTGTCTTGTTTTCGCAGCAATTTACTTGATGCCTGTGGTAGCCCATACCATTGGTGTATAAACTCGACTCAATTTTAAGTCAAATAGCCCAATAAAAGCTTAGTATTGATTTGGTCTTGCCAAATCGTTCACTGGGAAAACAGATATCTGCACTTGTAAGTTACTGGAGCTGAAGAAAGTGGACAGAATGTTCAGTGAAAATTATAAAGTGAAGTCCGTCAAGAACAGGGAATGGTCCTAACTACGTCAATATTTTCTATGAATTTTACTTCTGGAGAACAAGATAGTAGTTGTAAATTCGTGGACTTTTCTCTTCATCAACACCTACAAGAACGTGAATACCTTTACATCCTTGATACCTTAGCCTCTAGTTTTTTTCCAACACATTTACGCAGATTATAAAGCGCCTGAGCGACGTTGAAAAACATGCATTGGTCAGACCCTAACTACCACTATAGACCATTTCTAGACCATATTGGTTGGTTCGCCTTGCGATCTCAGCGATAGGGTCTTCCCATGTGGATTCTTCTTTATGAGCTCCAATTTTAACTAAACTAGAATAGGAATAAGACATGTCCGGAGAGAGTCCGGCTCCTTACTTGGGAAACTTAATTGAACATGGAAATACGAATGTTCCGAGCCACCTGGGTGTGTGTAACGTTAATGAAACCGTACAATCCCATGTCATGACGATATCTATAACTAGGTCTACCAGAAGCTCCACATGAGCTGGATATCCGAAGTCGAGACTGGAAGGTGGCCACTTATACGCTGATGCTCTCGATATGGGATTCATCGGCTTGGTTGGATCTTTGAACAATGGTTCATTAGATCCACTGGACTTTTTCAGGGTCTGATGTACACCATTTGTTTCGGGTCCGTTCAGAACCGCCGCCTTTGATGGTTGATTCACCGGCCCATCTTCACAAGATGCCGCTTTAGGCTTGTCCTTGATGACAAATCCAATCATCCCACTCTTCACCAATCAACTCCCAATCCTTACTCTGGCTTATATAAAGGTTATACAAAAGGCCGGGACAAGAGGAGGTCAGTTTAAGCAACGAGGTCAAGGATTACATTGTTCCATGTCATAAAATCGCTCCACAACAGCGGGCGACTGTCTTGCGTGAGATTGGCTTTTGATAAAGCCAGGTGCTTGGAGGAGACGCATGCGATGTCCGGAACACGGGTCTGTGAAATCGGCCGACGCCGGGTCACGGCTGGCTTTATGTGGAGACGAACCCGACGCACGGTTTGGAGCTATTGGTTCTAGTGCTTATGATTACTGGAAGAATCCCGTAGTTATATATCTCTATCAGATTTAATCCTTAGGTTCATCATTCATCTCGGAGATAGGCGGCCGGGATTGGACACGCCTCTCTCCAGGTGGGTTCCCCTTGTAACGGCAGGCCAAATGTGTATTCATGCGTAGCGCACTACACATGATGGGTCTAACACCATAGATCAATGTCTTGAAGATTGTTTTGGTGGTTGCTGCCTTTTCCAGAGGGTGGTTGCTGACGCACCATGGCAGACGGCTACACTAATGGGTATCTGTAATGATATTTAATGCACAGTCGTAATTAAACAAATATATATTAAATGTTTAATTAACTTTACTTTAAAATATCTTATAAATATACCCGGCCGAAGCCATATTTTTTTACCTTGCTTTTTCAAAGCTTTATGGGTTCTAGAATTCGTAGTTTCATGTCAGAAACTCAAGATGCGCGTAAATATAGTGGATTAATAGAATTCACCCTGTTACGCTTAATAATATCTCCGTGTCGCCTGTAAACGTAATCATCACTGCTAGAGGCGGCCACGTTCCAGATTCTTGAACCTATCTTCTTACTTTTGATTATTTCCCCAATGGCGAAAACATCAGCTTGAATTCTTAGCTGTTGCGTATAAAACATAATTCGATAGCCCCTTCGGGAATATGATCATGGGCCCTTATATAGATAGAAATGAAAAATACAGTAAAATATAATAAATATAATAAAATTGGTTTATTCAATAAGTTTAAAACACTACCCCCGCTCACCGAATGGGCGGTATCCTTAATAAATTTAAGGTACTTAGATATTTGCTGATAAAAACAATTCAACATGTCGAAAAAGGAGGCCTTCTTTTATGTAAAAGAGTTCATACTACAAATATATTCATGGGTAGCGCACTATCTCTGGGTCTGACCATCACTGAGCACTGGTCCGTGTTGGCGTGAATGCTGTAGGGCAATATTTGGCTGCTTTTCTGGAGATTTGACGGTGGCCAGGAAACCAGACCAGGAGACCAGACCAGGAGACCAGACCAGACCAGACCGGGTGTGTTGTGTCCACTTCAGAAGGAGCTATTTGGAGTGGGCCCGAAAGGAAATGCCGCGGCCGTACGACCGAATCCTCCCACCTTGACCAAACGCCGTGGCCCCAGTTTCAGGGTCCATGACTCAGCCCTCGCACGGGACGCAGATTTGCACCCAAACCTCGTGCGACCGGTGCGTCTCGCATTGGATGGAAAGGAGCTTCAATGGCACTTTCAATGGCGCTTTCAATGGGTTCTCTCCCATGTTCTAACCATCGTGAATTGGAGACTGATGGTTTTGGTCTCGCAACTGTAAGCTCCCGGCCATGCACTTTGCACAACTCCGAGTGTCCCCTTTCTGACTCGCATCACCGAGCCCTCTCACCAAGTGCCGTGTTTCAGCATCCACTTGGCCTGTCACCTCCTGCTCAGCAGCAATGTTAAGTCATTCGCTGCTCGGCTTGATGGTTGATATCTCCTGGAATTAGCTGCTTGTGTAGGGCACGATTCCAAGGGACCATTCGGCCCCGTCTGGTGCGCCACTGATCCAAAGTCCCGTTTCATCACGAGCACCTTCCTCTCATGCTTCTTTGTGACTCTTGGTACCTGCTGGGACCTCGCTTAGGCCGTGCCGTCCATTCCAACGACACATCGACGATGATAAACACTTTCCACCTCCAACTGGAACCTCGTGACCACTTCGTTTTGCCGCTGCCATGTCGCGATGTCCAACCGTCCCTAAGTTTCCAATCGGAGAGATTCCAATCTGGCGTCGCCTTTGGGTGAGACTCCTATTTCTTCGCCTTCTGGCTGACGCACGCCTAGGTCCCGCTGCATGCACCTCTCCATAGACTGGTATCCTGACCAGAAACGGGACGGTTTATCTCTGGGGACGGTTTATCTCTGGGATCCGCCCGCCGTCTTTGTTCCCTTCTATTTTTGGCACCCGCCATGGTTCTGTGGGCACTGGCATCGGATTGTCCGTGAATTCAGAGGGCTAAGCAGTGCCCCATCATGGTGCTCCAACAGACTCAGTGGACCTGAGGTTCCGCTGAGGGAACGTCCAGAATGCGGTCTGAACCGTGCAATAACCACGGTGCCTTTATGCCGATTAGTCTGTGTTTTTCTTTCAATCCTTTCCTTCTGTCACTTCTCTTTTTCCCACGTCCCTTTCTCTCTGAACCCATCTCCTTCCACAACCATTTGTGCGATACACCATCGCTTTGCTTGGACCTTTATTTTCTATATACATTGCTGGTCGTTGTGGGCTGACAATGAGAGAGGCCGCGCAACTGCTAAGCCGATGGCATTGCCCAGGCAAACAGTCAAGCTCACCGTAGCCGTAGCTCACCGTAGCTCACCGTAGCCCGTAGCTCACCGTAGCCCGTAGCTCACCGTGGCTCGTAGCTCACCGTGGCTCGTAGCTCACCGTAGCCCGTAGCTCACCGTGGCTCGTAGCTCACCGTGGCTCGTAGCTCACCGTGGCTCGTAGCTCACCGTGGCTCGTAGCTCACCGTGGCTCGTAGCTCACCGTGGCTCAGTCAACTCACAGTCGACCCAGAGCCCGCTTGGCCACCGCTCAGCAGCCGTCACATGCCGTCCTTAAAAAGCTTCTTGCCAATCTCGTAGGATGAGATCATAATGGCACACGACGGCGCAATCTTGAACACGCGCGGTGCAAAGCCCTTGTACAAGGCACCGATGCCCTCGTTGGTCCGGATCTGCCAGAGAAACTGGAACATGGAAGGGCGAGCCCCCGTGGACTTCTCGCCGGCGATCTGGAGCCGCGTCTTGCCCACGTCGAACGGGTTGGTGAAGAACGCCGCCACCACCCCGCCCAACGACCCCAGGCAGAAACTGGCCGCAAACACCTTCCAGTCCTCCTGCTGCAGCAGGTCGAAATCCACGTCAAGGCTCCTGCTGAAGCGCACCTTGAAGTACTCGTAGCACATCCAGTAGATGCCCAGAAACGGCACGTCTCGCCACAACGTGATCTGGAGCCCGGTGAACATCGAGCCGAAGCCCTTCTGCCGAACCGCGCGCGTCGACTCTCTTAGTAGAGACTTGAAGATCTTGTGTTTAGGGTCGCTGGCGGAGTTGGGCACCGACTGGAACCGTGTCTTGAGGAGCTCAATGGGCAGCACCACCGTGGCTGACATCATGCGTGCAAGCAGCCCGCAAACCAACGGGTTGATTGTATGGTCTGTGATGGGCGACATCTCCTTGATGTACTCGTACCCTGTGAAGTAGATGATGTTGGAGGGAATGGCCATTAGTAGGGTCAAGGAAAGACCTCTCCAGAGCGTGGCCAAGCCCTCGTTGCGTCCGATCACCACCATGCCCTGGAACGTGGAGGTGATTTTGGGGCAGTTTCGTGCGGTTTCACAGAATTGCTGGTTATTCCAGAACACCGCCGGCCCAAGCGCCTCGGCGCCACCTTTCGCCTGGCCGGCTCTCGCCTTCGCGACACTTTCTCGTATGCTTGAAATGGGTTGGCTAGAACCTGCTCGGCTGGAATCAGCAAGACTACCAGCACGGCTGGAATCAGCACGACTAGAACCTCGGCTGGAATCAGCGTCGCCAAAAGAAAGAGTTCCTTGACTCGAGCAGCAGTCGTTCATCACCTCCTGCTGGTGGATTCGAATCCTCACCACGTCAAATGGAGTCACGGCAAACGACGTGACAAGAGAGCCCAGGCACGCAGAAAGCATTCGCTGGCCAATGGTGATGTTTGCGGGCGCCGGTGTCGGGAGCTCTGCACGCTCATCTTCTATTGCCGCAGCAAGCTCGGAAGAAAGCGACATGCTGTGTTGGCCGGTGCAAGCAGAGTGACGCAGTTGACCCGTGTTCAGAGGATTGGCGCAGTTGACGATGGCTAGGGACTGGCGCAGCTTGCCTTGGCGTCTTCGGTCTGGAGACTTGTGAAGAACGCTCCACCGTGACGTGAGTCTTCCGCGCGGTCCTGCACAGAAGCCCAGGCTCCATCTTCAAATCCGCCGCATGTCTTGCTTGAGCACCTTCAACTTCTGCCGGTTTGCCGGCACCAAAAGACCGTTGCTCAGAAGTTCGAAGCGTGGTCAATGTTTGGAGAATGTTTGGAGAATGTTTGGAGAATGGTTTGAGAAGATCCGTCTGCGAGTGGGAGTGCAAATAGGCTTTGCAACCGAGCACACTTGAAACTTTAGACCTGTGTGGGAGAGGCTTAGCCCCATGGATCTGTCACGGGCCGTTCTAGCCCGAGAGGAAGCGCCCTTTTTGGCCATGCACAACACGAGTAAACGTTCATTCCGGAGACGCGCCAACCCGAGTCCGTGGTGGAAGTTGAATGTCATGGTACACCCTCATTGCTTGTACCAGGTCAAAGCGATCACCGGACCATCCGAAAGTATCGCCACTGGCATCAACATCGCGTCAGTGATTTGCACTGGGCGGGTTGCCCTGAGCGACTGTGATTGTGCCCTCGAGGACTGTGATTGTGCCCTCGAGGACTGCGATTGTGCCCTCGAGGACTGTGATCACTTGCATGTTTCATGGATCCAGGTCCTCATCCAAAACGTACAACACGAAAAGTCTCAGTGTAATCTGACAGACATGGAAATGCGGAAACTCCAGTTCGGCAGATGGACATGAAAATGCGGTGCTCCAGTTCGGCAGATGGACATGGCATGCAAGCGAGGACTGGTGCGTAGTCTCTGGAAGATCTAGTACTCAGAAATCACATCTGCGCAGGTGTAGATGTTGATGTGCCGGTCCTGGTTGTAGTTTGTAGCCATCATCATGCGATGTGGATGGAACGTCAATGCCGACAAGTAGTTGCCGGTCCGGTTGGTTAGGTAATTGTCATGGGGATTCCTCAAGGAAGTAACCGACTCGCCCGATGTGGTCCAGATATCCACAACCTTCGAGCCCGTCGTGATTATCGGGGCATGCTCGTGTGTATCGATGCACCGCAAGCTCTTTTCAGGGCTCTGGAACGTTTTGACCGGCGCTGAGAGACGGATGTCCCACAAGTTCACATACCCGTCAGTCGAGCCACTGACCAACTCCCGGAACCCGCCTCGTTGCATGTGAACGTTTTTGATGGAACCACGTCCGATGTTTTTGGATCCTCCCACGCCGTTCTTCCACGTGCGCACCATGGACTCTCTGGTATCGAGTCTGCGGTCATACACTCGTAAGCTTCCATCATCAAACCCTGCAATGAAGATGTCTCCGGCCACCTGGTCCGACGTGATGCTGGTTATGGACGACGAAGACCGTGCAGGAATGTCCGAGATACACAATTCCCGCGGCGCATCCCACACTCGGATGATTTTCACGTCTCCACTGATCAAAAGAGACCCTCTGGCCTGCTGCCAGTCGCTGATCAAGCCGGAGCTTTTGGACGTCAAGAGCATGTCAGTCAACGCTCGCCAAGCCGCCACAATCTCCACGCGCGACTCTTCATTGTCCTCCTCGATATGGACATTCTTGTAGATTTTGATCACTCCATCAGACGACCCTGCCAATACCAATGGCACGTCGTCTTCGTTCAAGAACTTGAGATCCGTGATCTTAGTTCCGAACGGGTTGCCGTTGCTGAACTTGTTCACCACGGAGTTGTTCTCCCAGTCCCAAACGGTCAATGTGTCCTTGTCGTCGGTGGAAATGAGGAGCTTCTCGAATTGCATGAACTTCATGATTTTGGGCTGCGTCTTGTTGCCCAACACCGTTAAATTGCGGTTCCAGTCGCCACGAAGGGCGGTTTTTTTCTGAGGCTGAGTCTCTTGGATCGTGAGCTCGTTTCGGTTCCTTCGCCAAAGTCGCCTGACGTACTCCTTTGAGCCAGGCTCGTCAATTTCCGACTTGGACATTTGCGGCTCCTGAAACGTCTCGCAACTCCACTCGAAGAAGCCCGAGTCCTCTGCCAATTCTCGGGGCTCTTCGCTGTCCAAGCCTAGCCTCTCCTCCATGTCCTTGCGTGGGGTTTTGGGGAGATACTCTGCGCCGTATTGGCTCAAAGCAGGCCCAGAGTGCAAGATCCGCGTAAAGTTTTTGAGATCGGTATCATCGTTCATCTGGAACGACAGGAAAAGCTTGGAGAAGCCTTTGAACTTGGACGTGAATGATGCGGCGTCCAGGTCTGGCACAACGGCGTCCAGCGATACGGAACGTGCCTTTAGTGGTGCTGCAGTTTTCCGGTTGTGCATCAGGCCACTGGAGGCTTGCTTTTTGAGCTCGCCGTTTTGCATAGAGAGCGGCCTGTTGATAATGGGAGTAGACTTGAAGTTGTCGTTGATGTTGATGGCCGATTTGCTCAAGAGGTACTCGGTCATTTCCTTCACGAGTTCAGAAAGCTCGCTTTGTTTAAGCTTGATCATCACGGCATCAATCAACCTTTCCGCCAACTCCTTCACCTCGATGTGAGGATCTTCTGACAAGATGAGAAGCGCCTTCCAAATGGAGCTGAAGATCGAGCCGTACGCAGGAGACCGCTTTCGAAACTCCTGGAGACTGTTTGGGTTGTCAATGAGCACGATTTCCTCCTCCAATTGGTTGAAGGCCACCACTAGAAAAAACTTGTGGTAAACATTGATGAACCGATTAATGAAATAGATGATCTCCTTTCTCACTGCAGTCGACCCGTCCCCAAGCAACCGGAGTACAACGTTGGCCAACTTGAGATCTTGCTGTCTCAACTCGTCTCTTCGTGATTCAGACGTGACGCTTCCATTTCCACTTGCGCCTTCGTTTCTGTTTCCATTACCATTTCTGCTTCCACCTTCGTTTCGGTTTCCGTTGCTGCTTCCACTGCCATTTCCACTGTCGTTCCCGTTCCTTTGACCAACGGAAATGCCGGATTCCGACAGAGACTGGTGCGAAGGCCGGTTCTTTCTATCGTCTTCCTCGTCAATCTCCGTTAAAAATGTCTTCATGGCAAGGACGATAGATGTGCGAACCTCGGGAATTGGATCGTAAATATACTCCAAAAACTTATTGAGATAGCCATCTTTGTAGATGATCCACTTTCCATCCGGGTAGTTCCGCCATAGTTGAGATAATAATAGCACACACCATTGGCGAAAAAGCGGGTTTTCACTGGTACCAATAAACCTGAGGCAACTTGTCACAAGCTCAATGGAAAAGCAGATCCTTTGCCCATTCCTGAAATCCTTAATAAATAGCGTCAATATAAACGCGCTCATTGCCTTATGGTCCTCATTGACCATCACGTTTGTAGCCGAAGCAGCGGATCCAGGTGCACCTGGCGCACCAATTGGATTGGAAGGGCTAGAATTCAAAATCAAGTAGAAATAATTGTACCCCTTGTCTTTGCAGAGTTCCTGCTGGGTGCTTTTGTAGTCTATGGCCATGATTCGTGCCCAGATGAATATGAGCACTGGTTTGAGCTCCTGCGCTGGGCTTTGGAGCAATTTGAGGACATAGGGGAAAATGCCAATTGAGAGCGAGAGGTACACAGCCCAGGGGCCCAAATCGAGGAACTTCAGAAGTAAAATGAGTGCCCTTAGACGGTGCACTTGCGAGAGCAACACTTGAAGCACGATGGGAAGTTGTTCAGGCGGCGTTTTGGTGGATGATCCTGCATACTTGAGCCATAGCTCGAAAGCGGTCAACTGCTGCTCAAAAAACGTGGAGTGCTGGTAATTTGCGAGGGTCAGGCCAGTGTCTGCATGTGCATCAGTGGTGTTCGAGGCATTTGAGGCGTGTAAGGAGGTGGATCCGTTTGAGCCGGGTTGATCATTTGCGGAGCTGGGCGCAGCGAGGTTTGAACTGGTAGGAGATGAAATGCTCTCTGAAGGACTGGGGTTTTGCGACCTGATCAACTGAGCGAAAACCTGGTCTATGGCCAAGTCCCACGAGTCCCACATTGGATGAAAACGGACAGCTTCTGGCAAAGGCGGATCACTAACAGGGTTGCAATTCAAGTGAGGCATGATCCGCTTGGCGAGGAGGAAATTGCGGAACAACGCAGCCACCATCAAATCCTGGCGGAAAAGGCGCTTGAAAATGGGCCGTGACAACGACGTCCATGCAATAGTGTCGGTAATGGCGGTAAAAATCCAGTTGAGCTCGCCCAAAGGAGTTCTGCGGTCGGTCAATTTGCCCGGCACCATGACGTTCCCATTGGAGTTGCGGGGCAACATGGAATAATAATTGTTTTTCAAGGGCGACTGCATAATAAACCACCGGAGAGAGATATCGATGGGGCAGGTCAAGCAACACGTAAATAGGTCGGCCGGAAGGGATGGGCTCATGGGCAAGATCTCGTTGGACTTGCACGCGGCCAACTGGATGGAGTCCAAGTACGCCGAAGTGGGTGAAGGGGCGCTCATGTCGTGATTGCCCTCGTTGTCACTGTCGATGCGTTTCTGCACAAATTTCTTGAAGTTGTGAACAATGTTTCCTGCACTGTTGCAGTCGTAGACGAAAATCACCGGAGCGCCAAGCCAGGTCTGCAAGTCGTAGAGCGAAATGGGAATATACTGAGTGTAGCCGCGGTTAAAGACCCAGATTTCGCCGCTGGAAGTGGGTTGCGGCACGCCATGGCCATTGTAGTGGAAGAGAATGCGCTCGTCTTTGGCGTTGCGGCGCAAGGTATTGCAAAAACGCTTCACGTCCTCCACACACGGGTCCAACGACTGCTTGTAGCGAGTGCGCAACGAAAGCGTCTCGTATTGGGTCTGGAGGTTTTTGCCTATGGCCTCGATAGCCTTCTTGGTGTCAGAGTATGCAGACGGATCGCACCAGGACTCGAGCTTAGCGCAGGGGTAAGTTTTCATGATGTCAGGAGGATCCACGCCCAAGTTGAGGCAGAGAACAAGCACGGCGGAGATGGTTTTCTGGCGCTCCTTCATGATCTTCCAGTCCACAATGGATTGGTAGGTTTTTGCGTACTCCGGCAGCTTTTTCATCTGTTCCAGCACGGGGCTGCCGTTGGTATTGTGGCGCTTATCGTCGAAGTAGATGTAGAAGTTGTTGGCCAACGACGAGAGGAAGTTTTCCAGGTAGTCCTGGTCGAAGCCATGGCGCATCTTCTGGTTCAAGGCAAACATTTTGGGGAGGTATTAAACTGGGTTGGGAGGTCACCTGGTGGAACTGTCTCAAGGTGAGGTCAAGTGAGGTTGTGAGGCTTTAACGGAAGGAGTAAATGCAAGATGGAGCCAGGAATTTCGGTATGTAACTGTTGTCTATGAAAATCTGGTATGGAAATGTGGGAAATCTGTTTGGAAACCTGGAACGGAAATGTGGTATGGAGCTATCGTTTGGAATAAACGTTCGGGACTGTTGTACGGCCACGCGGAAAATTGGGCCTGGAATGATGCTGCGGTACTGATGCAATTGAGGAGGAGGAGTAGTAGCAGCGTGAGCCCTGCAGAGGATGTTCGGGCGGAAAGCAGGGAGCAGGACCAGCGGAAAGTGAAGAGTTGATTAGGCGGCTGGGCTTGTTAGGATAGATACGACGGGCGCGGGTCTGTGTGCAGGATATCGTATATGCAGGCCGCGGGTTCTGGTCTCGCTTTCCATCCAAGCTGCGAGCGAGATTGTGACCACTTCTTTTCCTCTGCTCAGCATGTGGACCGGTTGAAATAATACATTGTGAAGAAGGCAATGGCAAAGTCCCTTTTTGGGAAGTACCACGGAGCTGCTCTGTGTCCGGATCGAAGGAGCCGGTGCCAGGTCTCTCGGCGCTTGTCCAGGTCTCCGCTTGTACACGGACGGACCAAATTGCAGCACCAGGAGCATGCGTCAGGAACCCACTCGTCTCCGGCATCTTTTTGAGTTCATTCTTATAAGGACTAGATGGGCCGCCCTGGATATGTGACCACCCAAGCGAACAGTGATCCAAGTCAACACCTACACGTGTCACTGAATAAGCATGCTGACTGTCTTTAGTGATACAGACTCACACACTCCCTTTAGGCCCAGCAAGAATCTGCCATTGAGAAATGGTCTCGATGTCAGACTAGGGCACGACTGCAGCCAGATTGCCGTATGTTAGTCATTCGAGCAGATTCTGCGTAAGGGAGGCATCATGGTTTCCCAAACCAAAAAATGCACATCATTTCTGGCATTGCAATCTTTTCAGTGGTTGCCAATTCATGCGTGACGCCTTCTGCGACCCGTCATCACCTGAAGTATTGGAGAGTATTTGGAGAGGTCCAAACTTTATGGTCGTCAAATGATGAGACTTCTGAAAACGCTAACTCCAAGGCACAACTAGCACAAATAAGTGCAGTCCAGCCAGCTCCAGCTTACTTCTTTCCCAAAGAGAGGGAGTGTGCCTCGATGAACTAAACCTTTTGTGGGGTCTGATTAGCGTGAATCTGGCATTCAACAAGGCAACAGGTTGCTCTGACATGATTGAAGGTTGAGAACAGGGCTAATTCGTCCCGAGACGTCTAACCATTGCTAGCTATAATGAGCTTCTGCTTTCCTGAGGAAAAGTTCGACAGGAACCAGCATCCAGGCGGCTCGTCGCCCCTATTCCCAGAATTGACGATCGATGTCAGAGCCGCTTCAAGCTTCCACCTGAGCTTCCTGACTTCACCCTATCAGGTATGTTCACCGTCTTTTGGGTCCTGATCATTGCGCTTTCTCTGGTGCCCATAATGACCGGAGGGTATGTTTGACTTTCATTCCGCATTTGGGGATCGACTCCAAAACTTGCACATTCGTTGTACTCCATGGTGCGTGTTTCAAGACTGGTGAAGAAGAAAGATGGCAATTGAAACAACCTAGTTTTTTGAGTATCCTTCCATTTCCCTTTGAACCATCAAATAAGGTTCTTTCGCCTCAATCACTGTGCCAGTCTGCTAGGGTGTCTCGCCAATATTTAGCTTCGGAAGGACTTTGAGCTGCACTCCCGAATAGCTAGAAACAGAATCAAGGTGTTTTCCATTAAGGGGGCCAAGACCTTCTGCGGCGTCACACTCCACTGAAGTGCTTGATCTGAGCAATCATTTCCGGGGGAGTCAGTGGTCAACACTGGTATCAGGGGCCTAGTCTATCAGTGGTCATTCTGGTCGCCAGTGGTTAGTCAGTGGTCAGTGGCCAGTCACAGGGAGAACTATAGGTTCAGCCAGTCAATTCTGTTGAGCGGGACGCTCGTTTCCACCGCATCTGGAACATTATTATAGAAATGTTTCAGAAAAGTGGGGATCCTGGCTCATCATCCTAGTCATGTCCATCCGACCTGTATATAGCATCCCGTTGAATGTCCTTTCCAAATTCGATGCCCTCAAACATGTGCGGGCGTTCCTCACTTAAATATTCCTCTCCGAAGCCCCTGCATTTGCCGCTGAGCTCGTAAGTGACTTCATAACTGGTCACATACCTGCATCTCCCGTTGTTTCAGCTGCATCTCCCGCTGTTTCAGCTGCACCAAATGTCGTGGTGTGTGAATAAGCCATGCACCCCCACACAAGTTCTGGACTGCATAGAACATTCACAAATACAGGCTCGTGCGTCACACAGATTAACAAAGCTTGGTTAGTGGGCATTTAGTGGACACTAATTTGTATGCGATCGTTTCCAATGGGTTTAAATTAAGGGAGAGGCTGACTGGAGCGTGGAGAGTTTGGCATTATCTGCCGGGGTGTGCGGTGTACGGGTTTACGTACGCAGGTGTACGGGTCTCGCGAGCAGTGCCTCACCTAAGCTGCTAGGCGCTCATCAGCCGTGAGACGGATGAGTCCCGCAGAAGGTGCAAGCCACCACGAGACCGGTTGCATTGCACGCGCTGCTGATTCCAATGCCTCTTCCAGTGCGGAGTCCAGTGCCGAGACTAGCGCCGAGACTAGCGCCGAGTCCAGTGCCGAGTCCAGTGCCGAGGACTCATCAAGCTCCGAAGAATCCGACCTGTTGGGCGCTCGGCCCGTTTTCCTTAAAAAAAAGCAGGCGCCAGCCCGGCCCCAAGCCAGTGCAGTCTCTGCGTTGGCCCGAGCAGAACAGTTCCAGAAAGGACCCGCTCGGGCCCCCGACCTGCCGTTGGACGAGGCCGACGCGGTAGACGATACAGACGACGTGGAGCCCGAGGCCGAATTCGAGCGCTGGAGAGCCCGCGAGCGCCACCGCCGGACCCGGGACGCGCAGGTGCTAGCGGAGGCCGAGCAGGCGAAGGAGGAGTTGCTCCGGCGCAAGCAGGCCCGGGGCCCGGGCTGAGCGGGCTTTGGGCATCTCTGGCGCGGCCCAACACTGCATACAGACCGCGGTTTCCCCCGGCCCTTCCTATCTCGGCTCATGTACTGTAATTCACGGCACCTATATTCCTATATAGTAGCAATCCCGGCAGCACACAGCCGCCGTCGATACAGTAGCAACACTCCACTTAGCCGGCCATCGAGTGCCGTTAGACTGCCATTTAGTACCGTTCACACACAGCCCTTTGGTGCACGTGCGTTGTCCACGTGCGTTTGTCCACGTGCGTTTCTCTTCGGCCCAGCCGCGGCCCGCCTGCAAGCCTTGCGGGGCGCGCCCTTAGCACGTGCTGCCGTCGGAGATGCGCTTGCCCTGCCAGCTGTAGTACTTGCTCATGTTCACGTGATGCTTGCGCAGCGTGCCGGACTCGTACATCAGGCACCCGTAGAGCGCCGCGTAGGGCGGCGTGTACAAGTGGAGCGACACGGCAAAGTCCTCCTCCAGCGCGTTGCTGATCTTGTGCAACCCGATGGTGTCGGAGATGTAGCCCACCTGGTCGCGCTCCAACGTGGTGACCTTTTTGGGCACCATTTCCGCGCCCTCGTGCGTCGGAACATCGTAGAGCAGCTCCTGGAGCGCGCCCTTCATCACCTTCATGCAGCAGTGAGCATTGGCGTGGTCGTGGATGGCCGAGCCCTTGCCGGGGCTCCACACCAAGATAAGGAGGTTGGCGTTGCCGTTGATGTTGACCACGCCGTTGCGCGTGTAGCCCTTGGTGGCATCGGAGAGCGCGAAGCGGCCCCAGTCCTGCTCGTCCGACTGGTACTGCTGCATGGCGGCGCGGATCTGGGCCACGTCCACGTCGTCGGACGAGAGACCCTTGCCTCCTAGGAGCCCGCGCAACTGGTTGATCAACTTGCCGAAGTTGTTGTCGATCTGGATATTGTTGTTTGTTTCGTCCTCGAGGCACCCGAAGTTGGACACTGTGCTTGCGGCCGACGAGCTGCACTTGTACATGGCGCTTTGGGGGATGTCCGGGGCGACGGGGTTGACGCTGAGCATTTTGGGGTGTGATGCGGATGTGTTCTAAGGAGGTTTGGCGATTGTGGTCGGAAGCAAACAATGAATGTTTACAAGAGAGCTGAAGTAGCGGAGGTGTGGAGTGGAAAACGGGGGACTTGAGGCGCCCGGGGTCGGGGCCGCTTTATATACTTTGGCCGCGCATGCGTTTGTGTTTCGGGCGCGGCCCCGCCGGCCAATCGGGCGCGGCCCCGTGGCTTTTCCATTGCTGGGGCGGGGCCGCGGCCGCAATGCTGCGGTGACGATCCCGGTCGGCAGCGGCCGTTTCGCATTGTGTGCAGGCGGCAGGTCATCGATCGCGATTTTGGCGGCCGCTGAAACAGGCTGCATGCAGGCGGGATGTCACTGTTCGCAGAGTCGGCCGCCGCTGAAACAGACTTCATGCGGGCGGGATGTCACTGCTCGCAGATTCGGCGGCCGCTGAAACATGCTGCATGCAGGCGGGATGTCACTGTTCGCAGAGTCGGCCGCCGCTGAAACAGGCTGCATGCAATCCGGCGGTCCGCTCACATGCGGCCTCGGGTTGTGGGCGTTTGAAGCGTGTGCAAAATGGGCTTGAGGCGGGCTGTGCGCGCATAAATGACTGCATCCGGAAACTATGCGGGCAGCGCGCGGTCGGCGCCGCCGCCCGAAAATTCCCGCAAAGGGTCTGGCCGGGCCCGCGCCCGCGCCCGAAACATTTCCGAAACGACTCATCTCTGCCGCGTCCGCACAACTCCGAGGAGGGCCTCCCCTCGGCGACCAATCTCCGCCGCCCGAAAAAATGACTCAATCACACCGGAACTGGCCCCGCACTCATGCCTCTTTGAGTAGTCGGCCCTCGGGGCCTCCGTTGTGGCGCGCTCATCTCTTGGTCATGCTGCTACAAACTACTCTTTTCCTGTCATCTTGCCGGTCCCTTCCATTGATTTCCCCATTTATTCCCCTCTGTTACCCTTCCGCTTCGCTTGCGTCGCCAAGCCGCTTTACTGGTATCAGCTCGCCAGCCCTCATTACATTCCCCTCCCGCGGCAACCTCGCCTGCCCTAGCCGCCATGACCAGTTTCAAACACTCCCACCCCAGTGGCTCCCTACAAGGAACCGAGGCCTTTGATTCGTCCAGCGAGTGTGACATGCGCCGTGCCCCTGGAGCTGCCTTTGGCCGCGCTCCATGCCTAGACGTCAGGGCAAGCTCGGCGCCTGATCCCAGCCACGGCTCCGAAGGCGCCTCCCAAAGCGAATTGCAAAACACCTTCGAAAACGGCCTGCAAAATGCCTTCGAAAACGGCCTGCAAAACGCTTTCGAAAACGGCCTCGAAAATGGCCTGCAAAATGCCTTCGAAAACGGCCTGCAAAACGCTTTCGAAAACGGCCTCGAAAATGGCCTGCGAAACACCTTCGGAAACGGCCTGCAAAACCCCTCCGAAAGCGATTTCAAGCGTGATTCCGATTCAGTCCTGAACCCAGCGCTACCACCGGGAATGTACACAAACGCCTCTCCCGGCGCCGACCCAACGCCCCCGCCTCATGGCTTCTTGCATGCGCTCTTGGCCCAGCTCCACAACCGGTTTGTGACCAACTGCCATCCTGCCGACTTTGCGTCCGTTATGGGAACCGGCGTCTCCGCCAACATCTTGTACAATTTCCCCTTTCCTCGGCCGTGGCTCCAGACGCTCGGCATCGTGGTGGGCATCCTATCCACCACCCTCTTTGCGTTCCTCTTGGCCACGCACATGCTCGCGGTGGCCCGGGACCCGAGCCTATTTACTCGCATGCACCGAGACCCGACGTACGCCCCCTTTATGGGCGCTTTTGTCATGGGCTACACCTCGCTAGTCATGTTCTTGCATGCAGTGATGGGCAAGCGGCATATCATGGCCTCGTGGGTGCATTTCTGGATCGTCAGCGCGGGCTCGGTGTACACCGCGTTCATCACGCTCTTCTTCCTGTGCATCGCCAAGTGCCGCAACGCCAAAAACTACCTCGAGCTGTCGCAAATCACCTTGGCGTTTCTCTTGCCCGTGGTCACCTTGACCGTGGCGTCTTCGTGTGGCCAGTTGGTGGCCCCGGACTTGCCGTGCACGCATATGCAGGTCACCACCATGGTGGTGTCGCTTATCATGTGGTCCGTGGCCATGTGCTTGGCCTTCATCATCGTCACCATCAACTTCTGGCGCTTCGTCGTATACAAGGCCCCGCACAGCGGCCAGGTGTTGACCATGTTCTTTCCCATCGGCTATACCGGACAAGGCGCCTATGGCATTCTTCTCTTTGGCCGCAACTGCATGGCGTTAATCATGGAGCACGCTCTGGACTTTCCGCTCTCGCCATACGCCTCGGGCCTAGCGCCCGCCTTGGGCCTGGCCGCCTCGGCATCCACGCCCGCCATGCTCTCCACGTCGATCTTTGTGGTGTGCCTGATGTTCGCCGTGGCACTAATGTCGTTTGGCTACTTCCTAACCGTGCTAGCTGTTCTTTCCGCCATGTCCAAGATGCCCCCATTCTGCAGGAAGCCCAACGACCAGTTTACATACACCACGGCCAGTTCCAGCCGCTGGAAACGCCCGTTTGTCGGGCTTCTACGCTTCCACCGGGGATTCTGGTCCATGACGTTCCCGTTGGCCACCATGTCGTTGGCCAACGCCGAGTTGTACCGGACCTTCAACGGCATGAAGGCGTTCCGCTTCATCGCCGTGATATATGCAGGCATCGTCTTTTTGGTTGTGCTCGGCTGTCTAGTTGGGATCGTCTACCGGCTCGCGCTGATGGTGCGTAGCTCCGCACGGCCACCGGTCCCAGAGCCCAAGGGCGAGTGCTAGCACGGGCGGGCCCGTCTAGCCACCGGGGGTCTCTTCCGGGGGTCTTATCGGGAGTCTTATCCGGGAGTCTCATCCGGGGGTCTTATCGGGAGTCTTACCCGGGAGTCTCGGCCACCGGAAGCGCTCGACCGTAGTATGCAGTGCGTGTTCACGTGCGCGGTCACGCGCGCGCACTGTGCAGTACGGCGCCCGGCGCGGTATCCTCAGCGGCACTTCATACTCCTCTATATGCTCTCTATAGTTATTCCCGATGACGTGAAGCTTCTCGAGCCCCCTCCCGCCGCCTTTGATGATCTCGCGGCGCGCCTCACCCAGTCCCCCCAGCGGTCCTGTCTCTTCTTCGAGGAGTCTGTTGCCGTATACGTGCTACAGTCGTGTGATGACGGCCAGCAGCCGCCGCCAGAGCTTCATGCGACGGTTTCTTGGGCCACCCCAAGGCAGCATGGGATCCCCCAATCTCCAGCCCTCGATGGCGATCCAAGCGCCCACACAATCGCCTTCAAGGTCTCGGATTTGTTGATGACGGGAACAAGCGAAATCCTTGGTCACGACAAGCTCGCGGCAATCTGGAGATTCTCGCTTGAGGTGTCGAATCCTCTTCGAACACCCACGGGCCTGATTCGCTTGGCGGTGTTCTTGAATAACCCGCATAGGCACGCCATGTCGGTGAATGTGGTCAACCACGTCGGCATCAGGCGCCAGTCCCACACTGAGGAGCCGCCGGAAGCCCAGCCGTGCGTGGCTCCACACAATCTCCTTGATCAGCTCAATCATCTGGTTTCCGTTCACTCTGGTCCGCGCTTTGAGCTATCTCTTGGTCAACGCAAGCCTTCTGCAAACGGTGGCCAGTTGCGGGGCCACCGAACCTCTTTGGCCAAAGAAGGTGATGCGACCAAAGTGCTGGCTGCCCTTGGCCCTGGGAAAGACACGGGGAGTAATGGGAAGCGGGAAGATGAAACCAGTGAACCCAGTGACAAAACTTCCAACAAACTTGAAACCAGCGAAAGCAGTGGAGAAAGTTGTGATGTGTCCTGCGATAAATCATCTGGCGACACGAGTACCAAAAACGAAACCAAACCATCCATCACAACTGCCAGTGCCACTTCAGACGGGGAAGGAGATGAGGGTGCAGTCACGGGCCTGCGGACCAATCCTCCAGACTCGGCGGTGCTAGACTTGGATACCGCATCCCCGCTCGTGTTGAAACTAAAGTCGGTTAAACCCGTGGGTCGCAACGACATTCTCATCTCTATGTTAAGCATCGAAGCATCCGACAAGGTTGCGACGCTTGCAGCCAGAGAAGCCCACCCCCTTTACCAGATCCAGGTATCGTCCGTGACAGCGACATTGAAAGGCGCCAAAGTGGTGCTTTTGGGCCCGCCCGTGCAACCTCGGCTCCTTGCAGTCACTGATACCTTGTGTCTCTCCTACAAGATTGAGGACATGGACAGGTTTGGGTGGAGTCCCAGCCAAGCCGACGCCGCTCTTACAAATGGCGCAGGCAATTCTGCGTACGGAGGGGGCTCGGCTCCCATCAAGCCGCTTCCAGCGTCAGCCAAGGGGGCAACCAAAATGGCGCTTCCCGAGTTGCCCAGCGCCAAGGTGTTGGAGGTGAGTATCGAGCTCCAGGTAACGCGGCAAGACTCGGCCTCCGGCGGCCGCGTGACCGTGGTAAGGCAAACCGTGCACGCCGGCTTGCCCGTTTCCGATATGGCGTCGTCGCTACCGTACAATCGAGCGGCCCTTCCTCAGGCACGTCGGGCAGCCACCACCATGGAAACGGCCAAGAAGTCTGTGACCATCAACAACGTGGTGTCGTATGGCCACAGCTCGCCATCGGAGCGGTACAGCAGCGCCACCTTATCGTCACCCACGTTGGTCCCCACCAAAGGCCTGGGCAAACGCAAGGCGCAAATGAGCTTGGGGTCGCTCTCTACTCACAACTCCAGCGTCACCGTCAACATCTCCAGCACCATGCCGCTGCCGCTCAATGGACTTGCGCTCACGTTCACGGGCGACTTCAGCATGGGCGTGGGCCACGTGGTCACGTGGAAGGTGCAGGTGGTCAACAAGGCCAGCCGCCCACTCCAGGCGTCGCTCCAGTTCCGAGACTCGCGGACCATGGGTGCAGGCGGGCCGGGCTCGGCACCCTATGTCCGGGGCAGCCACAGCACAGTGTCTTTGAGCCAGGCGGCTGGAGGCGATGACGATAAAAAGGTGCTTGGCCAGATGCAGCTTGTGCACCAGTACCTCCGGCATCGGGCCGAGCGGCCCGGCGTGATGCTTCTTTCCAGCGACGTTATCATTGGCCACTTGGACGTGAACCAGGTGCACGAGACCGAGCTCAAGCTCATGGGGCTCTCCAAGGGCGTGCACGGGCTCTCGGGGCTCAGGTTGGTGGAGATGTCCGGCGACACCGTGGACTTTGGGCGGCTCCTCGAGGTGTTTGTCACGTGACCTCCATCCATCCATCCATCCATCCATCCAACCATCCATCCATCCATCCATCCATCCATCCATCCATCCATCCATCCATCCATCCATCCATCCGCCCATCCATCCATCCACCCATCCATCCATCCACCCATCCATCCATCCATCCATCACCATTGATGCTTCATCACATAGCTACTCCCTTGGCTTGACGGGCTTGCACCCGGGCGTGGCTCCGCTGCCATCTACATTCATGCCTCCTTGATCGTGTTTGTTCGCCACTTGGGCATGGTGCTTCGCCCTTTACGGCATTTGTCCGCCATTGGCCTTCAAACGGCTGTCAGGCTCAAGCAGCGCCCATCGTAATTCTCGAGGCCCTACCTGATGAAACGGCCCGGGAATTCGTTTTAACGGTGCTTCAACGCACTCATTCTTCCTGTTGATCCAGTTCAAGACTTTCAACGTTGATGTTCGTTCAATTGCTCTGTGGTGTCGTTTTCGGGCGTCTCATAGGTCTCTTTTAATGACCTCATTGTCTTGTTGTGCTAAGCAACGATTCTCCATGCATTTCCGAAAACGGCTGTCTAAGGTTGTCTAAGTAAAGCGTAGCACGTTGGAGGATCAAAAATCGTTCGAAACATCATTAAAACAAGCCAGGCAGTTTTCTTACTGTATAGAGTAATGTCCAACACAGTCCGTGATAGTAATCATCGGAGGATATGTCGCGTAAGCCCACTATACCCATTATGAGTAGCGCACTACCCATGGAAAGGCAATACCAGGCAGAGGAAACACCGCATGAAGATTTGTCAAGACCAGCCCGGGCAAAGTTCACAGAAAAAGGCATCAAAAGCTGACCCGTGGCAATGGCCTTGAAACCACGGAGGATCCCCGTTGTTGACGGATCTTCAATGTATCCATCTCCCATCACTAGGCAAAGAACCTAATATAAATCTGCTTCAACCTTTGAATTAGGGTTCAGTGATTGACCGCTAGAATTTTCAGGCAATTTTGGATAGCGCTCCCGCCCCTCTATTTATACCTGACCCGGCGGAGTTGCAACGCCGCCTCTGTAACCTTTTAGAAAGTTCCAGCTCAATCAGAGGTGAGGGCAGAGCGTGTCTGCACGGGTGTGTTGCGCATCACGCAACCATCGGCTCCTCAGTATGGTGGGGACCAATTTACCCACACTCCAGGTGTCTCACCGCATACATTGACCGGCATTGAGGTGGCGATGTTCTCGGAGTTCAACTCCCGACGTGGTATACCGTCCGTCAACTCGACATAATGTAGGAGCTCCAATACCTCGAA
>WFIW01000050.1:0-36832 GCA_009756535.1 Metschnikowia sp. UFMG-CM-y6306 | reverse complement strand
GGGGGGGGCTTTCTGCATACCCACCAGGGGATCTTCCTGACCAAGGAAAACTAGTTTCCGCAGGGTATTCACGCGTCATCATCTGCTAGCTGACATTAGGATATGCTCAAACACCGTGTCAATATTGTTATGAATTAGGACTCAGATTCAGCTCGGCAACTTTCAGGTGCGGTGTTAGGTAATTAGGTGTATGGGGAGAAGATTGAGCTTTCTCCTTTTCATCTGGCCGCATGTTAAACATCCTTGTTTATTTCTTCAATTTGAGCTGCTTGTTCCCTTACACTCAAAATTTGCAATTTCGCTGCTTATCTTTTCAGTCGTGAAGTCTGGTGCTTCACTTTTTCCAACCTCCAGTCTCCAGGACCTATTGTGAAAACTCCCTTCTCTCATCTTTTGCCTTTCCGACCGTTCATCTGGTTCTTTTATCCAAGGTTTTTGTCACCATGAGACGGGGTATTAGAGTGTATCGAAAACAATTTCCAGCGACGAAGCAAGATGGAGAGTGAAATCATCGTTTTCATAGATGATTTCAAAAATTCGTTCCAAAAAATCAAGCCAGGGAGAATTGATAGGCACCAGAGCATAGAGTGCGGAATATACCCATCCAATATGAACCCTCTGATATTGGTTAGACCCCCCGGGTATGGGTGCAAACTGTTCGAGTTGACGCGTGGCCTGTATGGGCATCGTCGTATGCCCGTCAGAGCCACAATGCAGGTCCAAGGACATCAAAACGCATAGTCCGAATCCTGTCAAAGCCGGGTATACTTGGCAAGCCATGGACATGGCTCTATCGATTGTTCAGACATGAAGAAAAGAAGTGGTGTCGTGAGAAAAGTTTACCTCGACTTTTCGATACCAAGATTTGGCGTGTGTTTCAGTTGATCAGGTATAGGAGCCTTCCTAGAAACCACCTGGGTGCAAATGAATTCTCTTGTAAAACCAGCAGCTTTCCTTCCATATTTGGGCGCTCATCTCATTTCGCCTCGTTTATTTGTTCGGTCCGCGTAGCCATTTCCAAGCCACTTCTTTTACTGCTAAGCGCAATCCTCAATCGCGGCTTAGTCTTGACCTCCAATGTGCATGGGTGGGGCTTTTAAAAATGAAGGATGTGCAGGAAAGTGTATCCCTGTTGTTTCTCTCCGCTAAAGGCTTTTCCGTGACTCTCTGGAAACCCCATGAATGGAATAGTTGTTTTGGAAAAGCCCGCTCCGGTTATGCAAGTTCCTAATATACCCGGAAACAGGTAGGAACATGGCCAGGGGGTGACCGAGGTTGCTTCCCTTGTTAAAATCTTCTTTAAGCTGACAAAATCGCTATCGAGACTATTTGCAGAAGATGCTCAACAGCCCCTTATAGTCCTGTTTGGTGAAACGACACTTCAGAAAACAACAAGGGGTAAAGCAATAAAGGGCTGTAAATCGTTTGAATAATTTGGGTATAAACCGTCCACTGAAGTTCCTTATATAGAACTGCTCTGATGCTATCGTGTAAGGATCTCTAGGTAAAATTGTAGGAGCTCGTCGCCGGCGCGGCAAGGGGAGAATATATAGTGGCGAGTCCTGCATGGGCCGTTTTGCAGCCATCCTTTCCGCGAACTATATAAGACGGCACTGCCCACCCCGGTTGAGACCGCGCTTGGTATGGTTGCCCTCTATTGCAACGGGCCAAGCTGGGGCTTGATTTGGGCACGAGAACGCTACGCGAACTAGCGAGATATAGGCGAGCCATAACTCATCTGACCCACTTGTTCCGAATCCTTTAACAATTCCATTGTCCGTCAGATTTTACTCCTTGATTCATGAACCATTTTCCGTCGAATATTTTGATTCTTCTTGTATCAGTCGGACTCATATTCGGGTTTGATTCAGTCCCAAGCTTTTTCAATACACTTGTCAGGGTGACTGTTGTCAAAACTCTGGAAGATCAGTCGGAAGCTCATGATAGAACGCTTTGGTGCTCGTTGAGCAAGACAGATTGATGATACACCATCTGCACCCTATTAACTCAAGATTTGAATGGTGTATTCCCTGGTGATGGCCGCCCGATGAGCAATTGCTACAGAGTACGACTACACAGTACGTCGCAGTCATGGTGACGCGTGATGCTCCTTAGACGTTTTAGCAGGAAGTAACGTATATGGGGTTTTTCATAAGGAGTGACTTACGGGCGTTTTTTGGAAACAGCCAATACCTGAGAGGGAAAGCAGGATACAAAGAGTATATGCCACAAGTGTTATCGCTGACTGACAGGGTACAGGACATTTCATCTCTGGGCAGTCAGCCCAGGAGTCAGAGCCGACGGCAAGTGCTCTATTTGGAACACTTGCCGTGTGCTCGATCAATTCTACATGATTTTTCGCTACATTACCTGCGAAAGTTTAGGCAAAAACTCCTTACTGGCATTTCTTATATTCAACTATATGCTACAGAGCAACGTGGCAGGTGATGAAAGGCCACAGCCCCTATAGACAGATTTGAGCATAGAAAAGATCCCGAAATGGCCACATTATTCAAGCAATGACGCAGGCTGGGGACCATCCGTATTTGGTCTTGAGAGTCCAGAAGTTGTCCTTTGGAGCAGCGGCGGTGGATTTCTTGGAGGATTGTTGTGGGGCGGCCATTGTGTTCAGTTTTCTATTGATGGGGATTCATAAGGACGGAAATGGCCTCCTTATATACTTTTCGGTCTTTCTCGTATACACTCCCGGGAGGGCCATCTATCGACGCACGCCGCGGAGATGGATGCGAAAAAAGCCTGCGCGCGTCGAGAGTTTGATGATCTTACTCAATTAGGCCGCCACAATGGCTCTGCTGGAGGCGACATGAGCATGCCAGCCGAACTTGCGGAGCAAAATGGGCTGCTCCATAATATTTCACACTAGCGGAGTTGAGCGGGGAATGGTGGCTAGAGTCCACAAATAGAAAAGCCAGTGGAAAGAACAGCCAGTGAAAGTATAGCCAGCGCACAATGATGCAAGCTGTTCCAAGCGGTTGTGGCGAAGCGTGAAATCTTTTGACTACACACGCCAGGCGTGCAAATTGCCGTGGCATGCGTGCATTACAGTTTCAAGTTGCGTTGCGGCGTTGAATGCAGTTGGGAAGGCACTTTTAGGTGGGCTGCAGAGGCTAAAGGTCGAGGGCTCCTCGAATAAGACAAGATCTTACTCCTTCGCTAATTCACCTTGAAACTAAGCATACACGTTGGTGAAATACTCCTTTCAATGCATCGCTCATGAATGGATACAAACCGTTTTGGTATTTTCAGAGGTATCTTGCAAGCCTCAACCTGTTGTATTATGATGCATGTGTTTGACCGTGGAAACACTACCTGGATACACTACCTGGATACACTACCTGGATACACAATCAACCTGCGACATGCGGTTACAAGGAAAACCATCAATAAGCCCCAGAGGCTTGTCCAACTCCGACCGTCCACTTTCGTGACAACTTCGTGGGTCCCTCGGAAGCAGTCCCGCCGCAGATACCTTTTCCGACTCAAACCAACCCCTTCGAAACTCCTTGGACTGTAAAGACCCCAACTGCCCTGCTGGCCGGTCCCTTTATTGCCAACCAGCCACATTCAGCTGGTTTTTCCTGAACAGCCCGAAGCAAAGAAAACAGAAAGTCACGGACAGGCTTCATAGTGGATGCAAACGGTGTTGGTACGTGAATATCATGCATCTGCGGGCACGGCGGGCTCACCTGACTGTGTACAGATGAAACAAGGGTTGAAGAGGTGATCACCCAAGTCTGTGTGCACACTATGCACAAGATTCTAATTAGAAGGGATTAAACTATGTCTCTCGTGGTGCGCTGTTGCAATGATGGCGCAGTCCTACAACGGGCTCGGCCAGTGAAGTCCCCTCATTATATAAGGTCCGGACCGCCGCCCCAAGGTCGGGGTAATCAATAAGCCGAGAGTGATAGCATTTTTGGGATAAGAAACAAAAGGAGGACTATAAGAACCAAGGAGTACTGCAAGTTCCGCGTTGAAGAAGTGGCTAGAAGACCACGTAATAACTACACCAGACGATGGAGTACATGACAACTCTCACCAACCAGTCCTGCATCTGAGAAACCGGCCGTGAATTGGTAATACCACAGCGGTGGTTCCGCCTCTGAGCCTTGGAGAGAGCCAGCGGGCTGGACACGCTTCTGTCCAGGTATCGATGGTTCCCTTGTTTTGCCACTTGTGCACTAAGCGAAGCAGCCCTAAAATGCTCATGGATACTAGGATGTGAAGGTATTGAAGGTTATTATAATGGAGCAGATCATGGATCTATAAGAAAACCAAAGTATGGCGGACCCTCCAATCATTTACGAGGTCCACCAAAGAGGGTTGACTATAGTTTCTCCGTTATACGGCGTAAACGGAGGAATTCGCCAACACTCAGGACCCAGAAGTTGGATCGTTTTGTCACTGGTGACGAGAAGCCCCTGGTTTATGGCCCCCATAGAGCAGAGGTGCCTCCATCCAACGACGCTCGGTTTTCACTAAGGAATATGTTGACACAGTATACCTTCCCTCCTTGCTTCGCAGTGAAATTGAAAATGGCCTCCACAGTTTTGGTATCCCAATGCTTGAATACATCAAAGCGGCAGCAAAAGGTACCTATATACCTTCGTCAAATACTGTTTGGCCTTTCGGCTCTCGTGATCAACTCTGTCATCACTTGCAAATGGCCACTATCATACCAAAACAACTTTACAGACTAAGGCTTACTTATTACGTTACGTTGATACTGGGCACTGGTCCTATTAATATGTGACTTGCTCTCCATTCATTTTGCTTGTTCATGTATTTTTTGTCGTGTCGACAATTTTTGCCTCGATTTTCCCCTTTTTGCTCGCTGCAATGGGTGACTGCCTATACAGTTTTGAAATTATTCAAACCAGCGCGACAAGATAATTCAAACTAGCAAAATGTTTCGAACCAACAAGACAGAATGTTTACCAAGAAGACAGATGTTTCGAACCAAGAAGACAGATGTTTCAAACCAACAATTCAAAATTTTTCAGATGCATTCGCTTAGCTTTCAAACCAGATGGTTTGATCGAGATTATTCAAACTCAAAATACGAGAAACTGAATCAATCCAGGGTCTTTTTTTGTTTTCCCCTTTTTTTCTATTTGTTCATTTTCTATTTTTTTGCTTTTTGTTTTATGGTATAGTTCAGAACGATTGACGCTCTAAGCAAGCTTTATACTCTCCAGCGTGCCTACCCTCGATAGCTTTGGGGACTTACTTGCTCTGTGGATTGCTGAATCAGGTGTCAACTCTTCTTTCCTAACCTAGAACTCTTGACCTTGGACTTGCAAACGGCCCAAAATTCTTCGATTCAAGCAAGGACGGTGGCAAGAAGACAAGCTCTCAGTTACTCAGGGCAACCAATAATTGGGGGTCACGGCGCTTGTGAATGGCAGCATTATCAAGAACTGAGTACTTCAATTGATTGAGTTCATCAAGAACCTATTTGAACTATGACTGATTTCACGAACGCGTGGAAATGGTTGGCTGTGGTCCCTCTGGGCACTACTTCGGACTTTGACTCGCCTGTGTCCAACTTCCTCTTCTTGCTTGTTACGGGCTTAGTGGGCTGTCGGATTTAAAAGTGGTACATCCCTGAGCAGATATCGCTCCTAGAAACGATACATTCTTGTTACAGGTACGTGTTATTGCCTTCTCACCTACCGAGTTCTCTCCTCATAGTGATGTTGAAGCCGGCGTCATCATGAAGACCGTTTTTTGAAGTCGGGCTTGTCTTCATACCTTGCTCATGCATTCCGTTGCTGCTTGATATCGTCCAGGTCCCTTTTTAGACCATTTGGAATCCGCTGATGCTAACTGCTACTTAGCCTTATGTGGTGGCGCTGATCTGATGTTGTGTTGTTGCCTTGACCTTCTAACATAGATGGCATAGTAACCGTTGCATCGGCCTCAACCAATTCTTGCAAGTACCACTTGTGCTCCTCTGTCAAGATAGGTTACGTCCGCGTTTCTTTGGAGCTTCCTCTTCACCCTGTATCAACCTCCTTCTCTTTCCAAGTAGAAGCAGTTTGAAGCGGTGATAGATTTTCTCCTGATAATTTTGAAGGTCTAAGGATACTTTGCTGTTGCTACTAATCACAAATGATAATCCATCAAATGGACGTGAAAACAGCCTTTCTAACGGAAGTCTCGTTGAAGACATTTACATGAATCAATACCTGGTTCCCCTGAAACCCAAAAAGGGTCCAAAGGAAAGTATAAAATCAACAAGTCTGTTTGAAGCAAGCCCTTCGGTGGAACGAAGTTGGATGAAACCGTTGGAAAATTGGAATCGACCAAAAATGAAACATGCATTTACTATGATTCTCAATTGTCTTCAACTCTGTGTTGACGATCTTGTTCTTGGGAACAAAATTGAGCATGTGTCTAGAATTAAGGAAATGTTGAGCAGGACCTTCGAGGATTTAGGAGAAGCCAAGAAATTTCTAGGCGTAAACATCGAGGTGGGATATGGTTCCAAAAGTACATTTACAGATTACATTGAAAACTCTTATTGAATTACTCAATGATGAAGATGAAGAACCTTGTGATAATCACGAATACAGCTGTGTCATTGCAAAATTGCTCTTTGCAGCAAATGGTCCGCTTTGATATAAGTAGTTCTGAGGATCAAGACATGTCAATGACTCAAGAATTAACACTTAAAGGCGCAAGGAAGGTCCTTCGATATCTAAAATCAACTCCATCTTTGGGACATTTATGAGTCCCCGTCAAATTGTCAAATCAATGCTTATTCGCTAGCTATGCATCCACCTTGAAAAAGGAAGCAAGTCTGTCACCGGAGACCTAATACTTCTAGGAAGATCACCAGTGCTGTGGAGTTCAAAACTACAACCTACCATCGCATCATCGACACTCGTTGCCGATTGTATGCGCTCCACACAGCCACTCTTGAAGCTATATGGGTTAAAAACCTAAAGAGAAAAAAATCTGGAAACAAATCCTACTGTGACAAAAGGTGTGATCCTGACAGTTGCAACCAACAGGAAATGTGAAGGCTCCAAGCATGAAATGAAGACACATTTCTTACAGCAACAAGTCAAACTAGTCCACCTTGACTATGTTTTAACCAAACAAAACATAGCAGCCCTTTTGTCAAAACCCTTGACAAAGATTCTCACATCTACGTCTGTTAGGTCATTTGGGAGATGGACCTTCAGAGGGTGTTGACAACAGACTGAGCGCGCTATGCTTAGCCACTGCGCATATCTTGGTTGCCAGGACAACCAGAACACTTCCGGTGATTTATTGGTGAATGTCAATCCCCAAATATAAAAGCCTCTAACTCCATAAGAGTAATCATACGAACCTTGGAGTATCATCAAAGGTGCCTCCTAGAACCAGACCTACTAATACATGTATCTGGAAAAGGAAGTCCACAACTATCTTCACGATACCTTGGCTGTGTTATTCGAACACAAGTCCCCACTGGACATTAGTCCGTGGTTACTCTATGGTCCTCCTGATACACCCATGTATGACGTTGAACCGGAATTGTCCTCTTTACAGGTTAATGTTATGCTGTTGAGCGTTGTCATCTACAGTCTCGTATTTGGGAGCATTGGTGATGTGAGCAGTTACTGCCAGTTGCAAGTCTTGGATATATTCTGTGATCGCTGTGATTTTCTTTATTCCTTATCTGTATCTTTCTATATATACACCAGGGAAACATAAGGAGCGTCTTCATGCGCTTACAGAGGAAGAACTGGAGGAGGGTTGCGATGAGACTGAATACAGAACAATTGTGGGAAAACTCATGTTTGCTGCGAATACGGTGAGACCGGACATTGCCTCCCAAAGTCTGAACTTGGCTAGGTATTTGAAGGAACCCAAAGCGAAACATAAGAGGGCTGCACATATGACTGTGAGATACTCACAGCAAACTCCAAGAGAGGGTATTATTCAAACGAGCAAATGGGACTTCCGACAGGTCAGATGCACAAGTGTCCATGGATCAGAAAGACGTCAAGATGATCGATGAGAAAGATGTTGAAGTTTTTGGATGCTGACTTGGCAACAAGCACAGAAACAGGACAATCGGACAGCTGATTTAATGTTGATGGGAGGCCCGATATGGGAGGCCCGATTCATGTTCGTCGAAGTTGCAAAGGACCATAGCATCAACAACCGAAGCTGAGCTCTTTGGACTCTTTGAAGGCAGCAGAGAAGCGGTATGGTTAAGGAACCTCATGAAAGAACTAAAGATACAGCAACAAAGCGATACAATACAGATTTGGTGTGACAATACCAACGTTGTTGAACAAGCTACAGATGGGATGTTCAAGAGAAGGACAAAGCATGTTGAAACAAAGTATGCAGTGATATTCCAGTACGTGGAGAGAGGTCTATTGAGAGTGAATCATATAGGAACCAAAAGCAACTTGGCAGATTTACTTACAAAGGGATTAGAACGTCAACAACACGAAGCATTAACGTCTTCCATCTTACGGGACAACTGATGCTTAGAGAAGCGACTGTTTCATCTGAGGGGAAGTGTTGAACTACGAAATGTGCGCGCCTGCAAGTGCGCGTGATTCCTGTACAAGGTATATACAGCACTGTGCGACAGATACCGGATCGAGCGCAGAGCTACCACATTTCGAGGTACATGATGCAGCTGAAACAGACGCAGGCCAAAGTGGTGTACTTTGGCTGCAGATGTGAAACACGATCAGATCTTGTTTATGCATGCGGGATGACTAACAGTACTCCTAGCATGCAAGTCGGGTTTCAGAAGTTCCGTTGGCGGACTCGAGGAGCCCGGAACTGGAATACTTAAGGAAGTGATTCCCGCCCAAGTTTGAGGGAATCAACAAGACAAGCGGCATCAGACTATCAAGCAGATCTTAGTACTATTGACAATATACGAATACGAGATGACTACAGAAGTTCCCCAATTGAAGAAGTTGTTAGCAGACAACTTGAAAACTGTACCGTACTTTAAGAGAGTACTTCATAACGCGCAACTGTATCTTTCTATACTAGGAGTTCCGGTTTTCTCTTTTCTTGATGATCATCAAACTAGAGCGGGACACTTCCTTAAATATTCCAGTTCCGGGCACCTCGTATCCGTCACGGAAATCCTGAAACACGGCTTGCATGCTAAGTGCATCATTTGTCAGCAGGCATGCATGACACGATTGCGTTCGTGTTTCATCTTCTGCAGCCAAAGTGTACCCCTTTGGCCTGCGTCTGCTTCAGCTGCATCTAGAAATGTGGTAGCTCTGCGCTCAATCCGGTGTCTTTCACGCAGTGCTGTATATACCCTGTACTGTAAGTGCGCGCACTTACAGATTCGCACATTTCGTACTTCAATATACTCTTTCGCGGCCTCATATGCCGAGTGACCCTTCTCCATGACACCATGCCAAAATTTCCTCTTGATGTATTCGGGATATGTATTGTATTGGCCCCGCTTACCTGATGCTTGATCCAGTGATATGACCACCTCTTCCTCATTATAGTTTGGTCATTAGTCTCGTGCATCAGGGACACTTCCCAATCCATCTCTCCCGTTGTTTATTCTTGTTGTAATCCAGAAACGCAAAAAAAACGCCTAGACCCGAATTAAGTGGGTAAGTTCAGGATCAATGAGGTGCCGATTGCCTAGCCCGTCGATCAACCCATCGGTTGTTAAATGAGCCCGGTAGTCCATTAAAAAACTAATACGATTTTTACACTAAAATAATTCGGATAGACTAAGGGAGTAAGTACAAAATAATAATGGGTACAGGGCCCGTGTAAATTCTCATATACTTCTTCGCTTACTTATGCCCTCACAAGTTGCTGTATACAGGATATCAAGGTAACCGGTTCAGTTGCGTCCCAATCACAGATTGATTGGTACTACAAGACTCCGAACATGCAAAACAGCTTTGCAGATGTAGGGTTTTAAAATGTGAGTTCTAATGCAAGTTTGTGTGAAACATTACGCCATTTGGTTGAAAGACTGCGCAAAGGCGTATGAAACCTTTTGAACCAATGGTTTGTTTAATTTTGCTCGTGTGGCTTGAAACATTTTGACGCACTGGCTTGAATCATTTTGACGCACTGGCTTGAAACATTTTGACGCACTGGCTTGAATCTTTTTATCTTCTTAGTTCGAAACATCTGTCGGACTAGTTTGAATAATTCTGTCGCGCTGGTTTGAATCATTTCGAAAAACACTGTATAACTGGTTTGGGAGGATCCTTGGGCGAGCGCCAAGCGGTAGGGTAGGATAACGAGTTGTGCTCAAAGTGTGCACCTGGTTGGCCGAGGATTAGGCAATCCCGCCACAAGTCTTGGCCGGAAGGATTGGCACGGGAAACTCGCCAGGTCCAGACATAATAAGGGTTGACGGATTGAGAGCTCTTTCTTGATTTTGTGGGTGGTGCATGGCCGTTCTTAGTTGGTGGAGTGGTTTGTATGCTTAATTGCGATAACGAACTAACCTTCCGCAGCCTTTCGCATGGGGCTACAATAATTGCGGAGTATTCGCTTAGTAGTGACTCACGGACAGCACGTGGTGCCCGAAGTACCCCACCTTCGTAGATAGTAGGGACTCGTTGGAAAGTCTCTGGTAGCCACTGAAGTAGAGCTGAATGGGAAGAATAAATCAATGCCACTGTTGAATATGGATGTTTGCATGGCTCCTACACTTTAAAGATTATAGAGATTTTACCACATGGATGGTGGGAGGTATCACTAGATATGTGACTGTAACACCATATGCAGAATTCCCCTTTGGATAGTCGGCATATGCAGAATTCCCCTTTGGATAGTCGGCATATGCAGAATTCCCCTTTGGATAGTCGGCATATGCAGAATTCCCCTTTGGATAGTCAGCATATTCAATCAGGCCAAAACCAGAGGTTATTGTGGAACCACTCGAGCTTGGATCCAGCCGTCGGTATCATCCATGCGACTTTCGGAATAATGCGTGAAAAATACACCAAACTACAAGCTTGCCAGGTCAAACCGGGAGTCAGATATGTGTTGAATTAGGCGCTTTGTGCAGAGCCGGGCCGTTGGATGTCATGGGAGACCGCATGACATCTCCCCAACTTTGGCTTATCCTGTCTCGAAACGGTCGACGGGCCACCCATGGACTTGCCTACACCACGACCGGTTGGAAAGACAAGTGCGAGTGTGCGCATGTAACTGATATCAGCGGCGTAGTCGAAGCAGCCAGTCGAACGTTTGAGCTGGTGGTTCGGGAAGTAGCGGTAATTTTGTGGCTGGGGTAAGAGGAGCCCAGTCCGGCCCTTATTTTGTGCAATGAATGCTGGTGCAGAGGATGGGATTGATGCCAGAGAGCGTGATATACAAGGCAATAATACGAGGACAGAGATACTATGAAGAAAGCGAAGACAGTGATAGTACGAACACAGTGATAGTACGAAGACAGTGATAGTACGAACACAGTGATAGTACGAATAAAGTTATATGCCAGAAAAGATTGCTAATCAAAGAAGGTGGAGTGCTCAAAGGATCTGGCGAAAGTTGAGAAAGCTAACCAAAGGAAAAGATGGGAAACAGTGTATCATCGGACAGATAAGACCAAGGGGGAATGCACTGTTTAAACCAAAGGAGATGATGCGAAGACGTGGAACTCCAAAAGATGACGAGCTTACAAAGATGACGATTATGGAGAGCCGAAAACAGAGTTGGCGAATCCGCAATAGGAAATTCCACCCCGACGAGTGGACTGCCTTACCACGTTGTAGGCCAAGCGAAGTACTCAGGAGCCAGAGACCTTTCCCACCGCAACCCTTTCAAAGCAGCAATCTCTGATTCTGAGACTTGCTTCGAAACTCTCCTCTTCATTAATGATCAGGCCAATAAGGAACATAACGCCAAGGAGTCCAAGGTCGCCAAGGAGTCCAAGGTCGCCAAGCTCATTGACTGTGCAGACCAACTAGTTCATTTTTGACCTTCCGAAGAAATCCATTGAGTATTGGCGAACCACAATCACGGCTCCTTTATTGAGGACTACAACAAGTTCCTCAAGGAAAAAGAGTACATTCGTGAGGCAGGAAAAGGCAAGGTAAAAGCTCAGGACTCGGGAAACTCCGAGGCGATCAAGTCATTAGAACAAGCCCACAATCTCCAGAACACCGCCCTCGCTAGAGTCTGCAAAGAGGTTATCAACATTGCAGACTCTAAGAAGAAGTCCCTCCGGGAATTACTCTCCATGGATCACGACGTCGGGGCAGGTGCAGGCGGAAACCGCAAATTAGCGCTGCACGTGAAGTTTATTGATCTTGTGGACAAGTTGCACCGCATGAACAGTGACAATTCCAACTCGAGCTCTACCCCAATCAAGGACTTTCTCAATTCACAGTTGAAAAAACTCGAGACAGAGATTCTCCATCAGCACAAAAAGTTCGGTGACCGCTTCTCTTCCATGCACCAACGTTTAAAGGGGGCTTGGCTTTTGCTGAAGGAACTTCTGAAAGGGACTATTGACTAAAAATCAATTGAAGCATTGATATTGCTTTGAACGAGGAATTCCTGGTACGCGTAAGTCATTAAATTGCGTTGATCACGTCCCTGCCCTTTGTACCCACCGCCCGTTGCTACTACCGAAGAAAGGCTTAGTGAGAATAGTGGAGGACTTTTTTAGAGGCAACTCTTTTTGAGTCCGGAGATATTCAAACTGGTCATTCAGAGGAAGTAAAAGTCGTAACAAGGTTTCCGTGGTGAACCTGCGGAAGGATCATTGAGAAATATTATTATATTCTTTAGGAGCACAACAAACCAAAATTTTATATCAAACAAAATTTTAATCTTAAAGCTTTCAACAACGGATCTCTTGGTTCTCGCATCGATGAAGAACGTGGCGAATTGCGATAAGTTGTATGAGTTTAGACGTGAATCAATAACTTTGAACGTTGCACTTGATCTAGCATCGAGTATGGGGGGTGAGAGTTTTTCTTCGGAAACCCCAATTTCTGGCTTAACTCACAACTAAATTCTTATTTTCTCCCCACTGCCCTAAGAATACCCGCTGAACTTAAGCAATCAATAAGCGGAGGAAAAGAACCAACATGGATTACCTTAGTAACGGCGAGTGAAGCGGTAAAAGCTCAAATTTGAAATCTTCGGAATTGTAATTTGACGGGTCACCACGAAGGTATGTTTAAAGGGCGTCGAGACCGGGCAGTGAGAGCTCAATGGACCAGTTCTAGGAAGGCGCGGCACCGAAGGCCCGGAGTGGATTGGGCCGGTGCTCTTGGGGAATTTTGAAGGGCCTTTTTCAAGTGAGCGTGATGTAAAGGAATCGGACCCCTGGTCCCAGTAAGCAGTGGAGCGGCGGTCAATGATGATGAGACCGAGGAGTAATTGGAAAGTCGGTCAGTTTGGTACAAGAGATGGCAGCGGCACTCACCAGGGACGGCGAGGCGTTGCTTCTCGTGGAACGAGGAGGAGGCGTCAAAGGTGGCCACAGCTGTTTCATGCCTTCTGAGTTGAACACCATTCCTGAAACGCGGGGTGAAACCACAGTCGTATCGGCCTTGCCAACCGGAACGACTTGCACGGCCGCAACTCAAGTGGCCAGCACTGACGCCTGCATCCAGGAAGACTCAGTGAGTACCAGAAACCAAGAATCTTAGACGGCTGGAGACCAAGCACGCCGAGCATTTCCAGGCCACCAAGACCTGGAGCAAGTGGCTTCGCAAGTGCCGGCTTTTGAAAATTCACCATGCCTGCTATGTCCAGCGGATTCCAGTGTGCGGTCAGTCAGAGTGTCCCGTGGAGGGCCGCAAAGTGCGCCGTGGCGCCAAAATCGTTGTCGAGCTGCTTGAAAAGGACGTATTTTGAGTTTGTCTTGTAAAGCGGCTGGATATTTGAATCCAGGAATAAAACTCGCTCCACCACTCCAGAGGCAAGATCCAGAGACTCCTTGGAAACGTTGACGGGTTGGTCAACCACGAGCCAAAGGGACTTCTTGAACGGTAAATTAAGCCTCCCCCAACTGGCGATGGTGTCATGCTGTCACTCTACTTCTTTCAGAAGATGCCAGGAAAGGAGACGATAGACGCCTCGAAAAGCTCACTGCTAACATAAGACTATGCAGCCAAGAAGAAGGAGGCCGCCTGGTCTCAGGCACAGCCAATTGCGCCGCTAACGGCCGAGTGATGTGCACTTGATAAAGTGAAGTCAGTGTCAAACCAGATTCTAGAATGGATATAAGCACCTTTGAGCCAATTAGCAGCCATCAATCCAGAGTGAGATGTTTTCATAGTTTGTAGTAACACCGTTGGTGGGCCAAGCGAAGAGGGCCTTTGAGATGACCACGACACGCCAAGACCGTGCCAGACCGTGCCAGACCGTGCCAGACCTGCTCTTCAATAAACTTGACCCTAATTTTATCAACTCAACATTGCAACTTCATTGAAATGCCAGAAATCCTTCAAACCTACCAATGCAAATGTATAATGGAAAGGAAGTCCACAACCATCTTCATGATCCATGGCTGTGTTATTCGAGCCCGGATCACCACTGAACGGGGTCCGTGGTTACTCTATGGTCTCCAAACACACCCATGGAACACGCTGAACAGGAATTCTCCGGTCTTCAATTTGACTGTGACTCATAAATGAGTCCAAAGTTGGAGTTGATTTGGATCACCAAGGTCCTTCTTTGCTGCTTTGAATGGTTGATCCCGGAACAGCAGGGCCGTTCTCGATGCAACATTGCGTATCCAATGAGAGTGCTTCGAAGTGATCTTGAAGATGCACGGTTGTAGCCATATCCCTTTCGTGTTTATGCCTAGAGTTTCTTGGCTTCTGGTAAATCCTTCATTTGGAAGGTCCTGCTCAACACTCCCTTAGTTCTAGACACACCCACATTTTGTTCCAAGCACAAATGGCCCCAACATCAAGTGCTGTGAAACCATCGAGGATTTCTTCCTGTAAATTCTTGGCTAATTGGGCTCGTTCAAACCCAGTTTTCCAAAGACCAATGGTTCCGAACACTGCAGTGGCCGCACGTGCCCCCCTTGATGCCATCCTTGGCGTTCTTGTCAACGTAAATGTGTGCACGGTCGCCTCCTTGATAGGGCGGCTGGAGCCTTCGCGCGTGGTCGATTTTCCAGTGCTGTGAGTCCATGCGCGCGACAAAAAAGGGGCATACTGGGAATTGAACCCAGGGCCTCTCGCAATTTTGTCGGATCTCCGCGCCCAAAGCGAGAATCATACCACTAGACCACACGCCCTTTCTGGGGGTTTCAAAATTTGTGGACTTTTATATAAAGCAGGACTGAAGAATAACTATTTTCACACATACCTGAACCCCTCCTCAAGTCTGTGTCAACAAAACACCAACGCAATGACTACAAAATATTGGTTTCCCTTATGGCATCTCATCTGTAAAAGCATGGAGTGGTAAGTACGAAACCTGGGTACAACCCATCGACACATCTTGGGAAGAGCACATTTCAGGTGGTTCGACCCGGAAAAACCTTCTTCCGGAATCATGCAACTGGAACCACCCTTCCCTGCATGACGCCCCGGATGTATTCTCCCTCGGAAAGACCGCGGATTTACCCCCGGACTTACTCCCCGGATTTACTCCCCGGTTCCATGCACGTTTCTGCAGCACTGGCGTATAAACCCGCATTGGATGCGCCGCCAGTAGTAACTCAAAAAGCAGCCCCTAATGACTTGAAACACCCCGTAACTTCTGGCAACGCCATCCGCGAAGCTCTATATAAAGCGCCTCCCCAGCATCTGGGATCTCCTGTTTTTCCCTCCGCCAGCTGCTGTCGACAACAGAAACCCCCAGCTCCAGTTTCGCTCCGCTTCTCACTTCCCAAGGCCACCCCGCCCTAATCCTCTTCAATAAAGTTCATTAGTGGCGAGACTGACCCGGCGTTTAGCAGCTATTCTCCCTTATTGGAGTCACCTCACGGAAGCTATTTCCTGGAGCCCCCTCTCCCAAGTACTTCCACAGAAGGTTCCGGTACTTCCACAGAAGATTCTGGTACTTCCACAGACGATTCTGGTACTTCCACAAAAGCTTTTGATACTTCACAAAAGCTTCTGATACTTCACAAAAGCTTCTGATACTTCACAAAAGCTTCTGTTTGCAGCTACTGCCTCCTATCTTCAGAGCATGTTTTCCACCGCCCTTCTCGCAGCCACTTCCCTAGGCACACTAGTGTTGCTTTGCCTCCCCGTCACGGAATTCCCCAGTGTCAGCTCCTCTCATCCCTCGCCGTCCTGGAACTTCTCCGTGGACCTGATCTTGGCGTCCGCCAGGAACTTGCTGGCGCAAGCGGTGCAATTCAATGACTACATCGCGTCGGTGGAGGCGCCTACAGTGGCCAATGTGTTGCTTCGCCTGATTGAGCACGAACACCATATGTTGCTCTTGCAAAACCAACTCATCTTTTTGCAGCATGTGTCTGCCGACAAAAATATCAGGAATGCGTCCACGGAGGCCCAGCGGTTGCTCGAGCAAACGGCCATTGAGCAGGAGACACGGGCTGAAGTGTACCACGTGTATAAAAAGTTGCATCTGCAAGTGGTCGCTTCCGAAGAGAAACTCGAGCCCGAAGAGAAACTCGAGCCCGAGCTACGCAAATTCTTGGACATGACTGTACAGGCCTATGAACTGAACGGCTTAGACTTGGCCCCCGACCACCAACGCCGCGTCATGGCCTTGCAGCTCGAGTTGAGTCAGTTATTGTCCGAGTGTTCCAAGAACAACAACGAGGAACGGGGGTTCATTGCGTTCACCAAGGCGCAGTTGGAGGGCGTGCCCGAGGCCATTTTGGAGCAGTATGAGCAGGATCGTGGCGCTAACGGCACCTTGTACCGCGTGACCTTCAAGTCTCCGGACATTCTGCCCGTGTTGAAGTATGCAAAAAACCTGCACACCCGCAAGGCGGCCCATATGGCGAGTTCCCGCCTGGTGCCCCAGAATGCCTACCTCATTGCCAAGATCGTCGCCACACGCTACCGAATGGCACGTGAGTTGGGTTACCGCAGCTTCTCGGACTACGTGTTGGAGGACTGCATGGCCAAAAGCCCCGAAAATGTGCTTCGGTTTTTGACCAACTTGAAAGACAAGTTACAGCCCCTAGCGTCGGCAGAAAGAGCCACCCTTCTTGAGCTCAAAAACGCCGACTTGGCCGCACGAGGGTTGGCCGCCCAGCATGAGTACTACGCATGGGACCATCCTTTTTACGACAACATGCTATTGGAGCAAAGGTACAAGGTGGACCACCACAAGATCTCCGAGTACTTCCCCCTTGGCCCAACCATCAAGCGGATGTTGGGGTTCTATGAGACGCTCTTTGATGTCAAATTTGTGGAGCAGAGTGTACCGGACCCGGCCTCGGTCTGGCACCCCGACGTGCAAAAGTTCAGCGTGTACCAAAACATCAGCTTTGGCCAGCCCAAAAACGAGTTCATGGGCTGGATCTTGTTCGATCTCCATCCCAGAGAGGGCAAGTACCTGCATGCCGGCAGCTTCATGCTTGACCATTCTCACACTAGGGACGACGGCACCCGCCACCCGGCTTGTGCCGCCATCGTGTGCAACTTTGGCAAGCCCAACCCGACCAAACCGGCGCTCTTGACGCACGAAGAGGTGTTGACGTTTTTCCACGAGCTCGGCCACGCCATGCACACCCTTTTGTCCCGGACAAAGTTGGCCCGGTTCCTGGGCACCAACGTGCCACGGGACTTTGTGGAATGCCCGTCACAGATGCTTGAGTACTGGACGTGGTCCAAAAAAGAGCTTCGGGCTTTGTCCAGCCACTACAAGACGGGCGAGCCCATCCCGGACAGCTTGATTGACCTGTTGGTGGCATCCAAGAAGGCCAACATGGGGCTCTACAATTCACAGCAGTTGCACTTGGCCCTCTTTGACATGGCTCTCCACACCATCTCGGACGACCACGAACTCCACGAGTTGGACATTGAGGCGTTGTGGAACCGTTTGGCCGAGGAGGTGACGATGTTGTCCCACGGGGGGCAACAGGACATCGGCTACTCCAAGGTTACCCATCTTGTGAATGGCTACGAGTCAGGCTACTACAGCTACTTGTACTCGCAGGTGTTTGCCACTGACATTTTTTACACGCACTTCAAAGACAACCCCATGAGTGTGGAGCACGGGTTGCGGTACCGAGACACGATCTTGAAGAACGGAGGGGCGTTGGAGATCATGGATATCTTGCTGGAATTGTTGGGAAGGCCCCCGAACTCCGAAGCGTTCATGAAGGACATTTTAGGCCAGACATTTTGAAACAGCAATACATTTTGAAACAGCAATGGAATTTAGGCGAAGGCAACCTGGCAGAACTTGGCAGAAACGGAACGGGGTTTCGGATTTCACATCTTCAAGTTTCACTCTTCAAGTTTCACTCTTCAAGTTTCACTCTTTAAGTTTCACGCGTTGGAAAATCGCACCTGAAACGCACAGGAATGCAATACTCATAATCGAAGCGTTTATTGGAAAAGCAAGGTGATGGATCTCTATGGTCGTGTCTTGAACAGTTGATTCCGGCTGGCTCACTAGCTCCACCCTGATCCTCGTCAAAGCTGCGCGAACAACTTGTGTGGTCGGTGATGGCATGGGTCAAGCTGTATTCGTGGTCATTAAATCCACTGCAGTCCCATTAAACAATGCTGGTGCCAAGAAGGCAAAACGTGCAACGGTGACCACGACAAAGTCACAATAATCAACTCACAATGGTGCAAGTTCATGCGACACCGATCAATGTGAAAAGACACCAACAACAAAGACTCATTGGTGTTGCAGAGCCATGATTGGCTCACCACGACTTCGAACGTATGAAATGATGATTTTTGCCTTCAGAACGACACTTGGGTCCCCAGCTAACTGCCACTTTGGCTTGATAATACTGCTTCATACAGTGGTTGAGTATGGACCGTTTAGTCTGCCCAGTCTGCCTAGCCTGTTCAGTCTGTTCAGTCTGCTCTGCTCTGCCCAATCCGGTGCCAACTCTAAAGTTCTCGGGTCAATTTCTTGGCGGCCTCCAAGGTAACTGCGATGGTTCAGACAGCAGGTTCATTCATGCGTGCGGGCCTATTGGCTGTTTGCCCATTGTCCCCAAACACCCCCTTTGATGTCATTGTCTGCCTGCATCGGCGGTGAGAGTTTGGGCCAAGGCGTTTTCTTGAAAACAATGGCTCACTTCACAATCGCCACGAATTGCTGGCGGCGGCCACGTGGTGGCTCTAAAACGCCTCGAAAAGATGCCCGTCCGGCATGCAGATATCATGTATAAGATCGACACCATTTGGAGGCTGAACCATCAGAGTCCAAATTCACAACGTTAAAGCAATGAATCTTTTTTCGGCTCTTTTATTTGTTTCGGTTGTTTTGGCAACCTCAGTCCGCTCGGATGAAAATGGCATCAACAGCCAGGAGGTCGGCATGGAAAAGCGGGAGCCCTTCATCGACAAAATCGTCAACTACTTCAAAGGCCATAAGGGGACCAAAGACCCTCGCGGTCACCGCAGAATCTATCGGTTCAAACTGTCGGAGCCCCGCAAGTCCTATCAATTGAAACTGCCGGAGCCCCGCATAGTGATCTAGTTGGATATCTCCATAGGGTTGTGGCGTACGCAATGAGTATGCGCTCAATGAACCAGGTTTTGCCGTTTCTTTCCGACCACACTCTTGTTTCCACCTGCCATGAGACTCGGGTATGAATAATATGCTTAATATAGTTTGCCGGCCCCCGGTGTGTAAAAATTCAACAAAGCCTGACACATTATGCGGACCCTGAATTGTGTAAACGTGAGTGTTATGTGAGCATCGGTTTGGTGTTTGGGCTTGCAATTGTCGTCCGTACCATATCGTGCCATTCACAAAGCAAGGTAGCATTTAGCCCAACAAAGATATCCAACCCATGCCATTGAATTCTTTTGGCTTTCAGTGCTGGAGGCTGCGCAGCTTGAATCTGAGAAAAGAATTGCGTCAACTCATTTATTTGGGTCAGCATCAGGAAGCAACTGCTTGGTTGATGACGATGGGGAAGCAGAAGCCGGGTCAGGATTTGACGGAGACTATACTTTTCTGTTCATTTCGGCCCTTTCCTTCAATCAGCGGTCCACATAAACAGTATGTTCTGGCCCGTGGTTATGCTGAACCGGCTACTATAACGCCACTTTTGATTGCGTTCATTCAACCGTTCACATGGATGTTAGACATGGCTGACTCATCTTCGGAGAGCAGTGGCAATAGATCTGTTCCCTTCCGCCCTATCAACCAAAAACCGCCAGCAGATTTGTGGTTGGGCCTCTGTCAGTTGAATCAAACTAGTGTCTCGTTTAGTGTCACCTTTTCTGATACTCAACTAGGAACAGTGGCCAGAGAGACATTTGGATATGTCATAAATTTGCTTCAATCAAACGCTTGGATGTGTGAAATGACCCAAAGCCATCAGCTTGGTTCCAACCGTATGAATCAGCGGTGAGGATTATTCGCACTTCATCTGACGGCTGCGCTCATAATTGATCGACTCTGCACCACAACTTGTATTGGGCTTTGCTTAGTTTTATTCCCACGGTAAAGAAGCTCCTTTTAAACTTAAGCTCCGCATCCATACTGCCGACTCTCTGTTCTCATAAGGCCCAACTATCATAGGCTCCATCCAGCGGAGCCCTGCTTGGGCCCCTAAAACTCAACACTTCAAAGCAACATAACAACTAATGTTTCAAGTGGCTGCAATTATTATGAGCGAGTTTTCTGTTTCGAATGCTCAGATGTTTTGTGGCCAAGATCTCCTACGCCTTGATCCCCACTCGTGAGCTTTCCTTGGCACTGATAGGTACGACTCTCCAGATGATCCTATGCAGGGCTTCTGTTCACATCGAGAGGTGCCAGTATGGATTTGGTTTGAACAGAAAAAATTGGGGATATTCTTGAAGGCAGGGGAACGGCAGTTTAAATAGTTTTTGTTTGTGGCGTGCGCAATGAGGGGTTGGGTGGCTGCAAAAAAATATTTTCCATATATAAGGCACGGCCCGCGCCTTTACGCTTGGTCATCCAGGCGTTAGATTAATATGGCCAACGCCATGTGCATGGGCCAAGCCCGCAATTATCCATAAGCAGGGGGCAAGCAGGCCAGGTGAATGCTCTGGACGACTGCATCACAGATTCTACAGGCTAATCAGGCCTAATTCGGGCGAATTGGGCCCAAACTCGCCCAATCTGGCTACAACAGGCACCACGGCTTAGTCATCTTCACAATACCTTTCCAGAAATCATTGCCACAAGCTTACACAATAACTTCAACAGTCACAGGCCGCCGCAGACGAGGCTTCTTAGGCGTCTTCGGACACCGTCTCAAAAGACTTGAGGTGCGCAGTACCCTCGGCCCACGTCACACCCTCATAGGTGATGCTTTTAATGGCGCTCACAATCTCTTCAAGCCCGCCCCGCACCTGTTTGGTGGAGTCTCTCTCTCTCAATGTTACCGAGCCATCCTTGACAGTCTCGAAGTCGATGGTGATTCCAAAAGGCGTTCCCAACTCATCGTTCCTGGCATACCTCTTTCCAATGGATGCCGACGAATCATCCACCTTGAACGGTACCTGCGCCTTTCTCAAGGCTGCGGTGATCTTCTTTGTGAGCGGGGCCAAATCTGCATGGTTGGACAATGGAACCACCAACACCTTGGTGGGCGCCACCAAAGGAGGCAACGACAATACACAGCGGTCCTTGTCGCTGGGTCTGCTCCAGAACTGATGTTCGAAAATCGAGTAAAGGATCCGCCCGATTCCGAAGGATGGCTCGATCACATTGGGCGTGTACTCGCGCACGTGCTCCACCCTCGACACCTTCTGGATCTTCACCAAGTCGCCGGGGATCTCTGACTGACTGGAGAGCCCTGGAACCTGAACCACGAGCTTCTTGTTTTGGTCCAACTCCTTGGCCAATTCCTCCAACTCGCACTGTGTTCTCAGGGTCAAGAAGTCCTGCACAGTGCCAGCATCTTTTCTGAACAAAGGTCCGAACTTCTTCTTGTTGATTTCCACCTCGTACTTCTCCACAGTCACTGGCTCCGGCAACATCTGCCTGACGACCAACTTTTCTTTGGTGCGGGCGGCATGCACGCTCAAGTCGTAAGCAGACCGGTCCGCACACCCCACACATTCAATCCAGCCGTATGAACATTGCAACTCGGCGTCCCAGCAGTCCAGCGCATAGTGGGCCATCTCGTTGGACATGTGCTGGCGAAACCGAAGCCGCGCAGGATCCACACCAATCTTCATCAAGAACTGGTAGATTCTTGCAATGAAGTACCCCAATGTCTGATTATCCACCATACCTGACGAGACAGCCTCTCCAATAGTCTTTTCCACCAATTCCGTCTCTCCACGCTCCTGCACGTCCTTGGGCAAGAACATCAACTTGACGTCCTTGACGTCGTCAAAGCGAGGGTGGGACTTGTCGTCAGGATCGACGAAGTGCTCGATTTCAGCCATCAAAAACTCCCTGACCCGTAACAATCCCGCGCGAGGAGAAATTTCATTGCGGAACGACTTTCCAATGGAAGCAGATGCAAAAGGCATTTTCTCGTTGTTGCACTCCAACAACTTGGAGAAGTTGAGAAACTGGCCCTGTGCTGTTTCGGGCCGCAAGTAGCCCTTCAATTGGCCTGATGGCCCGATGGCGGTCTCGAACATCAAGTTAAATTCCACGGGCGGCTCCAATTCGCCATTGGTGGCGGGGTTCTTGATGGCATGTTTTTTGATCAACTCGCCCAACTCGGGGCCGGAGTAGCCATCGATTTGCGCCAAAATGGATTCGTATTCCTGCACAGTGGCGTCCTCTAGCTTCACGCTGTGGATCTCCTTCACCTTCTTCTTTCTCTTTTTCTTGTCGTCGGACTCTTCTCCTTCAACAACCTTTTCGCCCCGAGCAGCCTTGTCTCCCTTCAAGCGGGCCTCCAAAACCTCCTCCACCAAGTGGTCGGCACGGAAGATTTCTCCTGTTTTCAAGTCCCGACACATCCAGTCGGCAAACTTGTCCACGTGCCCGGACGTCTTCAACACCTCATGGGGCGTCAACATGGTGCAGTCCACCTCCAACATATCCTCCTCCAAAATGAAGTGTTTACGCCAAGTGTCAATGACGTTGGCCTGGAAGGCACATCCTGGTGGACCATAGTCGTACAATCCAGATACTCCGCCGTATATCTCAAAGGCGGGGGCGAAGAAGAACCGTCTCTTCAACACTTGCTCAAGCTGCTCGCGAGAAAAAGGGTGTGGTGATTTGGTCAGCATTCTTGCGGTTTGTAGCACTCGGCTGAATGACTTGGGAAACCGAATTGTGAGTGCTGGGTTAGGAAGAGGCGAGTGAGAAATTGTCCTCGTGACTCACGTGTGCATCACGTGGCTTGCGCCCAAACGATCTGCCGCCCCTCCTCCACTAGCATCACACCTGTACACCGGGCCTGTTCCCACCAGCCAGTTTGCAGCCCTCCCATTAAGACCCTATCTCCTCTCCCAGGTATTGGCCCGGTACCCCCCGATGCGCATTCTGGGCTTTGAAGCTGCCATCTCACGCTTGGATCCTTGATCTGCTGCCAAGTTGTAAGCCTTACTTCCTTGTGGCCAATGACGTGTTTGAGCCCTAGATGTGCATCTTTTTGGAGCTCACAGCTGATTATTGGATTCTCTGAAACTTAATTCCCCATTGACTTTTTGCTTGGAAATGTCAGAATGCCATGTAAGCCATATGAAACAGCTTTTTCAAGGGCACATCCAATTTGCAACCAGGGGGAAATTCTGAGGTGTAATAGTCATTGTGAGGAAAACGCCGGTGTAGTAGGGAAAGTCAGGAAAAGTGCTCGAAGAAAAAGCCAGCGCTTTATAGGCGCTCCTTTGCCCAAAAAAGGCGGGTTTCAGATTACAGCCACAAACGCAAATGTATAAAAGGGCCCGCATCCCGCCCAATTTTGTCGCTATACTTTTTCCTTCCACAAATACTAATTGAGAAAAAGCTGAATGAACCGGGCTGCAACAAATGGGGTGATTCTGATTAAGAGCTGGGGCGGTAGATTCTCCTGTTGAAGTTGACGGAAATTGCAACCTTGTGATTCTACAATGCCTATCAAGACGTTCATCTAATTCATCTAACTGCTTTTCTTCTCTGCTCTGACGATATCGAAATTCTTTTTGCTGAAAATCCTCAGCGAGAGCCAATAATACAACTGAGAGTATGGGTAAGCGACGGCGTTGATGCCATCGCTCGTATACCAGCTTACACAGCCGCCGAATTCCGAGCCAAACACCGCCTTTTTGAGTTGAGCTTGTGTACTTTTGAACCAGTTCAGGTACACAGAGTCTTTGACAGTGACAGACTTGACAGAGCCGTCGAGGATATCCGGGAGGAACTTTGAAGCAAACGCAACTCCATTTTCAATGGCTGACACCACCGAAAAGTGGCCGGTAGCAGAGTTGGGGCCCCCAATAAAGAATAAATTGGGGCAGTCCTTGGCCATGACAGTCTTGTATGCGGAAACGCCATGTTTGGCCCAATACTCTTGCAAGTTGGTGCCATTTCTGCCGTGCACAGTGAAGCCGCGTGTGGACTGCAACACATTATAGCCAGTGCAGGCAACAATAATGTCGGCGGGGATCCTGGTGCCGTCGGCCAAGACCACGTGGTGGGCGGTCACTTGGTCGATTCTTTGATCCGACAAGTCGAACTTGGGGTTGTTCAATGATGGCACATACTTATAGTCGAATATGAGCCGCTTGCAGCCGATTTTGAAGTCGGGGATCAACATTTCCTGGTACTCTTTAGGTGCAGTGGTGCGGATATAGCGGATGGCTAGCCATCGGTTAAAGCCCCTAACTGCACGCAGCAAGAGTCCATCACCGACATACAATGGATAGCGGGTCTCAGCGGCAAGAATAATGAACCAACGGATGATGAGTAGCCCAAGACGGGTATAGCTGAGGGCCTTGTACATGGTGTACAAGAATTCTGGGAGCGGCGGCATGATCCAGTGCTTGGACCGAAACACCTGCGTCACGCTTTTCGTCTCCATGTCCAAGAGTGCAGGCACAACCTGCGCTGCTGAGCACCCATTGCCAATCACCACCACGTTCTTATTCGTGAAGTCCACCGAATGGTCCCAAAGAGCTGAGTGCATATACACGCCTTCAAATTGATCCTTGAGTCCCGGGAACTTGGACTCGTTCGGGTAGACCAAGCCGCCCTGGCAACTGAAAATAACCTTGGTCAAGTGCTCATAGCGCTGGCCACTGGCGACATCGGTGGCAGACAATTTCCACAAGCCGGTGTGTTCATTGTACTCCAAATCCCTGATGGCCGTGCCGAACCGAGTGTTTTTCTTCAAGTTGTACTTGTTGACGACGCCCAAAATATATTCCTCCATTTCCGCTTGAGGAGGGCGCAAGTCACTCCAATTGTCATTCAACTCGCCATGAAGCAGGTACCACAATGCTGGAATATCGCTGGCGCAGCCGGGATAAGTGTTTGCCCACCAAGTGCCGCCCCATTCGGAGTGTTTTTCAAAAACGACAAAGTCGTCGGTTTTGATCTTCTTCTTGAGCATAACAGCAGAAGCAAGACCTCCGAACCCAGCACCGATAATTGAGACCTGCGATTGGCTGGTGATGACGGGTTTGGAGTTGTCGACGGGCAAGCTGGCGCCAGGCTTCAAAAAGCGGGCGGAATCCTCGCACTTTGCTTGGAACCTTTCAGGGTGGGAGGCCGACACTCTGGGAATGTGAATGGTAGACATGATGAGGAGCAAGAACAGGGACAGTGGGGGAATTTATAATGCCCCAGACTGTCGAGAAATCCCCCCGCAAGCGCGATGCGCTGATGCCGACACCCACGGCACGCTCCCGAGCACTGCGTCCGCATTGTGCGTCCAATCCGGCACACGGGCTCGATTACGGCCGTGCTGCGCATGCGTTTTTCCGCTTATGGCACCTCTGCCCAGGCCCTGCAGCATGTGCGCGTCGGGACTTGGCCGGTCACGTGGCCCAGAGAACCTCACACGTGAAAATTCCCTTGCTGTCCCGCCACGGAGTCACACGTGAAAATTCACTTGCTGTCATACAACGGAAATCACGCGCGATGCTGCGTTTGCCTTCACTCAATCAGGAATCACCTGCATCTATGACAACTTGCCCTCCACCATCGCTTCTTCGTCATACCCGTCCAATGCGTCGCTGTCGATATATGACTTGAGTCCGAGAATCAACAACGAGAGTACCCCGGACATCGCAAACACCTTGTCGAACCACGCGTCGATGAACTGCACCTCGCGCATCATCTCTCGAAACGTGCCTGATGCAGAGGTGAGTGACATGATGTGCAGAATCAGCTCGGCCGATTCTGACGGGAGGTTCAGCCTCATTAAAAGAGCAGCGGCCAAGACGTATATGGCCAAGAGCTCGCTCAAAACAAGGTTCTTGAGCCAGCTCTTTGTTGTTTCAGCCATCTCCGAGGCCGGTAGGAGGCGGCCGACCGACGTAAAGGTCACCAACACATTCTGAAAGGAGCAGAGAAACAACAGGCCCGAGAGAATGAAGCCAACCTGGTTGATGAGCTGTGTTTCCGAAAGCGGGAGGTACCCGAAACAGGCCTGGATGATTTTGGCGATGGTGATTGCAAGCGCATCCTTGGTGATGTTGTTGAGGGTGTCGGCATCAGAGTCACTGGATGGGAGTGGGGTGGAAGGGTCTTTCCAGTAGTGGTAGGGAAGCCGGAGAACAAGCACGTTGAGCAAGCGGTAGATGCAGTACACGGAAAACACCACGTCAAAGAGCATCTTCACGGCATCAAGGCGAGGGGACCGAGAGCGGTTGTGGGCGAGGCGCAAGAGGTCGAGCTTGGCGCAGAGATCGGAGTAAATGGCCTCGCTGAGCAGCTCCAAAGAGACAATCTCGCGCTCCAACTCGCCGGTGTCTGAACGGCCCAGGTCCTGGGCAGAATGGGGGCCAAAGCGGGCCAAGGACCGCACCCGGAGAAGTAGGTTCCGAGACCGGATTGGTTGGCTCGCGGAGTCCTGGCACCGGCGGAGCTCCTCGCGGCGCTTGTTGAGGATCATACGGGTGGAGTTGTATGACTGAATACCCTCGTTGACGTCGGCCTCGGAGACTCCGCCGCGTGACACGCCACGTCCAACGGCCGCAGCCAACTTGTCGCCATCGGTCCAAAAGGTCCGAAGCGGCGTCAGGGCCGAACCGATTCCGGATAACACGGCGGTGATGGAGATGCCCAAGAGCGCAATCTCGTTTGTTTTCCGCTCCAAAAGCGTTCGCTCGCCGGACGGCTCCTCGAGGCTGCGGGCAATGCCGCCAAACCGGCTCAACGCCAAGTACCAGAGCACGCCAGCAGCTAGCATGACAAGTCCCCTTGAAATATCTGCCGGGCGCCCTTGCGCTCGCGAAAAGCGCTGGTTGACGGCAAGGTAAATCACCATCAAAGGGTTGACTGTTGATGCGAGCACCACCAAGAGCTTGATGATGGCCTTGATCATATTGACGCCAATTTGGACGTTTCCAAAGAGCTGGATCATGAGCACAAGGATGAGCTCGAGCGAAAGCGCCACCCCAAGCGAGAAGACAAGTCCTACCACGACCTGCACCGGGTCGCCAGGGGGCTCCATGCCCGAGTTGTAGGGGGGCGCATTGGGGGCTGAGGCATAGGGCGAATTGGGGCCTGAGCCTTTGGGGGCCGACACTTTGAGGTCTGGTTCCCCCTCGGTATCGAGCTGAAGGAGGCGGTAGCCCAAGCGGGCGGTCACCGAGTTGAAGTCGGCCTTGGGCACGCGGCGGCTATGCGCATTGACTATGATGTCATGGTTGAAGATGTATTTGTATGTCCACGCAGAAAAGCCCGCAAAGGTGGCTACCAAGAGGAGGGGCTCGAGGGTGGCGGATAGAAGGCTCATGGGGGGGACACGCGAGGAAAGCGAGTACATGGATGGCCCGTCACGTGTGCGCGCCGGGTCACGTGGCGCACACCCTGTGATGCGCGCGAAAATTCATCCTTTCACCAACACTCTCTTGGCAGCCAGTTAACTTCTTTTCATCGGACCCTTCCTTTACTCTAATTGGACCCTTTCCTAACCTTCCCGGCCCTTCCCTAACCTTCCCGGCCCTTCCCTAACCTTACCGGCCCTTCCCTAACCTTACCGGCCCTTTCCTAACCTTCCCGGCCCTTTCCTAACTTTCCCGGCCCTTCCCTTACCAGCCCCTTCATCAATCCCCCTGCCACCATGCCCATCATGAGATTAAGGTCGGAAAAGAAAATGCGCAAGCATCTTCTTGAGCAGCTCAAAGCCCGCAAAGTGCTTGGGTCGAGGCTCGCCCAGGGCCACAAGTCTGCGGCCGAACTCCAGCAGCTCAACCTCGCTCCCCAGCTCTTCATGTTCAAAAACATCTTCTCCGGGCAGGTGCTCTACCTGCAGGTGCCCGGGTTTCACCAGGAGCAGATCGACACGCAGTTCACGAGGCCCAATTGGGAAAACAGGAAACCCAGCCGCCGGTCCGACTTGTGGAGGGTCATGTGCGTGGTCAACTTTGCCAGCCACGAGTATGCGGTGGCGGCGTACGACGGGATGGTGGCGTTGCGCCAGGCTCGGGACGTGGACCTCAAAAAGGAGGCCCAGAGCATGAGGCGCTTGAACGACGACGGCCACACGTGGTACTCCGGCCAGTACCGCCCGGCCTACCTGCAAGAGGCGGTGGCGGACTTGGCCCACGTGATTGACGAGTTCGGCTTGGAGAACACCACGGCGTTTTGGGAATCGCTCTGGCGCAAGGGCGAAGACAAACACTGGCCGCTAGACTTGGTCGAGCACGACACCTTGCCTGCCCACAACCCAAAGTACCAGAGCGTGTTATTGGACGAAATGAGGCGGATGGCGTTGGACGCTTTTCCCCACGACGCGCCTGCGCCCCTGGAGGAGGAAGCCGCCGCTCACATTGCCTAACCGCTATGCTCTGGCAATGCCCGATTGATGGAGATATGCCCGAGCCTGGTGGAGAAAGACGATGCCCGAGCTAAATGTAAATAGAAATGACGATGCCCGGGCGCATAGAAATAGAATTAATGCCGAGCATGGATAAAGGACTAGATTATTTAAGATTATCGCTGCTACACCGCGGTGCACTTAAGTACTGGTGCACTCGATAGTGGTATGGTGTACGGGTGGTGTACGGGTGCGCGGGCTGCTGAAGCGTCCGCTCCCACCGCATGGTCGGGCCTACTCCTTATTAGGCAAATTATCGGTCCCGCCACGGCGCTCCAGTTTGATTCCGGCAGTTGTAATCTTGAGCGGCTGCTTCTATACTCGAATCCAACCAGCGGCTTCTCCCCGGCTCTTTCTAGATCCGCCTGAAAGTCTCCTCCGATCGCACCCCGAGCCGACCCCAGAACATCCCCGAGCCGTCCCCGGAACATCCCCGAGCCGGCCCCGGAATATCCCCCGAAGCCGCCCTCGCAACTCGATCGGCCCCCTGCCCTTGGAGCTCGTTTCCCCTCGGCTGCTGTTTCAGAAGGGTGCTATCACACACACGCCTTGTGCTGCTAATCCTCTTGCACTTCCTGCTGCGCACTCTCCTGCGCTTCCTGCGTCTCGCCTGCTGCCTCCCTGCTGCACCCTTTACGCCGTATCCCTCTGCCAGGTCCTTGCTGCATATTCCTCAAGTATATAAGGACGGTGCCGTGCCCACCCTCGAAGAAATTTTGAAGGGTACCAAAAGCCCTCACCCTCGTGCAAATCGCAATCTGCAGCCTCTGCGAGAAATCGCCCTTGACCCTCGGCACCTTGTTCACTGCTGACTCACCCGACTATCGACCCGATTACTGCTCGACCAGGTGATACCAGTCGACATCATTCTACCCCAGCCTGCTCGAGCAGACGATTCCTACCCCGTTGCAGTGCCTAGTTGCTAACTCCGCGAGTGCTGCAATCAATTGACGTTCTCTTTCGCCGGATCTAAAATGGATGTCTACTACCGGAAGCTCATGGGAAACGGGTCCGTGGCCTCCAAGTTCAAGCTTGACCCGCGCGCACACACGGAAGACCACAACGCCAATGAGCACTCACCACAGGACGTGCTTAGCCAGTCGAGCTGCGGCAGGTGCAGCCGTATGAAGATGCGGTGCTCCAGAACAGTGCCGCAGTGTGAAAACTGCCTCAAGCGCCACGTCCAGTGTCAATACTCGTGGCGGCCAGATCCACGTGAGCGCACCAGCGTGGGCGCTGCGCCGGACCACGTGCGCAAGTCCGTCCAACTGCCAATGAGAGGTCTCACGTGGGGTCATCGCCTTTTCAGCTGTGAACGTTGCTACAAGAAAAAGAAAAAGTGTTCGCGGGTGTTTCCCGTGTGTGATGCGTGTCAAAAGGCGTCGGCCGAATGTCGCTACGTGGAGCGCAGCCGAAGGAAGCATAAATGGGGGCCTGTGGCTGAAATGCAGGATGCAGACCAGGGTGATCAAGATATAAAGGCTGAAAGGTCAGCTAGCGCTGATGCCGCAGAGAGCGGCACTCCCTCCATAAGCCAGAGCGCTGCAAACCCACTAGGCCCCCAAAATTCACATCTGCAGGAACACGGAAATGCAGAATCATTGAGTCGAGGCGAAGCAGAGTCAAGTCGAGGCGAAGCAGAGTCAAGCCGAGGCGAAGCAGAGTCAAGCCGAGGCGAAGCAGAGTCAAGCCGAGGCGAAGCAGAGTCAAGCCGAGGCGAAGCAGACTCAAGTCGAGGCGTTACAGAGTCAAGCCGAGGCGAAGCAGAGTCAAGCCGAGGCGAAGCAGAGTCAAGCCGAGGCGTTACAGATTCAAGCCGAGGTGATGCAAACCCACCTGGTAACGGAAGTGAAAATTCACACAGTCTCGTCGAAACGTCATCGAGTCTGGGCTCAGGCGCCTCGGTTGCGCCTGAAGGGCCCTCAGGCCGCCGAAGCAATGGGGATTTTGCATCCAACGATTATGAACCATTCCGGAATATCGACCTTCCTGTGCATTTAGAGGCGAGCGGGCAGCGGGGCACAGGGAATGAAGGCAGCCGGGTCCGGGCTCAGAGGCGCCCGTTGTCAGTTGCACACAAGGTGGATTCTTTGGCAATGCCCTCGTCCGCAAGCCTTGAGGAGGAGTTCTTGGTGGTGCGCCCCATCAAAGACCCCGGCTTGCCGTCTCTCTTTGTGCACACGTTTTTTTCCAACTACGAGTGGAAGTATCCGTTCTTGAACAGGCCCAGCTATATCCAGAAGCTCCAAGGCATCTCGTTTGTCAATGAGACGTTTGTACAGTTGGACATCTACTTGGTTATGGCCATCGGCAGTCTAATATTCGACACAAACTACTCCACGCAACACTACACGGAGTACTTCAGTGACCTGCTCATCGAGTCAATGGTCGACATCATCAACTACGACATCAAGTCAGCAGAGGATCTCCACAAGGCAGATCTCTTGATCCTCCTCAGCATCTACGCTATCAACGTCAGCAACTTGAACCTCCTCTGGAATATTGTGGGCTTCTTGGACCGGCTCATTGTGTTTGGGACCGACTTCTCCAGCCACTCCGCAACGCTCATGAAGAAGCGCTGTTTTTGGACGATTTTCAATCTCGACAAGGAGCTCTCGTTGGTGCTCAATAAGCCCAGCCAGTTCATTCCATCCCAAATTCTTTACATGGATGCGCAGTTCCGAGACTCTCTCAATGAAGGAGAGCTGGAAGCCATAGGCTCGCTCATGAGCAGCGCCGTGGCTTTTCACCAACTCCAGGATCGCATGCTATCGCTCAAAATGGGCCTAGCTCAAAAGGACCAGGCGGTTTTGACCCAGCTTTCCGCGGACTTGGAGGCGTGGCGGGTGCTGATCCTGCTGCAGCTCCATAAGGAGTATAGCGAGCTGGCGCTTCTACCCAACTTCATCGGGCTCGTGAACTTGGACTACTACTACTTGTTGATCGAGTTGGATCAGCTCCTGTCCACGGACTCGCTTCAGTTCACACTTCAGTTCTTGTCCAACTCCTTTAGTCTTTTGCTCTCGGAGCTGAACGCCAAGAAGCAAGCCAACGTGACCTCCACCTATACCCTTTTTTGGTTCGTCAAGTTCTTCAATGTCATCGACTACAGCGTGGACTCCCTCCCACGCATCCTCTGCCCGGATCTCAACAAGGCTGACTTGAGCTTGCGTCTTAATGAATTTAACAGCAACCTGCAGTTGATTGTGAATCTCCTCAAATATCTCCTCAACAGCGACTTAAAGCCGCCGCGCTTTGTGGAGCGGCTCGAGACTTACGTGGACAAATTGGCCGTGATCAACACGAAGCTTTCAACGTTTAATCCGTTGGTATCAAGCGGAGAGACCATCAAGTTTATGGGACGCGACCTTGTGCGGGAGTTTGTCCAGGCTCCAGGCTAAGCCTTCGGCGCATCAGGATTACTAATGAGCGGCATGTCTCGTGAAGCGGAGATGGTGTTGCATCCGTGGTGCACGGGTGTGCGCGCGAGGCACGGGTGTGTGCGCGCGACTCACAAGGGCACGAAGGCAACACTCCTCCCACTCCACACCATGCCACCAAAAGCAGACTGGGACAAATACGTGGCTAACGAAGACGAGCCCGCCGACGAGAAGGTGGTGCCGCTTTCTGAAGGCGACATCCAGGTTCTAAAAACGTACGGCGCCGCGCCCTACGCCTCCCAATTGAAGCAGATTGAAAAGGACTTGAAGGTGTTCGAGGAACGCATTAAGGAGAATATCGGCATCAAAGAGTCGGATACCGGCCTTTCGGCCCCTCACTTGTGGGACGTGATGGGCGACAAGCAGAGAATGTCGCTGGAGCAACCGTTGCAGGTGGCGCGATGCACCAAAATCATCGACGCCACGAGCCCTCCACCACAGTTGGACTTTATGGAGAATGCAGACAACAAGCAAAAGTATGTGATCAACATTAAGCAAATTGCCAAATTCGTGGTGGGACTTGGCGAGCGCGTGTCACCTACGGATATCGAGGAAGGCATGCGGGTCGGCGTGGACAGGCACAAGTACGAGATCCAGTTGCCGTTGCCACCCCGAATCGACCCTTCGGTGACTATGATGACAGTGGAAGACAAACCGGATGTGACTTATGGCGATGTGGGTGGATGCAAGGAGCAAATCGAGAAGTTGAGAGAGGTGGTGGAGCTCCCATTGCTCTCGCCCGAGCGGTTTGTCAAGCTCGGGATCGACCCTCCAAAAGGCATTTTGTTGTACGGCCCGCCTGGAACGGGAAAAACGTTATGCGCACGAGCAGTGGCCAACCGAACTGACGCCACCTTCATCCGAGTCATTGGGTCGGAATTGGTGCAGAAGTACGTGGGAGAGGGAGCGCGCATGGTGAGGGAGTTGTTCGAAATGGCCCGCACCAAGAAGGCGTGTATCATCTTCTTCGACGAGGTGGACGCGATTGGCGGAGCGCGGTTTGACGACGGCGCCGGTGGCGATAACGAGGTGCAGAGAACAATGTTGGAGTTGATCACTCAGTTGGATGGGTTCGATCCGCGCGGCAACATCAAGGTGATGTTCGCCACCAACAGACCCAACACATTGGATCCAGCATTGTTGCGGCCCGGAAGAATCGACCGGAAGGTGGAGTTCTCGTTGCCGGATTTGGACGGGCGTGCCAACATTTTCCGCATTCACGCCAAGACGATGAGCTGTGAGAAGGACATCCGGTGGGAGTTGATTTCCCGCCTATGCCCTAACGCCACCGGGGCTGAATTGCGCTCTGTTTGCACGGAGGCGGGCATGTTTGCCATCCGGGCGCGGCGCAAGATCGCCAACGAGAAGGATTTCTTGAAGGCCGTGGAGAAGGTGATCAAGGGAAACATGAAGTTCAGCTCCACCTCGGAGTACATGCAGTACAACTAGAGAAGAGGGACCGTGATTTTGGACATGCTAACTCTGGCGATAACTCTGGCGAGCTCTGGCGATCTACCATACAATCCCAATATGCCCTACAACCTTACCGTCCCAATCGACCATACTCTGGCAATCGACCATACTGGCAATCGACCATACTGGCAATCTACCTTACCGTCCCAATTGACCATAGTCTGGCTCTAGCCATTGGCATTTCCTCTCCGAGGTCAAGACGTGATACTACTAAGGTACCCTGATTTCTTTAGATAAATAGGAAGTTCAGGTGGTTGGTGCATGATGGTTTGCAGAGTGCACTTATTCGAATAACACTTAGTCGTATTTTCTGTGGTGTTCTCTGTGGTCACATCATTGATTACTTAGGACGGAGATCATGAAGAGTAACCGAAGTGCGTAGTTGTGCACGGTGGCCAAATCTGAAACACCGAGCGGACCGTTGCCTTCCTATTTCGCCTGCATGCGAAGGCGGCCTCGAATATATAAGGGAACGGCTCCCGCCCCATTTTGCAAAAGTCCTCTAATTTTCACGGCACCTGAACATGTGACAATATCTGCGAATCCTGAATGGCCGCTTGCTGGGTGAGTCCAAGTACTGAAGCACCAAACAGCTGCTTGCTAAGGGACTTGAACCTTGCGGCTTATAGAAAGGGAAAAGCAGCCACGCTGGTCTTCTCGGACCGTCCGTTTCTAAACCTGAGCTGCTTCTAAAAGAACTGGCTGTTTCGAAAGGACCTGTCAAAATCGTCGTCGGAGCGGGAATCCGGAGTTGCGGTTGGTTTTCGTGATTCTACTCGAGTTTGGCGAAGCACCACTCATCAGATTTCGTTTTTGAGCTGGGTCGCGGTGATGTCGGCGGGAAAGTGGATAGTTCTCGCTTTATGGGAACTATGTGAACTATTGACAGTATGATGTAACGATTACACGAGAATGAAAAGTGGATTTGCACCCAAGGCCCAGGAGCTCATGGAGTCCTTGAAGACATGGGATCGTGGTGAAAGCCAGAAAAACCAGGGTGAGCTTGAGCTAAGGCCCCACGGCGTGCCGGTGAGCCGCCACGGCCTACTAGCTTCACCAAGAGTAACGGACCACCGCAGACAGACGGAGGCCATTAGCGCCATTGATGAACCAGTCTAAAAGGGAAGGATTGCATGCAACACCGTGCATTTTGAGCGGCGTGCGCGGGCTCATAACCGCTGGAAGCCAGTGTATCGTGTGCCACACATTAATGGACAAAGTGCAATCCTCATTATGATCATCGAGAAGCTTTGATATGTGAAGCATAGTGGTCTCTTGTTCTATCTTGGTACTGTTATGAAGTCATCAAACAGCGTGCCAATCCATGGAGTGATTCTTCTCCCGAAGAGCCTCATCGGGATCTATTTGAGCCGGTCGGTTTGGGAAAGCTAAACACTATGCTGACCGATGGAATTCTTGTCTTGTATACTGCAAGACCTTTGTCGCCAAGAACGCCAGGGAAGACGCAAGTATATGGCATCAAGTGCTTGTGGCTAGGACTCCGCGTTACGAACCACTCAGGAGTTGCAGAAGCTCCCAATAGCGTTTCTTCTCGAGACCGGGCAGGATTGCGACGTTGACGCTTCCACTACGGCGACTCTGGCATTCAGCCTTGTCTCAGCTATTGGTCTGAGTGATTGGTAACCCGAGCTCGTTTGAGCAGAATTCGAGCCCTTTCAGAACCAGTCTTTTCGTGCGTGCCTCGATCCTCCGAGGCACTCTGTTCAACCCTCTGTTCAACCCTGTGGATGCAAACCGAGCGGATTGACAGGCATGCGCATTGGACAGCCGGGGTGTTTTTGGACATCCCTTTTGTTATGAAAAGCTTGGATCTCCTCGATCAGGTATAGTAATGAGTGCAACTTCAAAGTAGTAGCTTAAGTTGAATTCAAATAAAAACTCTTGGTAAGTAAGGGTTTTCGGGAAATCCAGGAACAAATACATTCGTTTCTAATCTTTTGGGTCATACAAGCCCAATACATTTCATTAAAAGACACATTTGTTTTCACATATTTGGGGGTGGAAGGAGATGGAAACCGGAAACGGAAATAGGTTTAATCACCAATTATTAGTATCAATATTTTTAGTATTTATGTTAAATACCCATGGGTCGTGTGCTACCCATAGGTGCACAATTGGACGCGGTATGAGCCCTGGTTCCCTTCCTCCCAGGTCTAGACCAAAAAGCCTTATTTCGATGAGCTTATCCGGTCGACCACTCGGCACGACTAGCCCGATTCAGGTCGTATCTACCGATAACGGCCCGAGTACGTGGCGCAGTCGTGGCCGACACTAGTATATAACTCGGGAATCCCCTTGTTTTACGGGTCATCAACAAAAAGAAGTCCTTACGCCTACTCGAACCTGACTAAACACCGGTTTTTAAGTGTTCCCTTATTTTAGTTTGTATTATACTTGTATGAAGATCCTCTAATCAAATTATAGGTGTAACACCTATTTCTTAAATACCCATCTAGGTAAAGAATCATTTGAGTATTGATTGTTTTATAATGACTTATGATCGTTTGTTTAATAAATATTGTGCCTTCAGCGCTTTCATCAAGAACATGATCAATGTATTGATATTCAAGAAAGGAAGAAGTTCAGTCCACCAACAAGCTGCTCAGTTGGATTAGCTTGATATCGTGGACAAACTTGGGCTCGAAACCAAGGCGCTCTTTCTCGAGCTCAAACGAAATCGAAAGAATCCCATGCACCTGGTTCACAACCTTGTGCAACAATTCAGCGGAGAGTATGCATCGATTTTTTATGAAGGAGTGAGCCAAAAGTGCAGTAAAAACGTCTCCACAGCCACTGAATCTGCAGTCTATTTGGCGTATAGGGATAAAGAAGATCTCTGCCTTAGGAC
>WFIW01000027.1:103448-172746 GCA_009756535.1 Metschnikowia sp. UFMG-CM-y6306 | reverse complement strand
GTCCTAAGGCAGAGATCTTCTTTATCCCTATACGCCAAATAGACTGCAGATTCAGTGGCTGTGGAGACGTTTTTACTGCACTTTTGGCTCACTCCTTCATCAAAAATCGATGCATACTCTCCGCTGAATTGTTGCATAAGGTTGTGAACCAGGTGCATGGGATTCTATCGATTTCGTTTGAGCTCGAGAAAGAGCGCCTTGGTTTCGAGCCCAAGTTTGTTCACGATATCAAGCTAATCCAACTGAGCAGCTTGTTGGTGGACTGAACTTCTTCCTTTCTTGAATATTAATACATTGATCATGTTCTTGATGAAAGCGCTGAAGGCACAATCTGCTGCTCAAAGAATTTGGGGCGATGTACCAATAAATTCATAAAAAGTTCTTTGCTGTAAATTGCTACCAGAATACGCTGCAGTGACCGTTCTACGCACTCGAGTACAACTCTGTTTCAAAACGGCTGGTGTAGTTGGGTGCATGCATTGCGCGATCGTGCGCCAGATAAGTTGTATCACTACACCCCGCAAAAGAGACACCCCTTACCCTATGCGATGAACTTCGAAAAACCACACAAAAGTGCCCGGGTGCTAAGACAATTTAAGAGTAGCTGTTTGATATGGATTTTTATTTCCTGCTTGACATTTGTGTTGATATCGCTAGCAAACTCGCATAGAGCTCCCGCCCAAGTTCCTTACCAACGCCACACCGAGGCTGAGCCACCCTCTCTGGATTTCCAAATAAAACATGTTTTCCATCATGGTGCCGGAAAATACCATCGTCTACATCGTCGGCTAGATGTCACACCCCAATTCATAGCAGAAACCGAGAAATTAATGAGTGAGGATGCAGTGCATCAGAGGCATGACAAGGAATCCGAGTTTGATGTGGCAGACTTTCCTATCTCAAGAAAAGGCGAGAACCCATGGACCGCATGTATCAAAATAAAGGATGGGGCAGCTAAAAGTAAGGTTGTCCGGCTCAAGGAGCGTCACACGCCACATTTCTTGGACTCTTATCTTGAGTACGCGATGAAGGTCAAGGGCAACCCTTCTATTCTTAATAAAATTAATTTGGAATGGGACCCTGAAACCGATATCCGCGTACCTAATATCAGGGACAAAGATACCATTGTGTCTCTAGCGACCATATCTTCCAATGCATACGTGAAGATTCCTAAGAACGACAAGGAAAAGAAGAATCTGGATTGGATGGACGTCGGGGACCCCTGGGAACCTGATACAGAACATTCAGATGTTAATTTCGGATGGCTCGATGATGGACTACGAGGGCATGTATTTGTGAGTAATGACTCCAAAACAGTGGTGATCGGCATTAAAGGAACTTCAAGCGCTTTCTTGCCTGGAGGAAGCTCCGACGATACCGCTGGAAATGACAAAACAAATGACAATTTACTATTTCTGTGCTGTTGCGCCAGAGTGGGATACACTTGGACTACAGTTTGTGATTGCTATGAAAAGACTTATACTTGCAACCAAGATTGCTTGGAAAAAGAGCTCCTTCGCCAGGACCGGTATTACCAGGCTGCCTTGGATATCTACAGAAATGTAACAAAGCTTTATCCCCCAGAAAAGACAGATATCTGGGTCACAGGCCATTCCCTTGGAGGGGCACTTGCCTCGCTCGTTGGTAGGACATATGGTCTACCGGTTGTTGCATTCGAAGCACCTGGCGAACAATTGGCTACACAGCGGTTACATCTCCCTAAGCCCCCAGGAATTCCGCGCCACATGGAGCATATTTGGCATTTTGGCAACACTGCTGACCCGATCTTCATGGGACTGTGCAATGGTGCCTCCTCCTCGTGCTCCATCGCAGGATACGCCATGGAAACAGCATGTCACACAGGAATGCTTTGCGTCTACGATGTTGTTAATGATAAAGGGTGGCATGTCAACTTGATGAATCATCGAATACACACAGTCATAGATGATATCATCTTGGCCTACAATGAGACTGCCAAATGTGTGGATCAACCGAATTGCCGAGATTGTTTCAATTGGAGATACACCAGTCACGACGAAACCGAGCCCGATGAACCGAAGATTCCCAACCCATTCAAGCCAAAACCATCAAAAAGCAGAAGCAGTCCGACAGCAACAACCTCAATTAGTCGAACACTGACGTCAACGAGTAGCGCGACTGCTCCACCGAAGAAGTGTTTAGAGAGAACATGGTACGGCTGGTGCAGTAAGTGGGGCAACGATGAAGAAGAAGAAGCGGGGTGAAAGATTTTGTTAATATCCGGAGAAGAGGGTTTAACCGGACAAGAGTCAACCGAAGAAGGGTTACCTGAAGAGTAGCAAGGGCAAAGGAATTGAAAATGGAGGACAGCCTGGAACTACATGGTTGCTCGTGAGTGTGCAGCAAATGTTGAGCGTCATGATTCAAAAATGGCGCTGCATCTGAGGGAACTTCTTGTGCATCATACCGGCTAACGCAATTACGTAATAAAAAGCGGCGCCCGTTCACGAGAAGAGAAAAACATGTGGATGGGAATATTATTCATGTGCTGGAGGCATGCTAAGACCCTCATTGACTAAAAAGTATTACCTCAAGACACAATGGAGTGTTCAAACCCACATCAATAGCCTTGGTAACAATTCGTCATTGAAATGCCTTGGCGCAAGTGATTTCGCCGCAACCAACATGTCACTCTTCCATACAAAAAAGAGGGTCTATATGCAGCACCCGCGACTCTCATGCCCAATTGGGTCAAGTGGGCTACATGAAGAACGAGAGAGGCTGAAAATGGATGTAAGCAAAATAGCCGACCTGCACACATGAAGCAATACAAACATTGCCGAGGACCGTTAGAAGGCGCAATATCCTCAACTGGAGCTAGAGTTTAGTGCATGTGGCATTCATAGAACTTGTAAACTTATTCAGAATCACAAATGTTTTGGGAGAACCATGAAGACACCCCGTGAGAGCAAGACTTCGCCGTTTGTTGCTTGAGCAAGCAAGAAATGCGTGCCGAAAAAAAACAGGACAACTGCGAGTATTTGAGGCTGTGTGCAGTTTCGTGCTTATGCTCGTCATTCCAAAATTAGCGAGGCTAATGGTGCTACAGTTTAAAAATTCTAAAACATCTTCGAAAAAAGTCTTGTCACACTTTTTCTTTCTTGCATCCCTTGTTTGAACCATAAATCACGTGTGCCTCCCCCATTGCAATTAATACCAAGTGACACCCTAATTCGTATTACTTGCATTGCCTAGTTAAAGTGTCTTTTGAGGAAAAACAACCGTGACCCCTTGAAAATGAAAGTCGTTAATACGTTCTTGAACTTGTTCCTTCTTGCAGGAACAACACTAATGTTGATCTTCTTGGTGTTGTCTGGCTCTACTGCCCACTTCCCATTCAACAGATTCTACTGGCTCAGAGCTGACACCACCGACATCGGGAACGCTGCCGGCGAGTCAGCCTGGACCTTCTGGGGTGTTTGCGACTATAAGAACTTCAGCTCCTGCAGTGTCGGCCCCGCCTACCCACTTTCGCCAATTGACAACTTTGAAACCACCAGAAACGTTCCAGACGACTTTGTTAGCAACAGAGACACTTTCTATTACTTGACCAGGTTCTCGTTCGCCTTCTTTTTGATTGCTCTTGGTTTCACTGCTTTTGCATTGATTATTGATATCTTGGGATTCTGCTTTACTGTTATTGATAAGGTGGTGAACGCTTTGGTGGTGATTGCTCTCTTGTTCGTCATGGGTGGATCTGCCATGCAAACTGCTGCTAATGTTTTGGCCAGAAATGCTTTCACGAGTGACGGCAGACTGGCACACATTGGTGTGAAAAATATGGCACTCGCTTGGGCTTCCGTCGCAGCCATGCTTTTGGTCTTTTTCATCACATGTGCTGCCAACATTGCCAGATCCTACAAGAAGCACATTCAGAATGTGAATGGTGCCAAAGAGGAACATAACTACTACAACCACGATGGGGCTCAACCAGGCGCTCCCTTGGGTGACGAGTCTTCTTTTACTAGAGGAGGTCCAGAGGAGAAAGGAGATGCTGGTTCTGGGGGAATCCGTTTCTTCCGCATCAAGAGAAACCAGAAGACCTCTGACGAAGAGAGTGTTTAGAAGTGTGGCTTCACTTAGCCGCATGGGTGTCCTGATCGTCACGCCTACTAATACGTCTGATTAATGCCAGGTTGCCTAAATATGTAATACCAAACCTAATTAATAATCTGGAGAAGATGTCCTTTGTTAGGCCGAGCACTACTCTCTTTTGTGTCAATTGCATCTCTACGCGATGCACCTTCGTAACAATCAGAGGTTGGGAAGTGTGTATGTCATGGAATCCGCCAGGGTCCCCTTAGGAGTTTGCTCCGCGTCATACGCTTAACGCATCGGGTGGAAGCGCTTGTGGGGCCACTTGTTACGGAAGCGCCTAACTCACTTGCCCGACAATGTTCTGAGGCCAAAGTGCATGATGGGGCTCTGCTGTGTTGTGCCAAAGACTATAATGATGGCTAGTACGGCTACTGCTGCACTAGGTCGTGAAAAATAAAAAACAAGCGATCGCTTCAAAGCGTCGCCGGGGCCGAACGACCTGAAGGCATTCTGCGGGGTTCCCCATTATGCGGCAATTGTGCTTCCTTCGCTACAGCAGCAGATTGTTTCTTTTTTTTGCTCGTGCTCACACTCGATGCGCAGTGCGCCTGGTGCTTCTATGTACAAATTGCTAAATGTTCTGGGATAAGCACGGGGAAATCCTCGGCCGAGTCTAACACATTCGCGTACTCCGACAATTTGTTCTATTCCACCAGATACATTCCTTGTTCCTCCACCAATTTGAGCAGCTGTTTCCCCGCTCAACTGCTCTTCTAGAATCTCTACCCAGCCCAGTTTCAAACTGACGTGCAACAACAATACAATTCGTTGCTTACATCCCTGTCACACACTAAACAGCATTCTACATATTCTTGTCTGTTGACTCGGCTGCCCTCAACCTAATAATGGAAAAATCTCACCACCGCCATCACTTCAAGAATATATTTAAGAAGGATAGTTCCGATCTGGAAGGGCCGAAAACGGCTTCTCTGTCCCACCTCAACCTTTCCAAGCTATTCCACAAGGAGAAGGAACTGAAAGAGACTCCTCACTCTGGGAACGAGCATAAGGCTCCAACGAAGCTTCACACAGAAAAAGTCAAGAAGGCCAATGAGAAGTCCCTGCCAAGCTCTCCTATCGACGGACCCTTATCTACTCTTAAACGACATGACACCAATCTTCACCGCATAGAACCCCCACGTGGCCCTCTCAGAAGAAGCGAAACCGCCGCAGGTCATTTTGATCAAAAGAACAAAAACATGAGCTCGCGTAAGCTCTCTCACCAAGGAACGCAAGACAAGATTGTATACAATCCTTATGGGGTGAATAAGCACGCTCTGAATCAGCTTGCGAAACACTCGACACTGTTCTACCTCAAAGGAGGCCCCGACCAAGGAGGCAGGGTTGTGTCAATGCCCGTGGCTGATCCAAACGACTATCTCCCCGAAGATTTAAGAGAGGAGCATATCAACTTGCTAGAGGATTTCGAGTACGAGAACTTGGAGAAGAAGATTGGCGACGGTGGCGCAGGTGACGTTAGGATTGTGACATTGACATCAAACAAGAAGAGGCATTTTGCCTTGAAGAAGTTTGTACTATTCTCGAAAGAGACAGATGAAGAGTTTTACAAGAGAGCTGCTAAAGAATACATTATTAGCCGCAAACTTTCTAATCTGCGACACGTGGTGAATACTGTGGCTCTTTTGAGAATTCAGTCACAGGGTATAATGACTAGAGGATGGGGAATGATCATGGAATTATGCACTGGTGGTGACTTATTCAACATGATTGTCAAGCCAGGCTGGAAAAGAAATCCCTTGAACGAGCGTTACTGCATTTTCAAACAGATAGCTTATGGCTTGAAATTCTTACATGATAACGATATCGTTCACAAGGACTTGAAGCCCGAAAACGTCCTCTTGGATGGAGCAGGTGTGGTAAAACTCTGTGATTTTGGTGTGAGCGAGTATGGCCACGAGGAGTACATGAATTTCGACAGCGCGGTCAAGCTTTCCACAGCATATGTGGGGTCACCCCCGTACTCACCTCCCGAAGTCATGTTGTTGAAGGAATTGTCCCCGAGCGAGGTCAAGAAACATGCTTATGATCCCTTCAAAATGGATTGTTGGGGTTTGGGAATGCTTTTGTTTTGTCTCGTCCATTCGGGTGTGCCCTTCCAACAATCTTCCACGAATGATGCTCAGTATAGGGATTACAAGTTCAGCCGCGACAGATACTGCTCGGATAATCCTTCTTTCAAGAACAACTCCGATTATTCCAGGGGACCAGGGTCCGAGTTTAAATGGGCTGCTCAGTTTCAATCCTCCAATGCCGCTAGAGTTGCATGGAAGTTGTGTGACCCTTCTGTGACATACCGCTTAACTTTGAATGAGTTGTTTAATGATCCATGGTTCCGTGGCTTGGAAATGTGTCTCTATGAGCATCCGGACCAAAAAGTCAACCCAATCGTGGCCCAATCAGGAACCACGTCTTTTCTGAACTCCCAGGCCCCCTCGCGGAGAAATACGGTAATGAATCACCACTCAGAAGATACTGAAGCTCACCACGCCCCGATTCGGAGCATGTTGGATGCAGCAGGGGAAGGAGAAAAAGATGGCAATGACGCCTCGTCTGTCAAATCTGCGTCCTCGCTCACCCATGAGCCACTCAAAATTGGAGATGAGGTACAAATGTCCAAGGAAAAATCTCAGCAGCTGAATTCTTCTGCTGGATCGTTTCAAAAAGTGACTCTGATGCTAAACATCGGGGCTAGCTCAGATTTGGGATCGCTACCCCAAGTGGACGAGGTGGAAACAGAGAAAAAGGCCTCTGGAACTCCATCATCACTTGAGGTGGTGGACGAAGACTCGGGTGTTGTTGGGGATAATCCCAATCAAACTGAAAAGACTCAAACCAACCAGGAAGGAGTTGCACAACCCAAAGAGCAGAGCATATCGCCCCCTGATATTGCCAAAGAAGAGCAATTGTACGACTCAGATGATTTGAAAATCGGCTCCAATGGTTGTTGCGAGTTGGGCTACAAAATCAAAAAGCATCATCATTTGGACACGAGCAATGCACACATAGGAGGCTCTCTCGCTAGAGCATGATCTAGATAATATGAACAATAAAACCAGGACTTTTACTACAAACGGACAATGAGATTATATGTATTTGTTGCAGTAAACCCAGTATGGGGCTCATATACTTATGCCTCCAAAGAGACTCTACCCTTAGGGTTGGTAACCTTAACACCAAGAGACTTAGCCTTGGCGATGATCTCAACTCTCTTCTTAGAAGAAACGGCGTGGGCAATTTCAGCAGCGTGAGTCTTCTCGTGCATCAACAAAACGTCCAAGTCATTAACGTTTCTGACAACGACGACCTTGTAGCCAGAAGGGGTCAAGAACTTGGTTCTCTTGTCCGAACCGTAACCAATGTTTGGTTGTGGCATGGAGCCTCTGAATCTTCTTCTGACACATGAGTCAATACCCTTTTGCTTTCTCCAGTTCTCAGCAACTCTGTGGTATCTGTCAGAGTGATGTCTCTTGAACTTCTTGGTGTACTTCTTGACAATCTTTGGAGTAGCCACTGCAATGTTAGTATGATATCGAGAAGACCGCCTGAACGCCAGACATGACGATGAAAAGTGGGGCTCTTGAATAGGGAGGCTTGCGAACAGAGGATGGTCCCGCACACATGGTCTATACACTGGTGCTTGGGGTCACCAGTGTGCTCGTCTCGGGTTCGTTGAGCGATTTCACATACTCTTTGGTGATTGTTGACAGGTATGAAGAAGGTCCTAGTTAATGGAGGCTAAAAATTTTCGCGGATGCCCGTGGGAGAGACTGCGTTCTGTATAGAACAACGATGAGAGTGCGCAAGGGCACAAGCCCTATGTGCGGTCACGTGTGCGGCGCTGTGGGGTGGATGTTGTGGAACCGCCCGACAAGCATTAGTTTACCAAGGTTCGCTTTAACCAACAATCAATTTTAGGGTGCATAAGCATTCGGAACTGCCGAGGCAAGGTGTGACTATCTTCGTATGTTTATGGCCTCTCGTGGAGGCTTTCACCCACAATTGACGAGTACTCGTATAGGCGTGGGTTCAAAAATATACTAGAGTTTTAGCTGGCACTGCAGATCTTTTTGATTTGATACCGAAGTTAAACACTTGAATCTCTGGTTTCTGTTGGACGGTGTTGTGAAACCTACCGAGGCGTTTTTGAGTGACGTAGGAAATTTGCGAGGAAAACTACGAAAGCTACATTTTTGTCTCACTTGTGTTCCGGGTGTTATCAGGGCCACGAATAAATATGACAAGTACTGTGTCCAAATAGCGTGAGTCCAGAATATACTGGACCATGGCTGGATTCACAAACCACAAGGTGTGAGGGGTGCTAATCTAGCACGTTGCACCCGGTGTGCCTGAGCAATGTTCAATCTGCCGGGAGGGTAATGCGTGAGCATAAAGCAATACTGCACTAGGGGCGGGGTTCGGTGCCCGATCAGCCAGCAATGAATACTTTCAGACAAGCTTAGATAACGGGAAAGCTCACAAAGCTAATTACATAACGATGTAAGAAGTGAAACAAGCATGTATATTTCTCAGTATCTTGGAGCCGCTTTCAACATATCATGAGTAGAATGCTGCGGAGGGTCATGATGTAGCGCGGCTCTTTCGCTGTTTAGATTGAGAGCAAAAACATCCATCGCTGGATGCATACACAGCATGCCTGCATTTCATGCGTCCTCCAGTTGCCTGTACTTCAATACCCTATACACTGAAAACTACCTTGTGAACTGCTGCCGAACTGGCTGAACACCATGCATCAATACTTCAAGTATGCCGTTGCGGCTGCTTTAGCCTGGCGCTTGGCGTGGCTCCTAATATATTATCTCACCGGCTTCTACATCAGCTATATCTCCATTAACAATGGCGTGCTGTTCAATGGTATCACTTATCATGGCAAGGTGCACTTCCTGTTGAGCTCGCTAAGATTCAGGCTCTGGGGTAACACTAGGCGAATTATCCTATCAAACTTAAGCATCAGTGTGCCTCCGACAAGAAAACGACTGAAGTCTAAAAAGGCGTCCACCGCAACCGATTCGCCTCTCTCCATATATCCCAACTCAATCCTACTCAAACCGGTGGTGAAACTTGGTCTATACTTGTTAAGCCACATCGATGTGGAATTGAGGAACGTGAGTGTCCTTGCTTCGTTGTACCAAGTATCTCTTGATTCTGTGCAAATCGTTTTGAAATCTAAGCAAAAAATCAGCTCAACTAACTCATGCACCCTCTCTTTGGTCAATTCGGTCACCAAAGCAAGCATTCAAATTCAAGATCCTGAAGCCCCATCGACGCCTGTCGCCATTGGCTCTCTATCACTCCTGCTTAAGTTATCAATTGACACCAAGTCGGGCCGTCTATCGAATGTTTCCACCCGCCTCTATGTCGATGATCTCGTTTTCAAAACGTTTCTGCTAATAAAATCCTTCATACTGTCAAGCACTGATGAGCCTAAAGCGATACATCACAAGGACCTCAAATCCGTCCCGCAACAAACACTAGAATCCAAGATTGACAACTATATTCAAGTCCACAATCGAATCTTTCGATGCTTCAATGAAATCTCCCTCCATGTTGCTAACTTCAATATCGAAAAAATCCCTTTATTCTCCCCGTCTTCCACCCACTCATTGGAAGAATATTTCGCTCTTAAATCAATACTGTCATCAATTTTCATGTCAGTGGAATCAATTTCAATTCATTTAGCTAGGGTGCTCGATACCTCGGCTGGGTATGCAGTGCTTTTCAATAACCCTCGAGATTCACCCTTCGAACTCACGGTGTCAACCTTGCTCTTTAAACTAGGATATCGCGACGAAGCCTCCTCGGGTATGAGAAAACAGGAAGAATTCCTTTCTATACCAAGCTATAGTCTCACTCTAAAGACAAACATCATTGACCATTTGGTCCACGGCTACGGCTTCAAGAACTGCGTCCTAGAATTGTTCTCGTCCGGAAACAGTCCCATGTTAGACGTGGATGTGCGGCTATTAGCTCTTCTATGGTACAATTACTTAGTGTTGAAAAAGCTTATGAGATTAAGGAAATTACAGAAAAACGAAAGCTCATGGAATTCACGACCCTGTGGCGACTTCTCAGAAAGCGAGAGTGATGGAGAAGACTCCGCTGACTCGGAAGGTACTGCTTTCGATGACTCTAACGAGCAGCATATTTACATGCAAATAGTCGACAGAGCTATGTCATTGCTTGAAGATTATTACCCCAGAATAGACATCAAATTGACAGTGGAGCAACCTCGCGCCTTGCTCAGGTTACACAATGAGAGAGAGAACATAACACAGATGCTCATGGTGTCTTACTCTATGATGGTTATGCATGTCATGACTACCGAAGATCACGATTATGACTCTATGTGTCATTTCATGCATCCAAGCGTAACGTTTAGTGAAAAGTCTGTCAAAGATTCACAACAAAAGGTATTTACCGAAGAATTCTGTGGATTGGGCGATGCTCATATACGCTTCCAGGTTTTGAAGTATTTAAAGTTTCAAGCGGTTGTGTCTTTGAGTGGAGCATTTGTCAAACTCGTGAAACCAGATGTGTTGAATGGCATTAACCTGATTATAAATAGTGCTACCAAGACGACAACTGAATCTGTGAAGAAAGGCAGACTAAACCGAAATTTAGATGCCCAGATACTCAATGAACTTGCTAAGATGAGCCCCAAGAAGGCCACCCCTTCAAAACCTTTTAATCCGGAAGACATCATCTTTGCTTCTCTTCCCTCATGGTTTATCTCTACAGAATTTAAGTTCGATGGGTTGACAGTGAAGTTGGGCTCAACCTCTCCACTACTCCCCCCAAGTTATATTTCTGAGCTTTCCAAAAGGAGCATGGCGATTTTCACTGAGACATCCAGTATCTTGACGTTCAAAATTGGTGAGTTCAAATTGTTAGTTGAAAATGTCGAGGAGAAATCAACATTCGAAGAGTCTAATCAGAGCATGTATAATGCGCCACTGGAACTGCTGCCAGTCGAAACTAAAGATTTTTTTTGGGATTTGACGTTCCAAATACGAGACACGTCTCTTAGCACACTGGATACAAGAAAAAAAGTGACAATCCTAAAAATACCTGAAATGAGCTTTGCAATCCGCTCACAAAACAAAGAATCCAAGAATGAATTGGTCTTTGATTCAAATATGGAACGGCTTGAGATTTATATCGACAAGCAAGTTGTGTTTAATGCAGTTGGTCTGGTACACTTGATCAGAGAGACTATTATCAAGCCCATCAAGAAACTTCAGAGTAGCTTCACAAGAGAACAGCGAATTTTGCGATCGACGAGTAAAAAGAGGCTCTCATTCAAGCTTCAGGATTATCTTGTGATAAAGTTCAGTCTCCAAAGGATAAATATTATTCTAGCTTTGTCTGAGCAGATCAGAGTCAGGATACAGAGCTATGACCTAAAGATGAGCTATGCAAAACACCTTGCACATTGCTCCAATTTGTTGACGCGGGCGATGGTATCATCTCCAACTGTGCTGGGACACTGGGATAGAGTGTTAGTTGTGGATTCGATTTCTGCAAGATTTAACTCTCTATCACCTGGTGATTCTATCATCATCGAAACATCTGCGATAAGAATCTGCCAACCCCATAAATTCATTGTGTACAAGCTATTTGACAATCTCTCCATTTTCATGAAAGTTTTGAAACATCTTATCAAGTGTCTTAAGAATTCCGAAGTGGACATGATTGTGAGGCCTACAGAGTCGAAGCCAATTGCACTTCCACCTATCAGGTTGAAGTCCAAAAAAATCACTTTTACGATTGAAGACGACCCATTCGAAAGCGATCTCAATATGATTTACCAGTTGGGACTCATCGAGCAGCGCAAGCGAATTGAACTCCAAGAATCATTTGACGAGAAAGTGAAATTGAGCAACGAGAATCTTGATCAAGAAGAAATTGACGAGAAGCAGTCTGCTCTCAATCAAGTCTTTGAAGGTCTGTGGATACGAAAAGTTAATGCTTACAAAAGCAAGCTTCTGCAGGAATGTGACAATAACAAGTTGTTTTTGTTTGGAGAAGAATCCAATCTCTCTAATGATGATAACCTGCACATTAATGCCTACCCCATATCGGCACCTTTGCTCAGTGTGATTTTAACCGGTATTAACCTTCAAGTTTCACAGCCTAAGTTTCCACTTGACCACCTACCCCAGTTTATATATGACAATGGTCAGGGCGTACCTAAGGACACGCGTTACAACTTGATGATACCAATGTTTATGAATGTGAGCATTGAGGAGTTGAGGATGCACTTGAGGGATTATCCATTACCATTATTTGAACTACCTTACTCGATAGACTCTAGTGGCAATGGCAGAGCTCTTCTCATGAGCGGCCATTTGGTCTTGGCTGAAAACCTTGTTTTGGCGGCTGAACACCTTCGAAAACTTCCCGTTCAGCTCGTTGAAGTTACAGATGACCCAGAGTACCAACCAAACCATTTTGATAAGCTTATTATTCAGAAGTCAATGGCAGTACTCAAGATCTACACCGATATGGATGTTCTTTTTGACTCACTGGAACCATCTAGATTCATTTGGGGACAATCATACCAGTTTGGAATTCAGCAAGTCATGTTAAATGTGGACCAGTTCTCAAAACCTCCTGTTGACCCGTCATCAAAGTTAGGTTTCTGGGATAAGCTCAGATATGTCATGCATGGGCACATGAATATACGCACGGGGAAACATGCGAGTATTGAAGTGGGATTCAAAGGAGACAAAGATCCCTACAATTTGTTTGGACATGCCAACGGATTTATCCTCAGCATGAGAGACTCTGTTGAGTGGAAAATCAATGAATACGACAATTCACTAAAGTTCTTTGATATCCAGGCAGGAAAAATATCTTGGTACATTCCCAATTACTTATCATCACCTTTAGTGTGCTGGACCCGCCCGAGCTCCCAACCTACATTCTTTCCTAAGATGAAGGACGTTGTATCTTCTTGCCACGGATACTACCTCAATGATATGGCCCGAATTGATGATATTTCCAAACTGAGTGAAGTTTTGAGAAGCATACCAGAAAAAGAGGTTGTTCAATTGAGTGGAGGTGTCACTCTCAATGTCGGCTTTTTATTGCAGCGGAAAATGCCCGGCTCGGATGAGATGTCTGAAAAGGGCAAACGCCATTATGAAATTGAGCTATTCAATCCCAAGTACACAAAAGAGGGCCACGATTCTTATGAGGGATTCAGGACTGGAAGGATTCATATGGCGCTTTCATTTGTTGCACATACAGATACAAGCTATAACACGATACATTTGAGCCCAGGAGTATTCAACCACTTTTTTGACTGGTGGTCTTTGTTCAAAGGAAACACAATGCTTCCTATTAGAAAAGGCTCTTTGTTTGGAGAAGTGAAAAACGCAGAAAAGTTTTCTGAACATCTCTTCACCAACAAATTTCTTTTTGATATAAAGAACCTTTTCATCAGTCATATTTACAGAAATGAGGACTTTGAACTGGATAATGATGAATTAGAATGCATTGGTTTGCGTGCGAAAGTCGATGAATTCGTTGTGGATTTGCATCAGAAAAAGGAGGAAGTCTTCGATTCTAGCGATAATGCATCTCGTGGAAAGAAAGTCATGAAAATGATGTTCAATCTAGGACAAGTGGTGTTAACTAAGATTGATCTCCGGACAGTACAAGCCATTTTTCATCGGAACATTTACACAGCGGTTCAACGAGAAAAAGTAAGAGCCCCAAAGGATTCGTTGAAGGTTTTCGACAACAACAGTACTTGGCTTGACCTCGAAGATTTTGACGAAGCATTCTTCCCCTCAAATGGCTTCATCTTAAAATGTGGGGAGATTCTCCCGTTCCTTTACGCGGAGAAATTCGCATATATCAGGGACATATCAGGCGACAGATTTGAGGAAGACCTTTCAAACGATCACACCCATGAATGTACCATGTACAAGACCGACTACTACTCTTCTCAAATTGAAGTGTATAAGCGCAGACTCGAGGATATTCGATCACTCTCAAAATCAGACAAAAACCTTAACAAGCAGAATGTGGAGAAGCGAATCAGTACACTAAAGAGCTTAATTGAAGGGTTGAAAAGTCAAAGAAAAAGAAGCATGCACAAAGGTAGTGTGGACTCGACGTGTTCAGAGCACAGGGAAAATTTTCACAATAAGTTTATTCTTGTGTCAATGTTCTTGAAATGGAATGAGTCGGTGAGGAATCAGTTCATGAAGTATATTCATTTCGTGCAACGCAGCAGCAGCTACAAGAAGCTCATGTCTTTTGAGTTCATGAGCATGCTTGAGAATATAATCGAACGAGAGAAGGACCAAGATGCTATTTCAACTATCAAATCGACCATTGAAGAAGCAGAAAATGCACCTGAAATCTTGAGATCTCGGCTTAACAAGTCCGAAAGCTCTCAAGAGCGGATTGACAACTTCGACCGCATTCTCAGAGATGTCACAGGCGACAATGCCATAAATGAAGACTACAAAATCGAAGTGATCTCACCTCAGATACAGTTACAGTCGGAGCAGGCCAAGGATTCGGTTGTAATCATTACTGCGCCTGTATTGGAGTCGAAAATTTTGTCTGTCAAGGCTCACAAGGATTCAGCAGCCTCTGCTCAGGAATTAGAAAGAAGATACGGTGTGCTTCTTCATGATGCCAGTGTCATGATTGTCGAGAAGCTGAGCATGAGGGCCAAACAAATTGCTCTAGAGAAACAACCGTACGGGACAAAAACAAAATGGCCGCCTTTTCTTGGTATGGAGACGTGCAAGAGTAGCACACTAGCTTTTGAAGAGGATGTTCTTGTGAACAGGATGTCTTTCATGTTAACCTTTGACCAAGTCATGGCACTGGTTTCCAAGATGGAACAGACGGAGATTGACGACAGCGCTAAACCCGACAAGCAGTCAAAAGATTCCAAGACAGCAAACCGATTAAGGGTGGATGTTCCCAGGCTTGCCATAAACAGTACGTCGAAACAGTACTTTGCCCTCTACGTCACTGTGATATCACTCTTCCTATACGCAGAGCCTTTGGCAGTTGAACTCAGCGATAGGATTCTGAAACTTCGATTCTCCAACGATTTCCAGGATTTGCCTGCCCTTTACAACAGATTGAAAAGCCTTCATAAAATTGTTGGTATTTCGGGGGGAATTTTGGAAAACTATAACTTCCGTCAGGACGGTTATTTGAGCAACGAAGCCCTCAATGAATACTTGCTCCTCACCCACACCAAAATGCTGTTGTCTGATGTTATCATTCTTACACTTCAAACCCTCTTTTCAGGCGAAATGGTAACTACTTCAAGTGCCAGGGTGATCCAAGACTGGAGGATTGCTGCAGATGAAATTGTTCTACACATGTTGAATGATGACCGCAGTCCGATAGTTGATTTGAAGATCGAACACGGCGTCTGTAAAAGAGTTCTCAAAGACGATGGTTCGAACAATAACAGAATCGAAATAAGAAGCATCGAAGGTGTAACACTCTTGAAGAATGCCTTTTACAAAAAGTTTTTGGCGCCCTTGAAGGAAACAAATGCGCATGATTTGATTACAGTTGACTGGTCCATGAACCGCTCCGTCGGGGGCATCAAGATCATTGACATTTTCGACATCAGCCTGCTTCCATTAAATTTGAGCATTGATGAGGAGACGGGATCTCTGTTGATGAAGTTTATTTTCCAGACAGATACCGAGATTACTCAAAGCCCGATCCTCAAGATATCGGAAAAGGACTCCGAGGAAAGCGAAGACAAAGGCAGCGAGAGTGACGGCCACTCAGAGGCAGATCTGGATTTAGCCTCTCGCAGTCAGAAAAGAAGCCTTGCGACATCAAAGAGCAATAAGAATTCATCGAGCAAGGATTCAGGCTCGTCTGCAAGTTCAGGAAATGATCTCGACCACGATAGAGATGTCATTGCTATGATTGACAGATCCAAGAAGTATATCAGTATTTCGAAACTAACATCGCAGCTGTTTGAGGTGATGATATCCCTCCGCATGAAGACGGGTTCAAAGCGATTACTTAATGTCTCAAACTTCCGCTTACAACTCCCTGCTTGGGAGATTGAAACCAAGGTGTTGTCACTCTTGGACGTGGTGGACATTTTCAAAAAGACAGCAATAAAAGCTTTACTCCTGCACTCGGGTGGCCTCTTGAAAAATAAAATGTCATCCAGGAAGCAAAACTTGAAGCGATTTGAGCGCAGATTTTCATCGAAAAAGAAGGTGTGTGACGCTTCAGCTGAGTTGCTGTCAGAGAACGCCAGTCGAGCAGATGACTCCGATGTATCTACAGGCTGAGTGAATTAAAGCAACAGCAAGGCCTCAACAAGCCACAGGTGAAGCACCTGAATCCATATAGATTTATGAAACGGTATAAACGATATACGAGAGGGAATTGCTCCTCACTAATGTTCCAGTCCACGAAAGTACTTACCTCATAGCAACAACGATTCTGATAAAAGGCAGAGCCCGGCTATACATGCTGCCTTTTTAATTCCGAGCCATACATCTGTTTCTTTTTCCTTTTCCTTTTGTACTCATCAATTTCGCTCATGTCTTCCCCTCTACCGGAGGCAGTGTCGCTTATGGCCAAGTCCGCAGTATTAAATCCAGGTATGCCATTAATGGAAGTTTTGTCAAACTTCAATGCCGAGGCCAACAAGCCACTGTCGAATTCCTTAATTACGTCGGGTAGATTGCTCAATTCTGGATTGAGAATCTGACCATCCACCGGCTTGGGCGCCGGGATTTGATGCTTCCCTGGAAGATCCAGTATGTGGTTCTTGTATGACTTGCGTAGTTTTACTCCTTTCGAGCCATCACTTTTCACTCGACTGATTGAATTTGCAATCGGTTCTAGCTTATATAGAGCAAGCAAATTATCTAGAGGTGACGGATTGGGTGGTGTGTACATGGCTGGGGTTAGTATGAAGACGAGGCCGAATGTTCTTACACCAACATACCATCCGTGTCGATTAGATATAATCCTTTAAGCGAGTTCTTCACGTCATATATATTGTTAGCCATGTTGGTGCATGTAGCGTATTTTCCCTTGGGATTGTAGGGTAGAGTTCTCTGAGATCGTCGCTAGTCGCGCGTGACAATAACGTGTGTAGGTTGACAGTCTGTGAACTCCCCATGCAGTTAAAGTCTGATAAGCCTGGATGCACTAAAAGTTTGAAAAGTTCATGATGCACATAGTTACTCGATACAACGCCGTATTGTTATTTCGTTCATGGAGTGTATACAATTCTGAATTAAGGATTTTGTTGCTCTAAGTGTCCGATAAATAGTCCCCAAACACTAACTGTAAACGTTTCCAAGGGAAATAGACTTTACAACGGTATAGTCATCTATTCCGTACAATGAACCTTCGCGGCCAAATCCAGATTCTTTAATCCCGCCAAAAGGCAAGGCAGCGTCAGTAAAGATACCTGTATTGACACTCACCATTCCGACCTCCAAAGCCTCCGACACCGAGTAGATGGTGTTTAAGCCTTCGGAAAAGACGTACGCCGATAATCCGTACGGGGTATCGTTGCAGTCCCGAATAACTTCCTCCTTCGTGTCGAACTTGATGATTGCAGCCAAGGGACCAAACGTCTCTTCATGTGTAACCTTCATTTCCTTTGTCACGTCTTTTAAAACGTAGGGAGCGTAGAAATGCTTTCCAAGTTCTGGAAGAGGTCCTCCTTTGACCACAACTTTGGCGCCTTTGGACACGGCATCCGCCACATGGTCCTCGACCTTGTCGATGGCTTTTGTATTAATCAAGCATCCGTGGGTCACGCCTTTCTCAAAGCCATTACCAATTTTGAACTCCTTGACCTTTTGACCGAATTTGGCCACGAAGTCCTCGTAGATTCCGCTCTGGATGTATAGCTTGTTGGCACAAACACAAGTTTGACCTAATGAGCGAAACTTAGAGGCGACTGCTTGCTCAACCGCATTGTCAAGTTTTGCATCATCAAACACTATGACAGGAGCATTGCCTCCCAACTCCATCGACATCTTTTTGAGAGTCAGAGCGGACTGCTTGTAAAGCAACTTTCCGACTGGAGTCGAACCGGTGAAAGATATTTTCTTGATGGATGGAGATTCACAGAACTTGAGACCACATGCTGGGGTGGATTCTACGCTTACCAACACCACATTGAAGACACCGCGCGGAAATCCAGCCTCATTGGCCAAGTAGGCAAGAGCCAAAGACGACAACGGCGTTTGTCCATCAGGCTTCAAGATACACGTGCATCCGGTGGCGAAAGCCGGCGCAGCCTTGCGAGCGCCCATGGCACATGGGAAATTGAAAGGGCACAATAACCCCACTGGCCCCACGGGCTGTTTGTAGGTAATTATCTTGTTGTTGTAATTGGCAGGTTGAATTGTGTGACCATAAATTCTTCTGGCTTCCTCGGCAAACCACTCAAAATATGATGCAGCATATTTGACTTCTCCGGTTGCATCAGTCAAACATTTGCCGCTTTCCCAGGTGACTATAGCTGCCAAATCATCCAAGTTCTCGAGCATGAGGTTGTACAAGTTTCTCAACCACTTGGAGCGGTCTACCGGATTCGAGGCTTTGTAGGTTTCGAAAGCGTCTCTGGTGATTTGTATGGCCTCATCAATTTCCTCTGAAGTTTGATCTGGAAGCTCAATGATCAACTCCTCGGTTGCGGGATCGTACACTTTAAAAGTTTTGGTGGATTTTGACTCATACCACTCACCATTGATGAATGGCTTGGCCTTAAAGAGATTTGGGTTTTTCAATGTTACAGCCATGATTCCATGTGGAGAATTTTTATCGGCAGTGCAGAGTCTGAGGTCTATATGTATCCGTGCTTGAACGCTCCCCGGGATGGTTAGCGGGGTTCTCATTGCGTGCACATAATAGCGGCTTTTTCGATAGCGCAAAAGATAGCGCGTGCACCAAATTGTGGCAGGCAAACGCTGCAAAACAGAGTGCGCTTGGGTTAATCATGGCTTACCAGACAGCCGCAATTGTGAATATGACTTGAGACAACAATAAGAGACCCTTATGGAGAATTATTTTCCACAAACTCTGAGCCAGATGAATAGAGTCACACACATTTAAGGGCGATAAGTTCTTCACCTTTAAGGGTTGCATGAGCGAAACAAATGCTTTACACAATTCAACGGATTGTCTCAGGATTATGCAGGTTGCGCGCCGCCGCCTCTAACAATCAACCCATGATGGCCTGATTAGGGCTTGTGGACATCCTTAAAATCATAATAGGCCATATAGAGGGCATGAACTCTAATAAAGAGGTAATGAGATATTTTGGAACACGCTATAACCAGCTATTACCTTCCTTTTTTTTTTATTTCCTGAGCGCTGGTTTGAACGTGTCAAAGTATAGGCCATTCTGGAAGTAACAGAGGGGGTGTGCGCGTTCCAATGTGGGTTCGCGACTATAACTCGGGTGCTCAAGTTCATAACACACAATCACAACAATGTTTACTATTAGGACCACCAATGCCTTGTTTAACGCTATCAGGGTCAGACCCTTTGCAACATTTCTGGCTGTAGCACAAAAGGCAGTCAAGCCTGCTGTCGCAAAGCAAGCAACGGTCAAGCAATTGAAGGCCAAGCTTGAGAAGGAGAAGAAGCGGTTGGCAGAGTGTAAGTCCAAACACAGTGAAAAGGTCAAACTGTTGAAGGAAAGGGAGAAGTCTAGAAAGGTGAAGGCGTCAGAAGAGTCCAAGAAAGCTTCTGAAGCTGAGGCTAAATTGATCAAGAAGGCCACCAGGGCATACAGAAACTTGAGTGGTTTGAACGTGTTCGTTAAGGAGAAATGCTCCGCCACAAACCCACTTAGCAGTGTCAATGCTCAGTGGCAGAAACTCACCGAGGAAGAGAAGGCAGTGTATGTCAAGAAGGCCGAGAAGCTCAACGAAGAGAACCGTAAGGTTTGGGTTGAAGGCCCTAAGAAGCCTCCTACCGCTTACAGTCTCTTTGTCAAGAAAAATTGGAAGGATCTTGGGGACTTCAAAAAGTCTTCTCAAGCCATTTCGGCGTCTTGGAAAGCCTTGTCGACTGAGCAGAAGGATGCTTTTAAGCCCGAGCCAAGCCTCTTCGCTGCATACAAGAAGGCTCACCAAGACTGGGTTGCTAAAAGAGTCAAGCTTTACAAGGAGAAGGTTGCCAGTTCGTAAGAAATGTTTTGAGAAGTCAGATCAAGTCGGCCTTACCTTATTATTGTGTATGAGTTGAATTTGAAGAATAGTTTGAGTTATTACTGTAGTAAGCACAGCCCTTTTCTTTTCAAATATTGACACTCTCCTTGAGCTCGAGTCTCTGTATACCTTGCTTAACCTTCATCAAAGCTTTCTTCAACAAGTCGGGCAAGATTGGTTTCGAAACAAAATCCACCATTCCGACCTCGAGACATCTCTCTCTTTCCTCACCTGCGACGTTTGCGGTCAAGGCTATAATCTTGGGAAAAAATTTCTCGAGGCCCCGCTCAGAAAGAGACTGCTTTAGATCGATAGTGGCCTGGATACCGTCTTTTTTGGGCATCTGTATATCCATGAAAATCACGTCATATTTCTTACCTTCGTTGAGTCTCGCCTCGCACTTCTCTAACACCTCCACACCATCCTTGGCATGATCAGCCACATATCCTAGCTTCTTCAAGTGCTGCAGAGCAACCACCAAGTTTAGCATATTGTCCTCTGCAATTAAAATGCTGAGGTCGTCTAACGCGGGCTTTTCTGTAGGCAAATTCTTGGAGGAGATACCTCGGGGGGTACTGCTCTGAAGCTCGAGAAGGGGGGTGGACTGTTCCAAAAGAATTTTTCTTACCGAAGACCGTTTGATCGGCGAGAATAGAATGCTGCTGGGCTTCAACTTGGCCAAGTCTTTATCTGACACCATCAGACCAAAGCGGGTTAGGATATGGAGTCGCACATTCTTCCATTTTGAAAGTGAAAGAGCGTATTCAGCTTCTTTGAGGCACTCTCTGTCTATCACCAATATATCAACATGGCCTTCGTAATCCACAAGATACTCACAACTGTCGAACGTAGTGACTTTGGCATTATAATACTCCAAGACTTGCTTGAGGGCTTGTTTCTTCAACGTCTTCTTGGATACAATGATAGCCCTCTGGGTTTCATAAGCGTGCTCATCTTGCGAAAATTCCACCTCAAATGGGCAGGAAAAAACAAAAGTCGAGCCTAAGCTCTCTTTGCTTGTAAAAGTGATCTTGCCATTCATGATTTCTGCCAACTTTTTGGATATGGCTAGCCCTAGGCCCGAGCCTCCGTAGACTCTTCTCGAAGATCCATCGACTTGAGTGAAGGCGCCGAAAATCTTTGAGCTTGACTCCGAAGGAATACCTATACCAGTATCTTCAACAGACAATATGAACTCGTACCTTTTCCCCTTTATGAGAGTTGCTTCTAAAGTGACCTTGACGTGGCCCACAGAAGTGAACTTGAGAGCATTGCCGACAAGGTTGATAACGATTTGCCTAATCCTCGTTGCGTCGCCGTGTATGGTTTCTAGCAGAGGGCAGTTGTTGAAATATGCAAATTCAAGATGCTCGGATTCCGTCTGCTCGCTCGCAAACAGGATGGCACTTTCAATTGTGTCATTGATGGAAAAGGCCGTATTCTCGAGAGTGAAGGAGCCGTGCTCTATCTTGGTGAAAGCGAGGATTCCATCAATTATGTTGAGCGTGACCAAGGCGGAATTTTTGATGGTTTCAACATATTCTCTCTGGACATTATCCAAATCCGTGTCTAGTAAAAAGATGGAGCACGCAAATAGAGAATTGAACGGAGTTCTGATTTCGTGTGACATGTTGGCAAGAAAACTAGCCTTCTCTTCGGTTGCGTCCTCTGCGGCTCGTTTTGCCAACTCCATTTGGTTGTAAACTGCTGATTTAGTGAATGAAACCGCCGCTTGCGAGCAAAGAAGAGAAAGAAGATCAATGACGGCCGGATCAATGCTGAGAACAGGAATGCTATTTGATTTGCCGAGGCCTCTGTTTTCAAGGTAAATCGCTCCCACGACAGAATTTGTTTTGATGGGAACACAAAACCCTGTGAAGTTCGGGTTGTCAATGTAGTAGGGATCGTCAGACATGAGACCTTGGTGATGCGAGTGTACAGTCTCCCCGCTAATCAACGCTTCCATGATCAAGCTCGGGGGAGCCAAGTCTGGACGTGTTAGAAGCGACTCATTATCTAGCATATAAATGCTTTTGATAGTTCCGATGGCTTTTATGACCGGTTTAGATGTCTGCATTTTAAGCACGACTAATCCATAGTCAACCCCCAAAAACATCAAACTGCTCTCGAGTAGCTTTTGGACAATCAAGTCTATAGAAGAAGACTGAGCTATGAAGAGGCAAAGCTTCAAAGTTTTTGTCCATTCGCCTTGAGAGGGCGGCTGGATGTTGTTCCGTGAATAGAACTCTCGCTCAGCCTTCAGACTCATGATCAGGTCTTCCGAAATATCAGTCATCCGGGAATTCTTTGACCTACTATCGCTATCCGTTGAGGGTATTGAAGAATCGGTGTAGAAACAATCATCAAAAAAGTTTTGATGCACGGGAGTTGTATCTTCAGTGAGGTTGGGGACGCCAGCCCAATTGAAGTCATCAAATAATCCTGGGTATTCAAGCTTTAGCATCTCCACTTTTTTGGTAGCCATGATAGCGTCGAACATAGAATAGGCTTTTCTCGCGTAGAAATGAACTCTTTTCTCACTATACGAGTTTTTCTTGAGCCATTGGGCGCATATTCTGCTGGCAATACCAGCTTCCAACCATTTCCTCGAATTTTCTGATTCTTCAATAGCATCTTCAAATAAGTCTAATAAATCTAACGAGGGAATTTTTGGATCCAAAGTTTTGAGACCGGAATCAATTATTTTATACTCGCATCTGAAGTTGGCACTGGAATGTCCCGACCAAATTTTGAAGCGGGATCTGATTTCGTTGGCGATTTTCATGCCTTCCGGCTTTTTAAGCACCTCTTCATCATGTATCAATGAAATAGCGCTTAAGAAGTAATATAGAACATGAAGGGTGGATATGGGCAATTGTTTCAGAATATCATATGTCTTGGTGATCAAATCAGAACACACTGAATACTTTTCTTCTTGCGAGGCGTAGAGCAACGCATTGGAATAGTACACAAATAACAAATCAGGAGTCAAATTATCGGATGTGGCTTCGTTCAAATCCATATAATCTTCAAACAGAATTTTACCACACCACAAATTCATTAGATCGGAGTAGATTTTGTATTCCAAGTCATTGCTGTATCTCACCAGTCTCCCGAGTCCCAATGATGAGGTGTGCCATCCCCTCATATTGCCCAAAAATAATTGCGTAGAGATTATCCAGCCCCTGATGAAAGTGTTCTTTTTTTGTACCTGACTGGGAAGCGGGACGTACGTCAAACGCTTGATTAATTTCGGAATGGGCATTTTAAACTGTGCCATAAACAACAAATATGCTTCATTGATAGTTTGTAGAGTTTGTGTGCTGACCTCATTATCATTGTTCACGAGCGACATTGCAACATCCGCAAGTTCAAATGCTTTGACCATACTCATATCTTCGTGAAACTGAACAAAGTAATTTGCTAGATGAATCAACGATACTCCGCAAGAAGCAGTGTAGCCGTAAACCGACATGAGGTTCACGAGCTGCGCGAGAATCGTTAAACGGAGATGCGGAAGCTGAAGAATGTAAGTAGCATTCAATAAGCTAGTGACCAATTCGGCAATCAAGATGAATCGTTTGTCCCAGGCTTTCTCCAACTTTTTTAGGTCTTGAATTTCTGCTAAAGACAATGGAAGCTGACTTAAATGTTTTTCTGCAAGCTTTTTGGCTTCTGTCGGATCTAAAGCAAACTCAATTTTCAATGACTCTAGGCCCTTTAATGCCAATTTCAAACCCTCGCTGTACTTTTTCTGACTAAATGACAAACACACTCTCAAGTGTAAAAGAGTCCAGTTATTTTGTCCAAAATCAGATTCTGCCTGATGCAAGATTGCATCAGCCTCCTTGTAGTTCCCAAGGTAATAGTTGCACTGAATTCTTGACAAAGTCAACTTTAGAATCCTCCTTCTATCTTTGGTTGAAATGAACCTCACTGATGCGTCGAAAAACTTGAGGGCTAGACTTAAATTAGACGTGGATATAGCGTAGCGACCACCATTGATCATTGCCTCGTGATAAAGCTTTTTATCACTGGGTTTGGCTGCATCGCACGAATTCAACAAATGCGACGCCATGTTCAAGTAAGATATCACGCTAGTTCCTGTTGATTTTGTAAGATGCTTTTGAAACCTGAGACCACAAAGTTGATGAAATGTCTGGAACTCGTTGTTGATTTCCATCTGCTTGAGAAAATATAGATGAATGCTGCTATGGTCGAAGCGGTAGCGCGCTTTCTTTGAGAGTTCTAAGATCACCGTATCGTTCACTTCAAAGGGGAAGTCGGCGTCAGTAATTATGTGGAATGGAACTTTGTAGCAGATCCCGAAAGAGACAATTATTCTTGCGTTCAAACACATCTGAAGCAAGGAGTGAACCACTTTCAATGAGTATCCAGTGACGATCATCAATTCACAAATGTCAAAAGAGCCATTGCTGCAAATAATTGAAGCAAATTTAAGTAATTTCAAAGCATCCGCGCTTAAAGCCAAGGTAACGTACTCTTTGATTACCCCTTCCAAACCTCCGCGCTCCAATTCTGAAGTTGCGCTCTTCATGGACTGTTCAAGCAAATTCGTGTAAGCTTTGGATCTCAACAAACAAGTCCTCATATAGTATTTGAAAGTAAGAAGGTTTCCTTTTGTTAACTTGAAGAGAAAATCCGAGTACTCAGTATTTGGCTGGTCAAAAAACAAGTTATAATACAGAGTAAACCCACGATGATCGAGTGGGTTGAGTTCGAACTCGTAAAGTGGCCACTTTAGAGCCTCCGCGACTGTATGATAATAACTTGGATCTGTTCCTTCATTTTCATAACAGTTGGTTGCGTTGCTTTCTTTAAGGGAGGCCACTATGGTAAGAGTGGCTTTCGCTGTATTGACTTCACAAAACTCGAGGATTTCAGTAAGGAGATTAAATTCATTAACGGGAAACCAATTGACATTATCCAAAATAAGAGTCATACCTTGACGTGCAAGAACACTAAATATGCGCTTGAAGATGTAGTTATATTGCAACTCCATGTTGAGCTTGTCTTCTTCATGTGGAATTTCTACGCTCTCGCTGGAACTCAAAGAAGAGCTGTCTTCAGCATTTATCTCTTCCTTGATGATTGCAATAACGGTGTCCGAAGGTTGGATACTTGATTTCGGCTGCATTATGGGCATCACGGGTCTATTTTGACGGTATTGCTGATATTTCGGACCAAGAAGAATCTTTAGATTGGGTATTGATTGATACAATACACTCAAATCAGCATCAATTTCATATGTGAAAACTTTCCTCCACTCCTCGATTGTGCCACGTGAAGAAGAAAGAATCTGTTTCGTCATTGTGTATACCCCATAAATCAAAAAAGCGTATCGGGCCACGTTTCTATCCATGCAATCGAAACTCCAGTGAACCACAAAGTCTTGCTTTTTTAGTGCCTCCCCACCTATGTGGTCCAAGAAGGTAGCTTTTCCAACACCACATTCACCTTTAAGGAGGAATATCTTGCTTTTTTCTGCGCCATGGTATAGGGCGAGGAACTTTTGCATCTGTTCGAAATTCTTGGAGCTCGCGGAATTTAGAATCGAATTGTGAAACAACGGCAACCTAAGTGGACTGGATGGAAGCTTAACTTCCTCATGAATTTTGTGCAACCTGTGTATAAGATCGTTTGACTTCGAATAGTCAAGGATGATTGCATTCAATGTGTCTATCATCGCGTCAATGGTTTGGAATCGGTCGCAGGGGTTCTTCTCCATGCACTTGATGATGAAATTATCAAGTTCGTGAGTAATCCATTTCAGACCTAGGGTTCTAGGTCTAATTGGAGCTTTGTTAACAATCATTCGCCTAAGTTCTGCCAAATTAGAAGTTTGAAAAGGTAAACACCCAACAATGGTTTCGTACATGCAAACACCAATCGAGTAAATGTCTGTTCTATAGTCCACGAAAGATGAAGCGCCACTGAGATTTTCCGGAGATGAAAACTGCATGCCTTGTTGCAAATTGTTGTAATTTTTGTTTCTAAAGGAGTTGAATGAATGTTCAACCGCAGTTGAAAAGCTGAAGTCCCAACCAGTGAGAACGACACTTGAGATTTCACCGCCATTGGATTGAGTTTCAGTTGAGCGCAAGATTTCACTAGAAGTCAAGCCATTATGAACAATACCATATTTGTGGCAGGTTGAAAGAGCACCTAGTACATGTACAAAGTCTTTGAGAATGTTAGCAACCACACTGCGTCTTTTAGGAGTTTGTTGAACCTGATTTGAGAGTTCCAAAAAATCCTGGTCCGCATTTGTACCTCTGGAGGAAGATCTATCCAGGAGAAAAGAGCCATTATCAGACACACTGCGCTCGGAGGGACCCGAGCTCACATTTTCCGCAGCCTTTTCCGTAGCTGAATTTTCCTTTGTCTGTCCACTATAAAAATCTAAGAACGATTGGTAATTGTTATTAGGGTAGACCATGACGAGGAAGGTTTTGGGTTTTCCATTGACTGAGTGATCAACACTCATTTGAGTAATAGGATATAGTATACCGGGAATATCTAAGGGCAAAGTGATTGGCTTGCAAGTCATGGAGGCACTCGAGGTATTTGTTGCCAGCGCTTCGATCACGGCTTCGGAATTTTGCATCCAAGATAGATGCGATGGTGACGGGGGGTTAGCACCCAGCGTCATATACCAATCGTTGAAGAACCGGGCCGCATAGTCTGAATGAAGTAGATCAGACGAAATTTTAACTAGAACGCGCCTGCCCGTTTCTTCATGCTTGGCTATAAACATGGATGGAGTCGTCTTGTTGATGCCGAACCTCTCCTCTAGTTTATAGCCAGCTACAGTCGGGGGTAATTCTTGCAAGTCATCAAGACCCTGGGCCTGCTTGAACTCGAAAATCCCCGGATCCTCCATGAAGTTGACTTGAGTCTTGGCGATGTTGATATTGTCCACGTACAGCAGGTGCGCCACAAGCTTTCCTTGCTTGAATTCCTGGCGGATATCACCGTAAATCTTTTTGCCGCTTTTATTGAGCGTGGGCGAGTCCGACGCATTGGAATGTGTGTCGTTAGAGCGATTATGGGAAGGAGTGGACAGCTCGGAGCTGGTGCTGGAAAGAGCTTTGGAGAAGTAGTCCAGCCCGCCCCATGGGCTGGAAAGGCCCGAGTCAGTGAAGTATTTTCGAGGACTCGAAGGCATGCCAACCACTGCTTGTATACCCAACGGTGTAGTGTGGCTCTAGCAGCAAAAAGAGTAGTTTCTTGGTGGATGCTGGGCCCACCAAAAAGAATAAGACTTCATGCATCTCCAAGGCAAGGTGTGTGGGCGCGGTAGTGCACACATATTTGTTGCTCAAGATGGGCGTCTGGTCTCGAAGCGAGGTGCATGAGGCTTTGGGCGGGAAAGAGGGTCTTGGCTGCATTGCAAAATTTTGCGTTGCATACACTCGTGGAGTTCAGTACTGTAACGGCGAGAATGGGGTTTCCGGGGGCCTGAAGTTGTCCTAATGGCGGCCTCCAGCTGGTTTCTTTTCCCTCGGGGTGTCTACAGACATGCATAAAAGTGAGACACCGAAAATGAGGACTTTAAACGCACCCGCCGCGAATGTCCAGGGATGGAATTCCACCCGGTCCAGGCTCATTTGGTATTGAGAATTTAAGGCACCGAGGTTCGTCTCGAAAGAGCGCATCACTAGGCGCACATCCCGGAAGCTGCAGGCAAGCGATGAAGCTGCAGGCAAGTGATGAAGCCTTTTGTGGGTTTATACAGATACTTGGGAGTAAGTCCGGAAGTTTGGGAATGTCTAATATATGGCTGGCATTTTCCAATCAATTAAATAAGCATAGAGTAATGTGAGCGACAGCCTCTTACCAACAGGAGCCAGAAAACTCGACGCGATGGCGGTTTGAGGGCTCACAGAAAAAAACACCTTCTTTCGTATTACCATTCAGAACTCTCTTGACTACTTGGTGTACATTATTGCATCTCTTTGAATCTGTGCACTGTATAAATACACCGGTCAGAGTGAAACTAAACTAATACAAAAGTTTTGAAACCAGTTGAACTGAAGCACCGCCTCAAGATTGCATGAGACACAGATGCCACATGTAGACCCTTAAAACCTGTTTCCGCGAGAATGGAAATGAATGAGATACTACACGCTAAAGAAAGCGCTGAAACGAGGGGAGTAGGGCCAAATGGCCCCAACATGAAGCTAGCAAGATGTAATGATATGTCATGTGCATACACCCCACTATAAGATCGTGCACTTCTTAGATTTCTTGATGACAGGGGGTTCCAATGCAGCCACAATAGCCTCGTCAAAGACAGTCTTCAAGCCCCTTTGAGTTAACGCAGAACATTCGACGTATTTAACGGCTCTCAACTCTTTGGCCAACTTATCACCTTGATCGGTGGTGATTGGCGACAACTTTTGCCGGTGCAACCTTTGTAATATAACTTCGTCATTCCTCAAATCAATCTGCGTTCCGACTATGAGACACGGCACGCCGGGGCAATGGTGATGTACTTCAGGAAACCACTTTTCTTTCACATTCTCGAACGAAGCAGGCGAAATGACGGAAAAACACACCAAGAATACGTCGGTGGAGGGATAAGATAAAGGCCTCAATCTGTCGTAATCTTCCTGCCCAGCCGTGTCAAAAAGACCTAATGTGAAGGGCTCGTCTCCAATCATGACCGTGACAGCATAGTTGTCAAAAACAGTGGGGACGTAGTCGGCGGGGAATTTTGATGTGGTGTAGGAAATCAACAAGCACGTTTTACCAACGGCACCATCACCAACAACAACACACTTTATGGTTTGCATTATGAATTTGTGGGATTATATCGAGTGTGTTTCAGTATTGAATTCGGTGTGTGGGTTTGTGAGAATCTTGCCCAAATGGACGAGGTGGTTTGCGGAAAAAATTGACTGGGAACGGGCAAAATAGGGGTCTGATATTCGATCAACAGAGGTCACACTTTCTGGTCTCAAATAAGTGATGTTCTGAATTTGGCTTTGTGGAAGGGGAGTAACTGCGTCCGAAAAAAATTAGAGCCAACCTCAGAAAACACCCGGACGTAAATTTTTGTTTGAATGCCTGTTTTATTTATTTTCGTTGTTAGACTCTAACTCGCGGGCGAAAAAACCAGGTCGCTGTGTGCAGTCCGGTATACGCGAGCGATAGGGGTGATTAGGTGGACAACATCACGCTGGTTGGCCTAACAGGTTTACTAGGCAAAAAAAGACGAAAACACAGTTGAGGCTGGGCATAGTGAGAAGAGTACATTAACTTACGGTTCTAGGCATATTGCCTTAAAAAGGGCGGGGCTTTGCACTGAGCCCCAGAAAATTCTGTCACCGCATTTCCCCGAGCGCGCTCTGGCGCTCCCATGTCCTTGCAATATGCATGCGTATTATACCATCCTATGTGGCGTCCTCTGAATTGGTGATCTCACTCTAATTTGATCTCCATCAAACCTGCATCACCTTGCATTATATCCAAGTTGCTTGTAATATCACTGGGAAGGTTGTTGGTATCAATAAGCTTCTCTGCAATTTTTCCCCCGGGGTCTATAATCGAAAGGTCTTTATCTACCTCGTGATCCTCCGCAATTGCAGGGCCTCCTCCCAAAAAGTCGAGCATCATGTGCATGCCGCCAGCCCCGCCGGCATATTCCTCCACATCAACCGGAAGGACTGAAGAAACACCCTCTAGAAACCATACTTTGTCTTTCATCTCCAAGGTGAAGGACCGGAGAAGTTTGTAATATGACCTCATGATTCTCATGGCTTTCACGTCCCCAGACATAAGTAGCCCGAGAAAATCCTTCTCCAATAATGCGGGGAATGCAAATATACGGAGGATGAAATCCGCCTTGTATCTTTCCTTGTGGAGCTTGTTCAAATACGCCAAAGTAATCAAGTACGGAGAATTGATGGGAACTGGATACAAATCGGCTATCGATGAGTCGTGGCACACCAAGTTCGCAAACGACAGGCTCGTTTCGGTGACCTGACTTTTCTGATTTATAATGTCACCCAAGTCTCCTAGGTCAACACCAATGAATTTGTAGAATCTGGAAGCTTCTGTCAATGGCCACACCGCTGTCAAGATGGTCGCGGCCCCCTTTACGTGAAAGATCCATGCAGAGGCGGGAAGGGACTTTGGCAGCACCAGCGAAGGAGCAGAAGCGTTCGCCAAGGAATCCATGATCAAGATCAAAGCACTAGCTACCAACGCATCAGTGTTTTGGAGGTTGATATTGAGAATTTCTTCCCGCAACAAGTGCAAAGCCTCGCCCCTATGTTTCGTTACACAGTGATCTAAGCCACTCTCCGTCCTCGACAAGTGGGTAGCACTAAATGCTAGTAGTGCATGCATAAGAAACGGGTACTCGAATGCTAGCTTTGGAATGTCGTTGTTCCAAATATCTGTGTCGGAAATCCCTGCTCCTGTGATTGTGATGGAGACTTTCGTGGTATAGTGGTGCATGAGTCTTAAGTCAGTCATGTTTAAGTCACTTTTGGTCTTCAGCTCCATGCCATCCGAAAAGTTTTCATTCACGATGCCTGTAGGTACATTTCCTGGCGTATTAGAAGTAGAAGCGGCATTTGGTAAAACGGAGGGTGGCTTCGGGCCATCTGCTAAATTTGAAGCTTTTTCTTCCGGGTCACCGTTTGGGTTGGGCGAAGTTGCAGGTAAAACTTTTGGGAGAAACTCACTGAGCTGTGGCAATAGTGAGTTCAAGTCAACGGGGGACTGGGCAAGCAGGGCCAAATTGGTTAAGTTGGCAACATCCCCCAAAGCACTTATATCACCCAAATTGGAAATGCTATTCACCAACAGACTCAAATTCAAATTGTTGAGGTTTGTCGTGCCTAGTAGGCCGCTTCCTAAAACAGACGCCGTCAAATTCTGCAAAACTGAAGCCTTGGCAGGAAGTGGGCTCGGCGACTTGTCCGGAGTGGCTTGTTGGGGCTGTGGTGTTTCATAAGCAGCGACTGAGTCCTTTTCTTCTTCCTTAAACTTCTTCAAAGGGGGGTTCTGAGGGCCTTCGATCTCCGCGAAACCACAATCCAACTTCATGCGAGAACAGTTGTTGCACTTTGGCTTGGTCTCATCACATTTCACTCTTCTCCGTTTGCATGTCGAGCACCCCTTCCGAGACTTGGAGTGGTACTTCCGCTTCGTGCCGCTGTTTTGTTGCCGACCTCCATTGGTTGCACTGGACATGATTCTGGAGATGCTAGGTGATATTGAAACCTCTGATTACCGAGTTGAATTGGTAGATGAATCAAAAAGTTGAATTTGAAATGTTGAAATTACGCCTTAGTGAATTATTGCTATCAGCATCAAAGCACGGAACATGAATGTATATCAGCTTAGATTTGTCGTTTAGCTCGTATAGCGAAAGGGTCCGGTGAAAAAGAGGCGCGACTTGACACTAATTTCTTTTTACCGCACAGCCCCAATGACTCCTTGGGACAAAATGCACAGAGAGGGCTAGAGGAGGACCTCAAACTTGCTTGGGAGCTAGAAATGCTAGTTTTCGCCCAATATCACATTTTCAAATTACACTACCAATCGACACTTTTCAAAATGCTTTCTTGGTTGGGCTTTGCTGCGTCCAGCGAATGCACCCCGGAGAGTCAATGTAATAATTATATGCGCTTCGCTGATACCTGGGGCTCATCAGACGTTGTGTCCCCGTGACTTTTTGGCCAATAGTGGTCTAATGGTGCTTACATTTGTTCCTGCGTAGACGGCGCGAGGAGCCACACTAGAAAAACCAGCCAAGTGGTTGCCGGGTCATGGCAGGCGAAAAACCATTATGGTATAGATGGGCCCGAGTCTGGGTAACCGGCTTTTCCATTGTGGGAACAGGTGTCCTTTTATACAAGTACGCTACGCCATCGGATGAGGAATTGATAGCTGCCTTCTCGCCGGAGATCCGTGCAGAGTATGAGCGCAACCGAGCCCTCAGGCAGCAAGAACAACAAGAACTCATGAAGATCGCCGTCGAAACAAGCAATTCAAAGGACCCTATTTGGAAAACGGGGAAAATCAAATCGCCATTCGAAAGAGACTCCAGAGGTGTGGATCCGCAGTTGGTGGACAAAAATCAGTTCTTTATTGATGAGACCAAGAAACTTCAACAGCTCGAAGTAGAACAGGCCAGGTTGGAGCTAGAGGAGAAAGAGAGATTGGTCCAAGAATCAAAGAAACTGTGGTTTTCTTGGAGGAGATGATCAAGTAAATGACCTCTAAGGTCTCTTCAGCGCCATGTCCATACATAGAGGATGGTATCCAGATACATTGACAGAGATTGAACTCTCTTAACTTTCAACTGCATTAAATTTGTTAATATCACGTACTTCTTTCATCTGTACCTGCTAAGCGTGCACATCGAAGCTATCAACGACGGTGGCATGCCCCTCATAAGCCAAACGGCCTAGGGTTCAATCCTCACCGTCCCCAACCAAAACCTGAATCAAGGGTGGGAAGCCACTTGATTGTTGTGGCACCAGAGCCCTTCTGTCTATTAGCCTCGTCCACCGCGCTGACTATTCTGTTGATATTCGTGTCTATAACCATTCCTCCTTGCACTATTTCCTCCAACACAGTCTGAAGCACCTGCCATCCAAAAACCAAATCTAACTCACAGACATTGGTGAAACACTTATCCAAACATTCAACAAATACCTGGATCAAGTCGAGGATACCAAGCTCAGACTCTTGGTCGTCCACAACAAACACAAAGTAGAGAGTAGCGTAGTGTCTGTAGATGACTTTTATGTCTTCCAAATCCTCTAGGAGTTTGGGCGGTGTGATGAATGAACACTCCTGGGATGTTCGAACCTGGAGCAATTGGTAGACTTGATCTAGTAAAGTTCGCTGCGTCACGAGATCAACTGGTGTGTAGAACTTTGTAAGACGGGGCACGCCGTCGTGGTTGACTGTAATTAGTTAGCTGAATGGAACTTGCGTTAAAAATCTCACACATACATATAAGAACTGAATGAATCATAAGACTTCAGTAAGGCACAGCTGGAGGCGTGGTTTCTCGCTCACACTGCGGGTAGCGCGTACTGTGTGCACCTTGGATGCTCGCTTCCGGTGGTTATCGGCTGTAACTTGCATTTATAATGGAGCTCAATCCCAGGCATGCTGGCCATTTACACACGGCGAATTTAAAGTATGGCGTTATAGTGTTTGGAATCTCGGTGGTTTACGCAATGATGTTTGCCGTTTGCCATCTCATCTATGTGAGGAGATGGTCGTCTCAAGGGAAAGCCGCCCCGTCTTCCATCTATCGTAAGGTGGTGTCTCCTCGAACAATACCTTTGCATATCATGGCGTGGGTCCTAATACTCATGGGCCTCTTGTTCCACAAGTTTTCCATCTTGACTCTCCCTACCACCATAAAGCGAGCCGGTCGCTTGGGCTTCTGCTTGGTGCCCCTTGACATTGTTCTTGCCATCCGCCCTTCCTTATTGGCTACTTCATATTTGGATTACATTGCTTTACACAAATGGATTCTGCGTGTTCTCCTCTTTTCAATTATCCTCCATGGTCTGGGTTATTTTGCCAAATGGTATGTAGAAGGAGCTATGTGGGAAAAGTCCATTCGAATCTATAATCTATATGGAGTTTTGGCTTTCGCAATGAGCATGGTTCTTCTACTCATCTCAATGCGGCCATTACGGAACCGTTTCTACCGGTCGTTCTACTTGATTCATAATATTGTCATCATCATGTTCGTCACCATTATTTATTGGCATGCTCGCCCTGGTGTAGGCGAGTATATCTTCATTGCCCTTGCATTGCTTACTTACCAGCTTTACGCCCGGATCTCCAGATGGAACCGGTCCAGTGTTGTTTCAGTTATTACTAGTGAAAATGCAAACTTGGCTCGAATTCGCTTGAGCTTACCTGCAAATTATCCTTCTCAATGGGTCCCAGGATCTCACTTAAGGCTCTCACCCCCTGCCACTAGTGCCCTGACATGGCTATTTCCATCCCACCCATTCACAATATATTCTCTACCCGGTGATAGAGACATAGAATTGGTCATTAAAAAGAACACGGGTTTTCTGGTGCTTGAGAACGCCAATTACTTGATCTCAAGCCCATTCAACTCCCTTCCTGTGCCATTCTACGAAACCACAGACCACGTGTCTATTGTGTGTGGCGGCTCGGGGATTTCGCTAGGTATTCCGTTGTTTCGATTTTTCAACTCTGGCTCCGCATCGACTGCTAATTTATGCTGGGCAACACCCGCCAAGGATGATGCTTTCATTTTGGATGAAATACACTCATCTGTCGTGATTGACGTCTATGTGACAAGAGACTCAGTGAATGGGAGTTCAAGCGCCGGTATCGAGGAACAAGGTCTTTTGGCCACTGCGGAGCTGATAGAATTAGATGATCTTAAAGTTGAGGCAGCAAATTCTGCGAAAGACACTGCACCTAAGAACTACAGACTCCATAGTGGAAGGCCAGATGTGGGCCGCATCTTTCAGCCTTTGCTTGATGCAACTGAGCTGGGATCAAAGGCCGTAGTGGTATGTGGCCCAGACTCGATGGTTCTGCATGTCAAAAATTGGGGGAAACAAAACAATATTTTTGTCTTCTCAGAGTTTTACTCTTTCTAGTCCCTTAAATATAGAAATTGCATTCAAAACCCTTCACAACACAAGGACAGTAAAGAAGCAGGACTTCTGGTGGAGAAGAGGAGCGTGGATTGAAAAAAAAGCTCGCACTCAGGTTCGAACTAAGGACCAACAGATTTGCAATCTGCTACGCTACCACTGCGCCATACGAGCTTGATGACTGTTTCCAAAAAGTGCGTTAATTGAGACAGTGCTTTTACAAGTAGAAAAGACTTGGTGTTAAAAGCTTAGACTTGTGCTGTACTTCAATTCTCTTTTCTGAAATTATGTGATGGCATTTGCATTTGGTATCATCTATATGCCAACGATCATTCCATAAAGTGAGCTACAGTAACTGCAATACATGTAGCATGGGTCTCTGGTACGGGAAAAAATTAGCTTTCAATTCTCTTCTCATGATTCAATGCTCGCATCCCGGTCCAGGGGCGTCCAGGAGATTTACTCATTAACTTAGTTTTCTTCATCGACTTCGAGTAGTTTCTAGTCTGGCTTCACTGGGAAGGTAGTATCATTACCACCAAAGGACATTTTGCCTCTCGTGTGGTGATCTGTACGAAAATACAAAAAAATTGGGGACCGGACGTGCCGAATGTTCGTATCAGTAATCTAAATAGAATGCAGACTAAATGCACGTTTCTACATTCAAACGACACTCTCGACGTGTGCATATCCACGCACTTTGGTTGTTTGACGAAATGTGGGGTAAATGGGGCAATGGGGTTATTGAGAGCATGGCGGCAGAAACGAAATTTGTTGAAGGCTAAAGACCGAGAACGCGCAGTGGCGCATCATTACTAGTAAACACGGGGTCTTGGCTTCTTAGTGCGGCGATCGGACCTAACCTTCGATGAAGGCACGTCGCTTGCTGATTTTGTAAGAGTAATCTAGAAAAAACAATAATTATGGCTGGAAAGTTGGCTCTCATCTCCAGGCCAACCAAATATTTCTACAATGTAGCTCCCAGTGGATACTTGATCCTCTGTACAAGTTACGAGCCCTGCACAGAGGGGATCCGGAAGTATCCTTTCAACAAAATGCGTATCCCACCACCAGTCACTCGGCAGTGTCATCACCTAAAATTTTGGGAGGGGAGGAGGCATAGTCCATTGAGAGACAAACTGAGGGCAAGCTGATGGCAAGCTGGATTATATTGAAGAAATGTGTTGATCTATATGCAGAAACTCAAGGGAATTATCGATTTGGTCGCCGATGAAACCAGAGACGCATCCTGTGCACACCAGGTTCCCCATTAGGCATCCAGGTGCGGAATACAATCGCGCCCGTATCGAGATATTGACTTATCGCTGCCCATATAAGGTCGCCATCCGCATGCACAGCTCAATTGATTTTTATCTCGATTCGCAAACTTACTAGATATGGTGTCTTTCGAACAATTTTTGGTCAACGACTCTCTTGACAACTATGAAAATGAAGCCAAATTCAAAACCTTTGAGCCGAAATTGGACAAGTACAGGAAAGACCTACTTGACAATATTTTGCCTGAGTACTCCATTGAATTGCCCGACTCCCTTGAAAGCTTATCCAAACAGCAATTCAATGCAGTAAAGTACCTTAAAGAGAAAAAGCTTTTAACGGCGGAAGAGTTCGAAATTACGGACTCTTCTGCAGTTGACATCTTGAGCAAGATCTCAAAAGGCGCTTGGACATCCGTCCAAGTTTTCAAGGCTTTTGCCAAGAGAGGAACAATCGCACACCAATTGACCAACTGTGCTTTGGAGTTATTCCCCGAGGAGGGCTTGGAGAGGGCTGAGGCTTTGGATGATTATTTCAAGAAGAATGGAACTACAGTTGGTCCCTTACACGGGTTGCCGATTTCGTTAAAGGAGCAAATGAATTACAGAGGTAAGATTACGCACGGAGGTTACGTTGCTTCTATAGATAACATCCCAGAAGACCATGGTTTTACCACGACTATCTTGGAGAGGTTGGGTGCCGTGTTCTACGTTAGAACGAATGAACCACAAACTTTAATGCATTTGGACGGTGGCAACAACTTTATCGGCCCATCGAAGTGCCCTTTCAACTTGGCTTTGTCTTCTGGCGGCTCTTCATCCGGCGAGGGTGCAATCGTTGCTTTTGGAGGAACTCCAGTCGGTATTGGATCTGATATCGGTGGCAGTATTCGTGGCCCCGCTGCTTTTGGCGGATGTTTTGGGTTGAGACCAACCACATTCAGATACTCGAAAAAAGGGGGCGTCTCCTCTACTGCTGGTCAGATTTCGGTGCCAGCCGTGGTGGGCCCAATGACTAGATCCATTGAAGACCTTGAACTTATGATGGATGCCTACATCAACCACGGAAAGCCCTGGGAGCTCGATTGCCACACTCTTCCTATTCCATGGCGCAAAGTTGAGAAGCCTCAGGCCTCGAGTTTGACTATTGCCATCGAGTATGATGATGGAATAGTCAAGCCAACACCACCAATTGCTAGAGGATTGAAAGTGGTGACAGAAAAACTCAAGGAAGCTGGATTCAATGTGGTTGAGTTCAAGCCAATCAAGACACAGCTTGCCAGAGACACCATCAACAAATTGTATGCATGTGATGGTAACTACATGCAAAGAAAACTACTCGCGGCTTCCGGCGAGCCATTGACAAAATTGACCAAGTGGTGTTTGAACTATGGAGAAGGATCTAGGGTTCTAGGTGCAGATGAGAACAGGCAGCTCAATATCATCAGAGATGAATTGATGCAAGAATACACTGATTTCATGAGAAATAATGGCATTGATTTTATTCTTAGTCCCAACTATAGCAATGTTGCACCTAAGAGTGGGGAAATTTACAACTGGTCATACACGTCTTTGTTCAACCTCATTGACTTTCCATGCTTGACCTTCCAGACGGGTCTTTTCCAGGACCCTGCTGTGGACAAGTGGGATGAGTCGCACAAAAACTATGAGTATAGATCGCCTTTAGAGGAACTTGAGCTCTCCAACTACGATCCCAAGGAATTCGTGGGTGCGCCCATTGCTTTACAGCTTACCGGCTTGAGATATCATGACGAGGAAGTTCTCGCTGCTGGAAAAGCTATTAACGACACTTTGAAGGTGAATTTGTTTAACTTATACAAATGAACTGGAAGTGTCGGACCCAAAAATTTACCTGCGATGTGCGGCTAAAGGCGGCACGAACCGAAGTCTATCCTAAAATATCTTCGCGACCTAGACTTGAGGCCACCAGTTGCGACCTCTAGGCCGTCTTGGATGCTCCGGCGCCCTTTTTTGTCTTTTCGTGAGATAAGGTATCAAATGTTGTGGCACGACCATCGCCAGATTTTCTATAGAATACCGGAGGATCTCCTTCATCCACGGATCACCAACGAATATATTCTGAAGTGAGCCTCGTACAGTGCGACTGCTAAACAGGTCACATGACCTGGGTGAGATTCGCAGACCAACCACAATACTCGAAGGCCGTCTGCTATCTCTTGAACCGTGACTGATAGTAGACATTGTCTCTTTTGAGATCCTGCACTTGCCACAAGAATGCGATGCTCTTGTATGTGTTGGCAGAGCCCACTGCGCTAAAGTTGCTGTGGCGGGGTGCTCTTTGTCAGCCACAACCTTAAAATTCCTCTCCACACGGAGTTCGGCTCAATTTGGTGACGCATTAGAAATCTTCGCGCCACGGAGTTTGGCTTAATTTGGTAACGCACTAAATATCTCCGCCACACATAAATATCTGGGGCCGCCTCTCTTGTCTACTTCATATAAATTCAATTCAGATCAATCCAATTATATTCAATCCATCTAGAAGAATGTCCAAAATTTGTGTTGCAGTATTCGGCCTCAACGGTGCATTGGGAGCACCAACCATAGAGGCTCTTCAGAATCCAGTCTTTAAAGACAAGTTCGCATTCCCAGTGTTGGCTGTCACTCGTGACCCCGCATCGAAGCAGTCTTCCGAGACGATCAAGTACGTTGGTGCCGACCTTGCCGCCAACACGGATGACGTGGTCAAGCAATTGAAGGGTATCGACGTGATTGTGTCTCTTGTTAACCCCTTGCCCGATACTTTGGCTGCAATTGAGCAGGTGGTGCTTCTGGTAAAGCCCAAACTCTACATTCCATCCCACTTCGGGTGTGACGTTCGTGAGTTGGACACCATTTTTCCTGGTATCGTTGCATTCAAGACCCAACATTCCCAAAAGATAAGAGACAGTGGAGTAAAGGTGGTTGACATTGTAAACGCGTTATTTGTCGGAGGACCCTGGTTGTACGAGATTGTCGGCCATGTGGGGATTGACGCCGAGAATAAATCCGTGACATACCTTGGCTCTCCAGATACCGAGTTTTCCTTCACCACATTGAATGATGTGGGAAGAGTAATTGCTTCCGTGGCTTCCAAGGCTAATGAGCACCTCCCACACACCATTAGAGTCCAGTCCGGCAAAGTCACTCCTCTGCAAGTGGTTAGGAGATATGAAGAGACTCACCATGTCAAGTTGGATACCAAGCGGGTGATCGAAAAGGGCGAAGCTTTGAAGCAAGCTCAAGCTATTTGGGATCCAAATGACTTCAGCAAGTTCTTGTACTGGTTGAATGTGGCGTTGGCACAAGGCGAGGGATACGGCGTCGTCTTCAACACCGACCAAAACGAGCTTGTCAATCCGGGCGAGTCTTTGTGGAAGTGGGAGAAGTTTTAAATAGAATATGATTACAGAGCGCAAATTAAACACCTAGTGTGCTGAAAAAATTGAGCCTCATGAACTTGGCCACCGCTCTCCTTGGCTCCTTGATCTAAATATCTTGCTAAACATTATGCACTAAAATGTTTCTAAAGAATCTAGCGGTTTGCCACTGTTCCATATGGGAATTTCGTTTCCAGATCTCACTCACCAAGATTGTCATGTTCATCAATTCCACCGTTAGCGCTGGCCTGTGGATGGTGATTGCGATACATACACGCAATATGCGCTATTCTGTAGGAAGGTGCGTAGACTCCACCAAAACATCCGTAACTACCCAATGAGTGACTTCGTTATCGTGGGAGCAGGTGTAGCGGGGCTTACAACAGCCTTGGCACTTTCGGAAAATAGTCCTACCCTTCCTAAAATAACGGTGGTCTCAGAATATGACCCATACACATTTCCGCCCCAGCCTGAATACACTTCTGCTTGGGCAGGAGCTCACTTTAGGCCATTTCCCTCCAAAAGCGAAGCAGAACTTAAGGATTTCAGTCTCTCTAGAGTAACATACAAGAGGTTCAAGAGTTTAGTAAAAGATCATCCCGAGTCCTCCATCAGATTCGTCAGAGGCATTGATTACCTCGAGGCCCCCGATAAGTTGTACCAAGACCTTGCCCCAGGATACACCGAAGGGCTTGAGAACTTTTCTTTATTACCACTGGAACGTTTGGTCAAAGGCTCTCTTATGGGTGCAGTCTACGATACTTTTGTTCTTAATCCGCCCGTGTACCTTCAGTTTCTCCACAGGCAATTGAAGTTTAGATACATGGTGGAGTTTGCCACAGAAAAACTCGAAAAACTCAAGGATGCCAGAAAATTTGGCTCTCCGGGGGCCATAATCATAAATTGTACGGGGAACGGCCTTAAGTGGGAAGGTGGGCACGATGAAAACTACACCTTCATAAGAGGCCAGACTCTCACAGTGCGGCCACCGCAAAACAGCGAGATACAGGAGTACACGATGACGCATCAGCTGAAGGACAACACTTGGACGTTTTATATTCCACGTCCCTTGGACGGCGGTGTTATATTGGGCGGAACGAAGCAACCCGATGATCTGTTCAGAGGGGTTAGACTAGCGGACACTGAAGCATTGTTGAACCGAGCCGCAAAAATATTCCCTCAGCTCATGAAGACCAGTAAAAACGGCAAAAGGTACTTTGATGTTGTGGGCACCAATGTGGGATTCCGCCCGTACGTTAAGGGGGGAGTGAATTTCTCGGTGGACCTGCACGAGGGAACCACCGTGATCAATGGTTATGGTTTAGGCGGATCGGGCTACGAATTCTCCTACGGGGTCGGAATGAAAATCGTTGAAATCATCAACAAGAGGACTTCCAAATTATAATTGTCCTCCTTATGCAAACTTTGCATGGAACATTCAGTGCGTTTGTGTGTACTCTAAAAACATCTATCTCTTCGCATCTCTTAAAAGGCTTGAGAACCCGCCGCTCTTCTTACCCTTGGCATTTTTACCGCCCCCGTTGAGCTTTTTGAGGCTCATGAATTTGCCGTCATCCAGGTCACTGGAACTCAGGTCGCTGTTCAGATCAGAGGAGCTGGATCCCGAGCCTGTGCTCGAGTCGGAGTCGGATTCTGTGCCAGAATCTCCAGTTTCTATAACTTGCATTACGGGCTTTGCCACGGTTGGAATTGTGCTTCGTGGTGCACGTATATCCATAACATCCGGAACCCCTCGTTTGGCAAGGTCCGTAAGTGAGACTAATTGTGGTTTCTTGAGTGAGTCACTACCTCTCCGCTTCGCAGGGGTAACATGTGGCGAATTATGGGGGCGGGAATGCTCTTCAGCCTTGGGTCTTAAGTTCTCGGGAGCGGGGCTGGGGCTCACGCTATGCTGAACGCGCTGGCCGGCAGAAGTAAAACGCTTGGGCAAGAGCCGATTGGTTTTGTTAGGTGTCGCCGACAACTGGTTTTTCATATCGGCAAACTTCAAAGCTGTCGAGCCGGTCGCAGATGTGGCATTTTGTTGCGGGGAGGCTTCTTGGCGCACATGAGAAGTTGAAGCTGAGCTTGACGCATCCAAACTTGAATCCGAGCCCGAGTTCGAGTCCGATTTTGGAATTGAATTCGAACTTGATTTCGAACTTGATTTGGAGCCTGAATCCGAATCTGAATCCGAATCTGAATCTGAACTAGAGTCAGAACTGGAGTCAGAACTAGAACCAGAACTAGAACCAGAACTAGAACCAGAACTAGAACCAGAACTAGAACCAGAACTAGAACCAGAACTAGAACCAGAACTAGAACCAGAGTCAGAATCGGATGAGCCATCTGAATTTGCATTGGAAGATAGGGAGACCGGATCATCAAAGGACGTATTTTGTTCAGAACGCGGTGGACCGTTAGACTTTTTGGGGGAGAACTTTTTTTGAGGAGATGATGAGCCAGGCTTTTGCTTGATACCAGACGGTCCACTTTCGTGTGTTACCGGCTCACCATTTCTAGCCGATTTGGATTTTAACGTCGTGGCTTTTTTTTCAGAAGCAAAATATCCAGTGGGTGAATTTAAGAGTTGCAGCATCTCGAGATAGCTCGACAATGAAGGTGATGTGTTTAATAACGCGGAGACGTTAGACTGATTCTTTTTTTTTTTTCGAGGGGCACTTTTGGGAGTTGAACTAAAAGAATTTTCTTCAAGCAGTGAGTTTGAGCCCCCTCCGCGAAAGGAGCTATTATTTTTAACCAGAGTAGACTCGTTTAGCCTAGGGAGAGCAGATTCCGGGGTGCTTATTCGATTTCCACGAGGTGTAACTTCGGCTGAAGTTTTGGCATTGCCCTTATGCCATGACTTATCCGGCGTGTTCATTCGGCTCGGCTTTGCAAGTGTACCCTCATCATATGCTTGGTCACTTTTGCCTTGAGAGATATTGGCTTCCAGAGATTTGGACCTTTGATCTTCTTTCTCGCTGTTGCTTGCGCTTCCCTCGTCCAGTGATGCCAAGGATATAATTTCCGCTTCTTCAAATTGCCTCGCCAACCTGCGCTTGTAAGCTGATCTCAATTTGTTCTTTGCTGGTTTGACTACCTTTGCTGGTTCGACTGTCTTTGCTGGTTCGACTGTCTTTGCTGATTTGGCTGTCTTTCCTGTCTTCGGGTTTGCAAGGCGCAGGCCCAGTACAGTCTTCCGAGGTACACTTAAAGTGTTATCGACAGTGCTGGAATTCCATGTAGCATCTTCTGCCCCTTCTGAGCCCTCTGAAGTCGAGACTGAGCTCGAGCCAGTGGACATGGAACCTGCAATTTCGCTACTATAAAGAGTTGCTGAATTGCGTTTGTCGGAAATGGCCTTTGCATTTCTCACCATTGTGGATGTTGCATTCGCCTCCTTATTCAGTTGTACAAGGTTGAATTCCGAGCCTGTCGATTGTGAGTTGTGTTGTCTGGCTGCACTGGGACTGAAAGGCTCACGCTTGACTTCGATTGGTTCCTTTTCCTTCAAACGCTTTTCAATCTTGGCATTAAGTTTTTTCAATTTAATGACAACAGAGTTTAGTTTCGGTTCGTATGCAAAATCTGCAAATGGCTTAGGCAAACGTTTTGCCTGTTCAGATCTTCTTGTCTCCTCATCGTCACGGCCAACCATGTCCAAATTTGTTTCAAAGTTTGGCACACCAGTCAAGGTGGTACGAGAGCGCAAGCTTCTGCCGTGGCTGCCCCGACTCAGAAGAGCTGCTTCTCTTCTGCTATGAAGCTCCTGCTCGTTTGTGGCGATATTATTTTGAGTCAAGAGAAAATCTTTCGTATCAATATTTGATGATTCGAAAGGAGTAGGATCCGGACCAGAAACAGATAACTTTCGATTGATTTTTTGAGAAACTCGCATTCCACCGTTTTTAAACATTCCCATGATTTCGTCCTTGGTAAGGCTTTTTCCTGTTATTGTGTTACTCAGAGCAGGTGAAGTCACACCGCTTGCATCATATGGCGCAGAATGGGCCCTTGGCTTGGATGAACCTGATGTAGGCGGTTCGGCAAGTTGAGTATCCACGTCTTTCTCAACAGGTTTTACAGTTTCTGATACGGCAACCCTTGAACTTGTAGTTGCTGCATTTACTGATGAGGCGTTATTAGATGTGACATCTTCGATGCGTGCATTTGGCACTGAGTTGTTAAAATGATCAAGAGCAACAGCTGCTGTGGACAGAGGCTCAGTGAAGGAGTTAACAACTTCATTGTCTAAATAGTCAGGAAAATCCAAAGAATTTTTAATGGGTAATGTCGTGTCAGCAATGATCGAGGATGCTCGCAGAGAAGTCGGTTGAATTGCACTAACCTTTGAAATTTCATTGTGCAGGGTGTTCGTGGCGTCGATTGTTAAGGTGGCAGCCGAATCTGTTGTTTCGAGTGGACGAGGAGTCAGAGTCACCACTGATGGTTTCTTGGATGGCGTGATACCTGGTGCTGGATTTGGTGGGCGAAGGGTGATTTTGCTGTTATTCTGAGAATCATTTCGATCGTCGAGGGCTTTGGACAGTCTTACAGCAACCAGACTGTCGCTCTCAGTTCCATTTTCAACTTCCTCCAGGCTACTTGCGACAGAAAGGACGTGCGAGACCGATGTTTCAGCGCTTTTCTGACCACCTTGTGGCTTTTGGTTTTCGGGTCCGACCGAGGGCGCTCTCACATTAGTTGGTGCTTGAAGCATTCCGGACGTGATACGCTTGCCTCGACTGCTTGCATTCGGCGACACTTTTTTGTGAGGTATGATGCTAATCTGCGATTCATCAGCAATTGGAGGAGGTAAAAGAACCGGGGAATTAGGTGTGTTGCTCGAATCAGATATATTATCAACTTCAGCGACCGCTTTTTCCGGAGTTGCCCCTATGCTGGTTGAATCCTGTCTCGAGGCCCAAATGGTTTTGGTTCTTTTGAATAATCCGGATTCATCGCCGCTGACGGTTTGAGGCGAAGGTCTTTTGGTCGAGGCTGTCAAATTTATGCTAGAATCAGGTAGGATAGTGGTGTTCAGGAAACTTGCGGTAACGTTATTAATTACTATCCTCAAGGTATCGCCATTGCAAAAAATATCTTCAGCTAGAAAGTCGGGATCCAAGTCACAGCAGCTATTATCTTGCACGCCCTCAATTGACAAGCTCTCTGCATGTGGGTATAGCTTATAGTACCTTTGGATCAAGCTATCGCAAACTTCTCCAATTGAGCTCGCGGGGTCGGCAAGATGGAGAAACTTTTTGTATAAGGGAATCTCAGATGTGGGATATTCTGCCATGGTGACCGGGACTAGAACTATTTGAAGCTTCAACTTCATTGATGCTTATTCTGTAGGCTAGTGATGGGGATATTCATGTATTGGATGCGCGGCAAAAAGAAATGAAAATAAACAACATCAAGCCCGTACACCGGGGCGGCCCTCGTGCATATGGCTACTTCGGGAGGGTGAGGCCTCGCTGGTCGCAAATGCTATTTCTCGAGATTGTACTTGAAATATGGATCATCATACAAATCGAGGCGTTCTAGTGTTTCTTCGCTTTGTATGTTAGCTTTGGAGTCGATATCGCTCAATGCTTCTTTATATTCTCCCACCCCCTCAAGGTGGGGTTGAGGCAATTGCCCTCTCCAGGCAATAATTTCACCGTCCATACTGCCACATAGATACAGCGAAAGAGACGGGCCTGAGTAAACAATCGAGGCAGACCTCACGGTACCTTTGGAGCCGCTCCTTTGGAGACGTGTGATTAACTTTCCATCCAAAGCCCTGAATACCAAAATGTCCCCGTTATCTGACGCAAAAGCGATGTGTTGCACCTCGGTCTCTGACCTTGGACTGAGCACTAGAGGCAAGCTTTGAAGGAACTTGTTCCTGGTTAGTGGCCCGAAATTCACTAGTTTGTTTATCGGTGGAACATTGCTCGAGATCATATCCCAAACACGTATCTTATCATCATTTCCGGCCGTGTACAAGATGTGCCCTAACTCGTCCCAGACAAGAGCATTAACTGGCCCCAGGTGAGCTTTTACCGACGACGTGAGGTTCAATATATCATCGGATGCACTGCGAATATTTGTTTTTGTCATATCTAGACGTGCCACACAGCTGTTGCTCATACGTATGTCCCAGACTTTACCTTCTCCATCATGCCCACCAGATGCTAGCAAGAATGAGTTTTGAGGATGCCATGCTACCGATAGCGTTTTTCCTTTGTGACCGGGGAGCGTATGTGCACTGGATGCGGATCGTAGATCTAGTAATCGGACAAAAGGCTGATCGCTGGCCACTGCTATCAAGGCCTGCGATGAGAACCTGTTCTCCTGATGCGCAGAAACGTCAATGGAGTAAACCCGGCTAAGCATGTCAAACTCATGCACTATCTCCACATTATTGGTGTCCCATATCTTAACTGTGTGATCGAAAGATGCCGTGATGAACATGCCGGTATCTAGAGGCCACCACTTGACCGCAGATACCCCAAACTTGTGTGCTGCACGGCGTGGAACAGTGGCAATTGCCTTCAACCGGTAGGAAGCTGAGCTCTCCGGGCTGGAGGTTTGATTTAAGTCATTATGATCACCCTCATTCGGCAGTTCTGTTTGCTCATCTGGACTTTGATTCAAGTCCCACAATTTTAAGGATGAGTCTGCGCAGCCACTGATCATGTACCTGTGGTCAAGAGTCTCCACGGCGAGCGCGTTGACTGCTGCATTATTATGGCAATTGTCCGGGAAAAGATTGGGCTTTACTTCTTTGAGACATGAGGTCTGGAGTTCTGCGACAGTGGTAGCAAAGTTGAATGGGGAAAGGTTGCCCGTTCTTCTCTCCAAGAGGAGAGATTGCATACTTGGAGGTGTGAAAAGCGCTCGATGTGTGGGAAATGGTCGCAGGAGGCTACTAGAAAAAAACCAAGGGCGAATCAACTGAAAAATGGAAAACAGTTTCTAACCATGTCGGAAGCATGGGTTGGTCTATCGCTTTAATGCCTCCTTAATTTCCCTTCTTTGATTTCCGACCTCATATGGATTTCAGGGCGGCTCCTGAACACATTTGTTCCTGCCTGCAGGAAGCCACGAGAGAAAAAAAAAGCCAGAAAATTTACATAGATATTGGAAGCACACGGTCAGATGTTGGATATTAACTCATTTCTCGTTGAAAAGGGAGGAGAACCAGAAAAGATAAAGGAGTCCCAGAAAAAAAGGGGAGCCTCCGTTGAGCTTGTGGATGAGATCATTCAGGACTACAAGGACTGGACCAAGACCAGATTTGACTTGGATGCCACCAACAAGAAGATCAATGCCGTGCAAAAACAAATTGGACAAAAGTTTAAAGCCAAAGAAGATGCTAGTGAATTATTGGCCGAAAAGGAAAAGCTAACTGGTGAGAAAAAAGCTCTTGCCGAGGTCGAAGTCAAGAAGGATGCGGAGTTGAGATTCAAAGTTAATCAAATCGGTAACCTTGTGCATGAGTCTGTCGTTGTTTCTAACGATGAAGCTAATAACGAGATTGTGAGAACATGGATGCCTGAAAGTTGCGCCGAGATTGGCCCAGTTGCCTCTGCCACAGGTGCCCCCGCCAAGTTGTCTCACCACGAAGTTCTTTTGAGATTGGATGGTTATGACCCAGAGAGAGGTGTCAAGATTGTTGGACACCGTGGATACTTCTTGAGAAAATGGGGTGTCTTTTTGAACCAGGCGTTGATCAACTACGGTTTGGGCTTCTTGTATGAAAAGGGTTACGTTCCCTTGCAATCCCCCGTCATGATGAATAAAGAACAGATGGCTAAAACGGCTCAATTGTCGCAGTTTGATGAGGAATTGTACAAGGTCATTGATGGCGAGGACGAGAAGTACATGATCGCCACCTCGGAACAGCCAATCTCTGCATACCACTCGAATGAGTGGTTCGAGAGTCCTGCTGAACAATTGCCAATAAAATACGCTGGTTACTCTTCTTGTTTCAGAAGAGAAGCTGGATCTCACGGTAAGGATGCTTGGGGAATCTTCAGGGTCCATGCGTTCGAGAAGATTGAACAATTTGTTCTCACTGAGCCTGAAAAGTCTTGGGAAGAGTTTGACAGAATGATCAACAACTCTGAAGAGTTTTATCAATCGCTTGGATTGCCATATCGTGTTGTCGGGATTGTGTCAGGAGAATTAAACAACGCCGCTGCCAAGAAGTACGACTTGGAGGCATGGTTCCCGTTCCAGAAAGAGTACAAGGAGTTGGTTTCGTGCTCTAACTGCACCGACTACCAGTCCAGAAACTTGGAGATCAGATGTGGCATCAAACAACAGAACCAGAACGAGAAAAAGTACGTGCACTGCTTGAACTCGACCTTGGCTGCTACCCAGAGAGCCTTGTGCTGCATTTTGGAGAATTACCAAAAGGAAGATGGAATCGTGGTCCCCGAAGTTTTGAGAAAATACATTCCAGGTGCACCTGAGTTTCTCCCATTCAGCAAGGAGTTACCAAAGAACAGCACATCCAAGAAAAAGAATTGAGGTTAGTTTTGCCGACATTTTGCAAAAGGGTATAATTAGTGCATTTAGTATAGGTGAACGAAAATTACATTAATCTTTGAAGATCGATAGCGATGAAAATATGAATTGAAACTAATTAGGCACACATCATGTCCAAACAGTCTTCGGCACAGCAACAGCACAAGATGGCGGCCATGCATCCGCAACAGGTGGAACAGCAGCCGCCTCCACCACTAGACTTGGCTGGTTGCTGCACATAAACAGGCTGTTGCTGTTGGTAGTATCCCTGTGGGGGGCCCTGAGGAGGGCCGTAGTATCCGCCTTGTTGGGGAGGTGGGCCTTGTTGGTAGTATGACTAAAGGTTAGTAAGGTCTCGGCGAAGAAGCCGTCCAGAGCTTCGTGCAAGAAGAATGCTAGCAAGAGACTGCAGCAAGCCGCCACGCCGTTTGCTCAAGCAAAGCGACGTGGGCCACTCTGGTTGCTTGAACATATGGGTGGTTGCTGCTGCAACCACATCAACTTCGAATCCGACACTCGGCATTGATGGCAGTATCCCAGAACGGCATCGGCACAAGCATTGCTAGAAAGTCGATCATTGATTTGCATAACTGGGTTGATCGCATAGCTGGGCGGTTGAAACATACCATGTGACTAGTGCGTGGAGAAGAAAACTTGGGGAGTGGGTGCTATTTATGCGTATGGAAATTCAAGGCTGTGCAGTGCAAGCGCAGGCACTCGACGCACCTACCAGATGACAAGTCACGGTTTCAGACTGCATGCAAGGCAGCTCTTGCGCAATGACGGGCACGAGCATCATTCGATCTGTTGACGACGCTAAAAAAAACCCTGCTCTGTGCAGGCGGGCTCATCGGCGAGCGAGATACTTATCATGCCCCTACCCCACGCCAACGTCCGAGACGTGATATTGATTCATCTGTGCCCACCTTAGATTGCACAGCAAAATGAACTTCAGCCTCCCCCAACCACGTAATAAGCGGCTGCTTCAAAGCGAAGGCCCCAGCAACAAGCGGGCCAAGCATCCGGATTACTTCCTTGATCTACCGACACATATTCCAAATTGCTCTGCATCAGCGCAAGCAACTGATCTGCCAGAGCCTGTAGTTGTGCTCGAAAAAAAAGCCCTGGCTGTGCAGGTGGAGGTTCGCGAAGAGGAAGCGTCGCGAGGCGGTGCAAGTCAGCCGGAAGAAAACGGTCGGCGAGATGAGCCGGTTTTCATTGAGGGAACGAACATCACGCTTCAAACCGAGGAAGACATCGCGGCATGGATAGCAGAGAGGAAGAAAAATTGGCCCACGCGGCAGAACATAGAACGCAAGTTGGCCATGAAGGCCGGGCAGCAAGAGCTGGCGGCCAAGACGCCGCCTGCCAAGGGCATGGAGCCGCCCAAGAAGAGCCTTTGCAAATTCTTTGCCAAGAACAATCGGTGCAAATTTGGGGCGAGGTGCAAGCACCTGCATGAACCGCCGAAGAGCACCGCCGCTACAGTCATCAATGGGATTGAGGTCAGCATCCCCAAGAGATATAAGGACTCAGCAGAGAAGGGGTCACTCTTCACGAAGTTGGTGCAACGCGATTTGTACGCCAACGAAAATGATTTCGTGCTCTCGTTTTTGCAGTATCTCAACTCTAAGCATATGATCGATGCGGATGCAGACTTCTCGTGAAACAAGCCGCTGCTTTATATACAATGCATACAAACCGAAATCAGTTCAGCGCTGCCCGCCACTGTTGACAAAATACGCTTATAGAGGCAATGCAAACCATCCGCGCGTTAGGTGAATGGGTGCTGATCTTCCTTCATTTTCTTAGTGCACTCCAACATGATGGCGCATTGTTTGCCAACCTCTGCGAGTTTCCCAATCACCACCTCGTTACCCTTGGCAAACCCGTAAATTGAATACTGCAATCCAATGTCTTTGCAGAAATCGATAACAAAAGGTTGCGCCCGTCTCAAATTGTGCCTTGGCAAGCGGGGAAACAAGTGATGTATAGCTTGGAACTGTAGTCCTCCGTGAAGGAAATCCAACCACACAGGACACGCCACGTCCATTGTTGTTCTGATTTGCCTAGAGGCAAAACTTTCGCTCATGCCCAAATCGGCCGTCGACATGGCAAAGTGTGAAAGAGTGATTTGCACGTGCACCAACATCGTGGCAATGTGGCTCACGAGAACATACTTGGTCTTGTTCCACCCGCCATCAATGCCGCCCACCAATAGGTAGAAAAACCAGTAGAAGAAAAATGTGAGTCCAGCCAATTCAAAGTACCTGAACCACGCAGCCTTGCCGTGTCGAGGTCCCTGGCCTAGAATTAGGTGGGTCCACGAAAGCCGGTACAAATTGAATCTTCCAAAGCAAAGAATGGGATAGTACAAGTACTGCTGAATTGGAATCGTCTTCTTAGCTATGGCATCAAACCAAAGGTAATTATCATAATAAGTCGAATATATGTTGCCAAATAGCCTGTTGCTGACGGCGAAAAAAGGCAAGTGTTGAATATCCGGATCATGGACTGGGTCGTTGGTGATTAGGTGATGCACGTTGTGATTGCGTTTCCACCATCCCAAGCTTAAGCCGCCAAACCAGTCAGCAATAATCATCCCGAAAAGATTGTCAATTTGGTAGTTGTGAGAGATGGAAACATGGCCGGCATCATGTGCAATGAATGTCATTTGATGCCACGCACCAGCCATGAACAACGCACTCAAGTAGTAGTATTTAAGTCGCAAAAAAGAGAACGAGTAGAGAAACAACGATGTGATCTTGACAAGCTCCCTCACATATTCACCATAGTTGCACTTGTAAAGCCCTTGTTTTATAATAGTGCTGTGGAGTTGGTTATACCGTTGCCTGATGTAGTTCTGCATCTGGTAGTCGAGCGCTGGGAGGACCTTGAGCTCCTTACGCGTGAGTTGATTGTCAAATTGCTTCATGAGGAGTTGGGGATCCACAATAACCTGACTGTTTTCCAAGACCGGGAAAAGCGTCGGTGCAACCGCTTCGCTGACGTACTCTGTGCCCTGCGGTACCACGGGTTTGACCGAGCTTGGAGCAAAAATGGGAGCTTCCTCTTTGTGTGCAGTGTTGTTGGCTTTGAGTTGCCCGACCGATTCAACAGACGTGGCCGAGCTTGTGTCATCGCCGTCCGAAGGAGACTCCGAGTCTAGTTTCCGCTCTAACCTGGATGAAGCGCTCGTATGGTTTCTTGGGTACTCTGCACCTTGTATCGGCGGCAAGAGGTTCTTCCACTGGTAATCTATCTCACCAATCTTCCACTTCTTGAAAACAGCAATGGACTCTGCGCTGTGGTATGCTAGCATCTCGTCGGTAGCATCTCTACCTACCATATGATAGACTGCTTTATCGCCGCCTGGATGAAACCTCAACCACGAGGTTAGGTTCAAGACGCAGTTCTCGTAAATGACTATAATCTTGCCCTCTGCTATGAGGCCCTCGATGGCCTCGGGCGTAAGAATCTTCTTCATAGGACTTGTATAAGTTACTTCAAGAAAGATGTAGTCAAGTTTCGTATAAGCGCACCTATAATCAGCTGATCCTGCATCGGACGCGCCTCATCAACCTACACTAAGCACAGCCCGGACGTGCAATGAGACTAAAAATTAACGTTGTGCATCCACAAAGGACAAGGCTTCATCTTGAGCAATCTGCAGGACCGTACTCACCTTATCTCCATAAGAAATACCGTAGAATTTGTTGGCAGCTTGCAACATCTCTGGCCGGAACGTGGTGCAAATGAACTGTGCGCTGCCCGCCAAACTGCTGATCAAGGCTGCAACCGCGCTCCTGTATTGCGTGTCCAAATTTGCATCAATTTCGTCGAAAAGGTAGAATGGCGCAGGATCACACTTCTGGATGGCCAATATCAACGATATAGCACAAAGCGATTTTTGCCCCCCAGAGAGCTGTTCGATATATTGCTGTTCATTTTCCTTAGAGTTGAATGAAACAAGAATCGACACTCCCATGTAGTTTTCAATACTGTTCCCCGCAGACCTGCCCTCATCGTTTTCTTTCCGCCTCATCACGAGCTCCCCCTTTCCATTAGGCACCAAGTTCTCAAACACCTCGCTGAATTTTTTCGACACCTCGTCGAAGCTCTTGATTATGGCCGAGTCCTTTTGCTGCTCAAGGGACCTGACCAAGTTCTCAATAGACTCTTTCGACACCTCAAGCTCTTTTTTTCTGGCGTTGAGCTCTTCCTTTTCCCGACTGAAAACATTGTACTGCTCCAATGCTTTCTTATTGATATGAGAGTATTCGCGAAGCTCCACATTCACACTGTTGAGAGACTCATAAATGTCGTTGGAAGAAACATCTTCGAATCTACCTTTATCGAACGCCTCCTCTGGAAGCATACCTAGCAGCTGAATCATATCCTGCAACTCGTTTTTCCGAGTATCAAGAATGGCTTTCTTGGAAAGCACTTTCTCTGATCTTTTGCCCACCTCCTCAATCTTGCGCAATAGTTGAAGCTGCTGGCGGTTCAAGTCATCAAGCTCGGAATTCTGACGTTCGAGCTGAGACTGTAAACTGTCTTGCTCACTTTTGATCCGATCCAAGTTTTCAGTTATTTCTGGTAATTTCCTTTTCAAGTCTCTAAGCTCCTCTGTTATGATGTCAAGCTCGGAATGCTTATCTCGAGTCTCTTGGGCGAGACTTATCTCCTCCAACTTCTTGATCAAGGCTTTTGAATTTGCGATTATATCTTCCCGTTTTGAGATCTCCACCTCAAGCTTCGAAACTTCGGCAACGACGTTGCTGTACAATTCTTCGACTTCCAACGCCTCTTTGCTAACAGATTCAAGTTTTTCGGAATCTTCGTTCGATAAACCATCCACAAACGCAGATTTGAGCTCTTCTTCATATTGAGCACGTTTATTTTTGAGCTGCGCCAATGCCAAGAAATCAGACTCACGAACTAACGTGGCGCTCGAGATCTCACTCTCCATGGAGGATTTCTTGCTGACCAACAGATTCTTCTCAGACTCACGAGAATCATGGGCCATTTTGTATTCTTCGAGCTTTGTTGATGTCTCTGCAAGAAGCGAAGAAGCGTTTTGATGGCTAAGTTCAATATCACTAACTTTTTTAGTCACCGTTTCCAAGTCAGACGAAATTTGTTGCAATGCATCTCTTTTTTTTCTCTGAAGCTTTAAGGCATCAAGACGCGAGTTCTTCACTTGGCGATATCCCCCACTAAGCAAGCCTTTGGGACTGACGCGGTCTCCGTCGAGAGTGATGGCGTTGAGGCCATGCTGACGAGCCAATTCCGAACCTCTTTGTAAATTGCCACAAATAGCAGTCTGGCCAAAGACTTGAGCAATGGCAGCATCCACCTCATTATTGTTAGTCTTAATTTTCTTCACAAGCGGAATAAAATCTTGTTCTTCTTGACTTGGAAATATCTGACCTCGAGGTTTGATTCTATTGAGAGGCATGAATGTGAGTTTCCCCACTTTCATTTTGGCCAACTCTTGCATGAGTATCAGCGCACTTTCATCGGTATCAACAACAACATGGAACAAAGAATTTCCCGCTATAACCTCCACAGCAGTTTTGTACTTGTCTGGAACAGAAAATAATTCAACAAGTGGACCATAGACGTTACTGGACATCCCTAACCTTGTGGCGATGCCAGATACAGCTTCTAAGGCTTTTAGCTGGGCACTGCCCATGGTTTTCGTGACCTTATTGTTGACATCGATAAGCTCATTTTCTGCGGAGTCACGCATGGCTTTTAGTTTGATCTCTTGGCGCAAGAGAGATTTGCGCTCCTCCCCCATCATGCTCAACTCGCTCTTAAGAGTAGCCACCTGCCTTTCTAAGTCGCCTAAGGCTACGTCGTTTTTCTTGTCTTCGATGGCGTTTGTCTCTTGTTGGAGCTGATGTGCAACCTCATTGAGCAAAGTTGTCTTCTCCTTGATGCTAGCGTCCATCAACTTGAACTTCTTGTTTCGGTCCTGGATCTGCTTTTTGAGAGAGGCTATTTCTGCCTTGATCCATTGGTCACGTTCGGATTTGGAGGAAAATTGCTGATACCTACCTTTTTTTGAGAAAAGGGCCCGCTGCATCGAGAAAACATCGCTGAGTTGCATCTTGAGCTTCGACTCTTGGTCCTTTAGGGGAGCTAGTTGGGGTAAAAGTAGTTCAGAAAGCTCCAGTTTATTTTTCGCAATAAGACTTTTGCTTGCCTCTATCTTCTCTCTTTCTTCCTGGGCCATTTCTGTAGCGTACCCTAAAGCATTGCTCAAAGACAGTATTGCTGCCTCCTTCGTAACAATCGCTTCCGTTACACGCTTCTGGTCTGCAATGCTTTGCGTGAGATCAAGCGAAACGATTTTAAGCTTGGAGGCCAACTCATCGACTGAGGATTGGAGAGTCTGGCAGGTGTTTTCACGTGAGTCCAACAAAGAAATATCCTCCTTGGACTCTAAGAGAATCTGTTCATACTTCTCGTCGAGTTTTTCGATTTGAGATTTGATGGAGGCAAGTTCTCGGTCAAAGAGATTGAACTCAAGAACCTTCTTATCCTTCTCCAAGGCCTGGAATTGCTTCAACTGGTCCAGTTCCATCTGGAGATCGGAGAGTTTTTGGTGGAGCTTCTCCATAGACTCGTCTATCCTGTCCATTTTGAACTGAGAGCTGCTCATTTCCTTGTTGGATTCCTTGAGCCTTGCTTCGAACATTTTCGCCCCGCTAACTTCTTTCAATAGTTGAAGCCTTTCGACATCCTTGGAATTCGTCAACGAAGTGATTTTTCCCTGAGGCACAATATAGTACGGATTCAGCCGAGAAAAGCCCGCACTTTCCAACAAGTTCATAATGTCCGACCGCGTGGACGACTTGCTATCCAAGGAGTAATCATCTTTCTTCAAGCCTATAGTCCGCCTGACCAGAATTTCGTCCTTCTGTATGGGGAACCGCCGATCCTGGTTGTCAAATGTGATCTCAACATATGCAGACATGACTGTGACCGTGCCCTCGTGTATAAGACCATGCCTTTCCTCTCTGGTCATGTGCGTGTAGGCGTCAGAAAGGACGAATCGTATGGCCGAAAAGAAGTTAGACTTTCCCAGCCCATTCTTGCCAACCACAACATTGAAGTTGGGCGAGAGATCTTCAACCACTGTGGTATCTTTGTAGGTCTTAAAGCCCTGGATCACGATTTTCTTTATGAACATTGATGTGGTGAACGATGGAGGTGAGTGTGAGGGCGCGTTGGCTAGGCGCGTCAGTTGGAGTAAACATCGCGTGCCGCGTTGGGAGGACGGTAATGTCTGGACAAAAGATAGATGCCACGATAAGACATACCAGAAGGTAAAGGAAAATAATTACAAATACGAAGCTAGGTGAAAGGCTGCGTTACAGGGATCCTCTGTATTTGTTGCCATACCTGTCTTTTCTGTCGCCACAGTCTACAGTGGTGTTCCACGGTATATCGGTGGGACTGTACTTCGTGGGAGGGAGTGCAAACGGCAATCTGAGGGGCAATTGGTCATCACTCCCATTATCCAAGAAGTCGGACTTGTAAGTGGGAGTCAAAAAGCTTCCGCCCGGTATTAGCACGCTCAACTCATAACTGGAGACCTCGTACTTTGTTCCCTTGCTCTTGGCAACCGGATACCCCCACGCCTGCTTCGACAAATTATGGCTTCCCATTAAGACCCACTTGAGGCTCTTCCACCCATCTCCGTTGTCGCAAACGTAATACTTCGAGTGGGGCGTCACATGTTCTCTTCCGGTGATGGCCCCGCTTGTTTTCCATCTGTACAAGTAGTCCTTGACATTCTGCTCATGTTGGCTGATTTGAGCACCTGTACCGGTGTAGTTGTAGTGGACGGCCGAGCCGGATAAGTAGCCAAAACAGCTTTTGGCTATGTCTTTGATGCATGGGTACACATAGTGAGGCTTGTAGTTGAAATCCTCCTGGTGGTCGAGGAATGACTCACTTCCAGGTTGTAGAGTTCTCCATTCGGAAAACATAAGCGGACAAAGGAGATGAGAAAACACTGAGCTCGCCCGTCCCTTTTGACATAAGTAAGGAGATGCAATGGAAGTCACCTGAGATGCGATGTTGTGCTTGACATCTGTGTTCTCAATAAGAAGATTGTTCCTCTTCAAAACTTGTCGCAATTTGACGAATCCATAAGCCTCATCGCTGTCTGAAACATCCTGCAAGTCGTAGGTACCCGGAGCTGATGCAACCAACTCAACATCCACGAAGCTAAAATCAAGCTTCTCGATAGAAGAAAGCAAGGATTTTGTGGTGGGCATTCCGTAGCGAGCCAAGTAACGAAGAAGAGTCGACTTGAACCTGTTGCCTAGTTGACCGTGGGTGTACCCTCTCGACAATCTTCCAGAGCGCCAGAGCGACTGGTTGAGGCCTCCGAGATCCAACAGAGTAAGATTACTGGTCATTATAACAATCTCCACTTCGTTTGTATCAAAGAAGTTGACCATCATTTTTGAATGATGAGAGGCGTACCGATGCGGGAGGGGCACTATGGCCTCTGAAATATCGAAATTTTCTCGAAACTCGCTTAGAAGAGGATGCTCTCTCAAAATGGGCGTACCAGTTATAAAGCAGACTTTTCGTTTTCTGTCAGTGGAGTCCTTGTGAAGAAAGGTAAGAAAGTACTCCACGTCGATGCTGAAATTAAACTGATATGTCTCGGCGAGGTCAGCTGCGCCAACCAACTGATGCATTGACACCGCATCTGTATTAATTCCGGAGACGTATTCATTTGAGACTTCTTCGCCGTAATTCTTGAGGAGATGCAAAGCAGAACGAGGTCCATCGTGGCTTGGAGGCGTAGCCTCTTCGACATCGCTTGTAGAGTCGCTGTCGATAACCACTACATCTGACTTATTGCCTGAGGCGCACTTTGGGGCATCAGAGCTTTTAGACTCGTCTGATGAAGCATTCTCGAACAAAAAACTTGACACTTTAGACATAGCAGTGTCAGATGCGACGGTAGAATGAGTCGCCAAAAGGTTTGAGCCCAGATTATCCAGCGCTGAAGAACCGGTCAGATCAGAATCTGAGTCTGAGTGAGCAGAGCCCTCCTTGTAGAGACTGCCTCCCAGCGAAGAATCCTCAAACGGAGCAGGCTTGAGGCGCTTCTCCTTTGGATTTTCAGCACTGTCGTTGTTTCTCTTCTTCAGCAAGGGATTATGTTGGGACAACTCAACCACCAGCACTATCTCAATGTCCAGACTCAGAGAACTAGCATGTTCAGGATGCGTTGAGTCATCGGAGTCTTGAGGATTTGAATGCAGATGACCCCAGTTAAGGCCGTGCGGCTGATTTCTCAAAGGGCTTGGAACCCCAGGACTATTAGATGATGAGGCAACAAGGAACAAGGATTGGCTATCGCTTCCAGATGAGCTTTGGTCGTCGGGGGCATGCCCAGCAGACTTAGAGGATTCTCGCGATACATTCGATAGTGTGCCACTGGATTGAGAATCATGGGGTCGGTTTCCTTCTTGGGTAGCTGGAAGACTTCTGTTATTCAAATGTCTGTTTGTCAAACCATGTGAAGCTGACGCTACGGCCTTGGTCTGGGACTTCTTTGCATATGTTGAAGAAGGTTCTTCCAGGGCGAGGTCGTAGTACTCGGAGGAATTGTCTGTGCTATCAATGCTTTCACTGGAGTTCGGTGCACCGCGGGCATCCATCCAAATTGAGCCTTCGAAACCAGTTTTTCTATATTTCTTAGTCATGGTGCGTTCCCCAGTGACATGTGATTTCCTGTAGAATGCGTCTGATGCATTCGCGCACACCCAAATTAGGGGTGTTTTGAAGCCTTACGTCCAAGTGGCCTGCATCGTGTAACACCGCTGTTATCTGTATTTGGCTAAGATTGGACAATTCCCGTTATGCTATTTCCTCCCCAACACTCGCACTTCCTTTAGACAAGTCGTATCTCCAATGATTGACTTCAATTACCACAACGAAATTGTCTCCTCTCCAACAACTATTGTTTCAGGGCGAGTCTCTAATGTCGTGGAGGGCGTCATCCAATTCACCAATAATCTGGATGAAGTATTTCCAACGCAGTTTTTTGAAATAAATAACGGACAGTTCAAAGCTATTGTTCATGTGTCCCCTGGCAAGCCAAACCGCTTCGATGTAAAAGCTTTCGACGGAGGTCATTTGAATTATTACGGAAATGTACAAAACTTGGGAAGTGCCGTGGATAAGGGCACGTTCACATTGAGCTACAATCCACTTCCAGAAAACAAGCCATTGTTTCTTTGTGTTCTTGTCGGCTCGGACTCTAAGGGACTGTATGACATGCCCCGCTACAAGTTGGAGAATGGAGAAGTGGCAAACTTGGATACTGCTATTCAGAGACTAAAAGTGGCGGGCCGCTTGATGCAAGCATATACGCAGGATGAATTCAGGCAAATTGGATTAAGCAATCGTACTTTCCAGTTTGATGAAGAAACAGTTGGTGACAAGCAAGTTTTCGGCTACGAATTTACGGGTGCTCCCCATTCTGAGGTGAAAGTACATGTGTTGAGGTCGCCCTTGACAGTACAGGAGCTAAGAAACCCCGACTACGCACAGCAGAATCCGCAGGCAAAAGAAGACGGATTCTTGTTTAGCCATTGTCTCGACTTAATCTCACAAAGTGACCTTACTGCCCCATATGAGGAACTCGGAGTTCCTATTCAGTGCGCAGTCATGATCTTAGACTCAACCTGGAATCATGATTACATCACTGCTCATGCAGCATTAGGTGGCGGAAACGGAACGGTAAAACTTGCAATCTTCGGCTCTCATGGTTTACACTCATACCCATTGACTTTCTCCCAGGTAACTGGCAGTTTCCTCGATCGCACGGCTCTCAGCACGCGAGAGGTTGCAAACGATTGTGGTGAATGTAGCCTTTCATGGCAATGCTTGAATATATGTATGGGGGCTTTTATGCACGAAATTGGGCATTTATTCGGTTCTCCTCATCAGGTTGATGGTGTTATGCTTCGTGACTACGTTTACTGGAACAGGCTGTTCATGACTCGAGAAGCGCCGGTATTTAGTTCGGAGGATTCATTAATTGGTGCCAATGGGCAGTTCTTGATGCAATGTCATTGGAGCAAGCTGGACCTCATTCGCTATCTTTACCATGGCTCATTCTCATTACCAAACGACGTTCACGACTCAAGTTTCAAGAAATTGACAGAATCCCGCATGAAAAAGTCTCACGGGGAACCCATCCCAACCATCTATGTTACTGAACCAGGCCTGGTGGTTGTGAAGTCTGAAGCAGGAATTTACATGTTTGAACTTTGCGCAGATGAGGTCGCTGAATATTCGATGCCATTCTTCCCAAAATGCTATGGGGGTGTCGGACCCCAGAATGAAATCAAATTGAATTTCGATGAGTGCCTCCACATAATGAGAACTAAGTGGGAAAGATCAGCAACAAATTTTAGCTTGAGGATTTTGTCTGCTGCGGGGGATCTTTATATTCGCAATTTCAAAGAAGCCTGCTTCCCATCAACAGACAAAGTTATCACGAGTGACTTTAACTTGAACCGTGGCTTGATAGATGGCTACATGAGCGAATTACTAGGCCGCGAGAGCGGCGATTTAAGATATATTGGTTTCGACATAAAGCGTGTCTTCATGATTCGAGTTTACCATGGATCTGCAATAGACGGTATATCAGTGTATTGCAGACCAGTCAGCAGCAGCTTACAAACGCCTCCGCCCGTCCCAAAACGAAACTATCTTAAAAACCTTTTGTCTTCGCAGTCCAGTCAGGGAAATGCCGAGATTTTTACCTTGGGAAGCGTCATCCTGACCTTTAGTGATTTTTACTTGGAAGAGGGTGAAAAGATTGAAAAACTCCTAGTAAGAAATGGTGCCTGGGTAGACGCTGTGCAATTCGTCACTAACCGAGGCCGCTCCTCGGAAATGTTTGGAAACACCACGGGAGGCCATTTGTCTGTCCTACAACCACCCTCGGCGCAGCATACAATTGTTGGTTTCTACGGGTATCAAGGCGCCTGGACAGACGGATTCGGAATAGTATATGCTGAAATCTAATGGCCAATTTCACTAAGGCTCGGAGACACGCTCCAACACTTTGTCCTTTGCTTTGTTGAACTCCACAGGGTATTTGTCGCAAACACCCAATTTTTTTGACTTTCCAAAAATACCCTTTCTCGAGACACCTGACATCAAGATTCCAACCCTGGTATTGATGCTTTTGATGTCACTCTCGAGCTTTCCTATGCGATCTTCTGTAATATGATACTTGTACAAGGCCTTGAGCGACTGCACCTTGCTTATCATCTGTAGTTTCTTTTCGTGTAACTCGGTGCTTTTTTGATTCAACTGGCCACTTAGCTGCGCTTGGAGCACCAAGGAGTCGTCCAATTTAAGAGAGTCCAATGTCTCGTTGAGCGACTTTTCGAAGTACGCGGTGTGTTCTGCTATGCTGGAGCTAGCAAAAAGCGGGTGGTGTTGTTCATCGAGCGGTAGCGGGTCGAGATAGTCGTCGCCGCTGGAGACAAACTCATCCTCAGAGGAATTAGAGCTATCTGTCACAACGTGATGCGTTACAGGGCACGACGTCAATTCATGGGCCCGGTTATCGCCGGTGAGATCTTCTTTCAAATGCAATGGACTTTGAGCCTGTTTCAAGGCTTCATCGTGTGACTGGTGGATGTCATTGCTTGAAAGGGCGCCTTGTAGTGGAGCTCGGTCCTCGGGTGTAAGAGCAGGGTGCTCAATGGAGTCCAGCTCCAGAACACTCTGTCGACTTTCTGAGTTATTCATGTTCATTTACTGCTCAAAGGAACATCGCAAGCACCCTGGATCAATGAGCATGTAGTAAGACTGCGCGGCGCGTGGGCGCTCGTGTTTTTCAGTAGCGCAGGTGCACCACTCCTCCTGCGTCATCTATACTTAACTGCTCTGTCCGATGTCAACATTCCAAATACAAAGCTCGGAAGTGTTGGCGAGGTTGAAGCCGTTCGGGATCACGTTCGAGAAGTCCTTGACTGATCTTATCAAAGGCATACGGGCCCACTCCAAGAATTCCCCCGAGAGCCTTCTGAACTTCTTGAACGACGCAATTCAGGAATGCAAGGACGAATTGATGTCGACCGATATCGAGGTTAAAGCTACGGCGGCGCTAAAGCTTGCGTACTTGGAGATGTATGGCTTCGATATGAGCTGGTCGAACTTCAATATCTTGGAGGTTATGTCGTCCTCCAAATTCCAGCAAAAGAGAATCGGATACCTCGCAGCCACGCAATCGTTCAAAAATGAGCAGGATCTTTTGATATTGGCTACTAATCAGTTCAAGAAAGATCTCAACTCTCACAACCATACCGAGGTTGGTTTGGCCTTGAGCGGGATCGCCACTATTGTCACCCCCAACCTCGCCAAGGATGTCGTGGACGACATACTCATGAAGCTTTCTCATTCCAAGCCTTACATCCGCAAGAAAGCCGTGTTGGCTCTTTTCAAGGTGTTTGTACAGTACCCTGAAAGCTTGAAGTCGTCCCTTCCGCGCGTTATGGAGAAGCTTGATGACTCTGATGTCTCTGTTGTCAGCGCTACCATTACCGTTGTGTGTGAGATATCGAAAAAGAACCCGCATTTATTCCTCAACTATTTGCCCAAGTTTTTCTCCATCCTCGAGGAGACTACCAACAATTGGCTTATAATACGCATTCTTAAGTTATTCCAAAGCTTGCTGAGAATTGAACAGAGAATGAAGAAACGCATCATGCCTTCCATACTCAATCTTATGTCTAAAAGCGAGGCTACTTCAATTAAGTACGAATGCATCAACTGCATCGTCGACGGTGGAATGCTTAACCCAGACTCTTCGAAGGATAAAGAAGTTGCCAAAGTCTGCATTGACCATATTTTGACATTCTATGCTATAAGATACGATCCCAACCTTTGGTTCGTCGGTCTCTTGGCATTGATTAAGATAATCAAGATTTATCCTCATTTCATTCATAAGATCAGCAGAGTTGCAGATGTAATCACGCAATGCTTAACCGACAAGGAGATAGTGATCAAAAGAAAGGCCCTTGAGATATGCCATTATTTGGTCACCGAAGATAATCTTGCAGATCTAGTGAAAACTTTACTTTTGCAGCTTCTTCCTGAAAACTCAGCCACTGACAATCCTGATGGGTACAAGTTGGAGATCACAAGCAAAATTTTACAAATCACTTCTTCAGATAACTACGCCCATATTCCGAATTTCAAGTGGTACGTGATTGCTTTGAAAGAGTTAGTTAATTTGACCCTTTTAGCGGATACTACTTTGGAGAATAGTGGAGCAACCCAATTGAGCATATCTACGACTAATCAAATAGCTGAAATGGTTGGTGCTGAATTCCAACTGTTGGCTTTAAAAGTGCCTTCTATTCGTCCATTTTTATTGGCGACTATTGTCCTTGACTATGTGAAAAGTTCAAAGTTGATTAAAGGTTCGCCAAAATTGATGGCCAGTATCTATTGGATAATGGGTGAGTATCCCGAGAATTTTGGGCACAGTGGCAAAAATAATGATGATGACGATGAGATTGACGAAATAACTTCCTTAAGTCAGAAAGTCACTATTTTCAATTCATTGGTCAATGTTTTCGTGGATGAGAGACTACTTGAAGGCACATTGTTTCCAATTTCCAAAGCAATTGTTGAGCTTGACACCCCTGAGACTTTGTGTGTATTAATAGAGGCGGTGGTAAAATTGTTCAGTAGTATAGTTGGTGACTACGAGCAAATTTATGGAAATTCAGGTAAATTATCCCCTGAGAAATATGCGGAAGTCGCTTACTTTCTCAAAAAACTTATCGCTCTTCTTGAGCACTGGGAAAATGATGACCAATATATTGTCCAGGAAAGAAGTTTAGTCTGGCTAGAATTTCTCAAACTCTGTCTCGATTCCATGAACCTAACAGACCCGACGAGGGTGAACACTCTTGAAGCACAAGAACTCGAATATTACAAGAACGCATCAAAGAAGTCAAGAGGACTCAATGGAGACGATGTAACTTCCGAGCATGAAGAAGATGGTGATTCTGAAGTTGAAGATGATAGTGATGAAGATGAAGAAAATGATGATGACGATGATGAAGATGAAGATGATGATGATGATGATGATGAAGATGACGATGTTGAGGACGACAGTGAGAATTTTAACGATCAAGAAGCTAAAAGAGACGAAAAGATTGTGAAGACTCTTGACGAAGTTGCTAATTCAAAAATCAAAGGTGTGGTTGAAGAGGAAAGTAGAATCGAGGACGGCGATGGTATGGTATTTCGTCCAAACTCTTCAACTCTTCAGGATTCAAGCGATATCAACAGTGTTGTTGGTAGCTTAGAGTCTTTCAAAGAGCTTCCTCAACTTCTAAACAAATTGCTCAAGTCGTTTTTTAGAAGCTATGAATTGAAGCCAGTTTCTGCCACTGCTCAAAGAAGAATACCTGTTCCAGAATCGTTAGACTTGGACTCGGTTATTAACAACCCGCCCAGCTTCTGTCTTCAAGATAGTGCTCTGCCCAGCGAAGATGAAGTATCGGAGGATGAAGACGAGCAGCCACTCAAAGCGGCTGACCGGAATGCTTCTGCCAGTGAAAGGCTATCTCGCCTCAAGGATGATCCATACTATATCAGTAATGTTTCGAAAAGCAAGCCGTCCAAAATCAAACCTACCATTACAGGACTCGAAAGCGAAATTATCAATTTGACACCTGAGTCATATAGTGAGACAGCCTCTGTTTCGCAGGAGTCGATGTCTAAAGCGAAGAAGAGTAAGAAAATCAAAAAGGAAAAGGTTGTTGTTCTTCAAGAAGAAAATTTAGGCTATGAGGAGGCATTGAGCATTCCCCAGCAGCCAGTGAAGCAGGCTAAAAAACCTAAGAATAAGTTCATCATCAATTCCTTGCAGTTAGATGAGACCGAATTAAACTCTCTTGGTTCTCATAGCGAATCTACGCGGGGTGATCAAGAGTACAAGGTTGATCTCGATCAGCTAAGATCCCAATTAGCAGATCGAACCAAAAAGAAGGCCAAGAAAAAAGCCAAGAAGCTCGCATCGGAGGCTGACGCTAAAACTGGAGACATGGCTGTTGAGGTTGTGGGAAGTGCAATTCCGGCTCCCAAAAGTGAGAAAAAAAAGAGGAAGAAGAAAGCAATCATAGAAGAGTAATTGCAGAAGCGAAGTAATACAAGCATATCGAGATATGTATTTAATTTTGCATCTAGATCTTAAAAACAACAAGAGTATGGCGTTCAAACGCTTCCTATACTCTCTGCAGTCCCAGGGACATCGATTGGGTTCACAACACCAACTGTGTTGAGTAACAGAGATCACATGTGTCATGACTCAACTTTGAAGCGGTTGCTTGAACTGAAATTTGGCAGGCATCTGCAAAATGTTTGTTTCAGCGGTATCGTCGACTTTAAAAGCTCCCTCGCTTCCACCTATGAAACTAGCCGAAGAAATATTAGTCTTCGAATGGATTGTCGCTTAGTCTCCAGAATTCTCGGAGGCTGGGCCATGAATAACAGCGCCTCCTTGGGAATTGCGCAATTACTTATAGAACTCCCGATGATGATAAAGGAGGTTCTCCGGTGTCAAAGACGGCTGTTTGAGGTATCAAAAATATTTGATATCTGCATGGTCCTAATCTGAAATCTCCTTGTTGTCAAAGGTGACCCTCTTCAGACAGGTGAGCGACATCTTTGGCGAAGGCTTGTCGCTATTCGAAGCAGGTCAGTGCAACGTAACGAACCCTGCGTTATTGAATCCACCTGAATTTGGCGGAATTGTGGCCTTGACTATTACACTTTAATCGGTAAGACACTCTAGGTTTCTGGGTGTTTGCATAACGCATGCTGCGGCCCGAAATCGTTCCCCTTTCGAATTCGGCAGCCATTCTTAAGACTCGTAGCTAATGAACCAAAGAGATTTTCATCGTTACAACTACCTGTTCCGTAAAAATCGTGAAGATTGAAGCATACCTGAGTCCGGTATACAGATAACATAAGTACGTCTACTTGATGAATTCTTGAGGAAGGGCGTGCCGTTGATGATTCTATTAACCAGGAGTCTCATTAGGGAATATGTGGAACCGCTGGTGAAGACTGGGCCAAGGCGTTCGAAGCCTAATGTAAGATAAGACACAAATCGGGCCAATTTGGCGATCTTTCTGGCACATCCTCATGCATACTTCCCAAATACCGTCACGGTCAGCCTCTATGGTGGTCCTGGAAGGTATTTACGAGGAAAGGTGTAATCAAGCCCTGGCGGGGTCGCACTAGCGAACCCACTTGTGATGGCGCATCGCAGGGGAATTTTGCACCCATGCGTGGTGCGATACCCACGGTGGACCTGATAGGTGTTTTCCAATATCATTAAGACTTGCATCTATACTTGTGGACAACGGAACCAGGAGAAAAAAGGGGATCGGGGCCAAGTCTTCACTTATTCACCCATTATATAATTTTATATTATTCCAGCCAATAAGTATACGCACAATTCTCACGCTCGGCCGCGCGTGCAGTGAGCTTACGAAAATGTTGTTATTCGTTTACTCGGATACTATATCACTAGAACTGCACAGCCTTTAGGTAGCATTTTTGGAGTGAAATACCGCCACGTTGTTGAAACAATTATGGATTTGCTTCCCACACTTTTTTCAAGCCGCACCACTTCATACGCTTTGCTCGGAACTCTGACTCCTCAAGCGTGAAGAGGAGTCTTGACGCTGCTCCGGCATATATTCTCACTCACAGATATAAATTTGCGTCCGAGAAAGTTTCAGCCGTTCGACGTAATGGCTAGAAAGAAAGACGTTCCAATCCCTCGCTCGGCCGCTTCCAGGTCGAGTGCTTCAATATTCGCTAATATAGACTCATCGGCAGAACTAGGCAACTTAGATATAGCTCCAGTCCAAGACCAGAAGGAGAAGCCTGTTGCCGAGGATGAAGAGCCTGAAGAGCCTGTGGATGCCAAGTTCCCCCTTAGCTTGATCTACGAATTCCAAGACTTCTTGAACGCCCACTTGACCGTGCGGAAAGGCTTCGAGTTCATGTGCTGCTTATACATTTGCCAGATTTTCTACCTACACTTGAGTGCCATTGGCGCCACCGATGTCATGTACGCTGTTGGCTTTAACATCTTGGGTGCATTAATCGCCTTGTACATGAGCCATAGGTCACAAGTAAAAAAGTATGAGGCCTCCCCCGACTCATTGGTATACCCTAAATTGCCCAGCTTCAACATCATTTACTCGTTCTTGATTCCTTTCGCATTCTTTTTGTTGTATTCAGACTACAGCAAGCCTTTCTTCCAGGTGAACTTGTCTCTCACCAACTTTGCCATTAGCTCTTTGAACCCCGTGGCCAAGGCCCTCTCGGCATTTGTCTACTATTACATGTTCAATGATAACAACACCATTGAATTTGTGCGTTTCGTCCAAGTGATCTGGCTCTATTATACCGTGGATTACACCCTCTCTCAATGGAACACAAGGACAACCACTGATAGGGAAGGCAAGACTGCGACATTTACCTCTTTGGATCCCACCGAAATTCACCTCATTGCGGTTTTGATGATAAACTTGCTTTTAAACTTCAACGTGCCAGATACTGATAACTCCAAGCCATTGATCATTATGAACATTTTGACAATAGCTCTAGTTGGCGCCCTTGGTGTTTCCTTCCCTCTTTATTACTTGTACACCAGCTTAGAAGCAGGTGCACTCCGGTCTTTGGTCTCTATATTAGTGGTGTCCTCGTTTGGGGCCACTTTCTACAGCCTCTCCATCTATCTCTTTCTGATGAAAGTTGAGAAGATGAATGCGGTACAATGGCTCTTTGAGTTCATAACCAGGTCGCAGGCGCGCTCTCAGTTCATGATAACTTGGATATCGGTTCTCGCTTTGGCTATTCCAGTGGTGTTTTTTGCTAGCCACAAGGACTGGATCACTCTCAACATAAGGAGAAAGGTTTGGCACTTTCTAATTGCCGGCTCATTAGCTTATCCTCTTACTCAAGAGCCAACATTCACTGCAATTGCAGTCATTGGCTCGATTTTTGTCTTCATCGCCATCGAATTTCTTCGTGGCACACGTTTAACTTTTGTTGGTGGAATTCTCAATGACCAACTTAAGCGGTTTCAAGACTTCAAAGATTCTTCTGGTCCTTTGAACTTGTCCTATATTTACTTGCTTGCGGGCGTGTCTTTGCCATTGATCGTGAGTATTTTATTAGATGACGTGGTCTCGTTGAGATCGTACATCGGCTTAGTGACATTAGGGGTTGGCGATTCTTTTGCTTCTATAATTGGTCGCAGATTTGGAAAACGGAAATGGGCCGGAGGATCTAGAACTTTCGAGGGTACTTTTGCGTTCATCGTTAGCACGTTTTTAGGCTTCTTGCTCGTTGATGCGTATCTTTTACCTGAGTCCTCGAGGGTCCACAATTGGGAAAATGTTTTGATCGTTTCTTTGATAGGAGGTGCCGTTGAAGGAGCTTCAACGATGAACGATAACGTCCTCATTCCTTGCGTCTCTTTGATTACGTATGACGTCGTTTGTAAGGTGTTTAAGTAGAGTGATTCTGATATACACACTTGAAATTCAACAGTTTGACTCCTTTTTATACTAGACTTATATAAGCTTTATCGAGTTCGTAGATATCGCTAACCGGGGTTCCCTTTGGATCCACTGTAAAGCAGTCGCTAGCAATCATATTCTTGAATGGAGCAGCCTTTATCGATCTATTTGGTCCGGATGCCTTCTGTCCAGCCAATGGGTATTCACAGGCACGCAAAAATCTGTTCAATTCGACTTCCGGTTGCTCAAGAATTAGAGAACAGCCCAATCTAGAAATTTTTGCAGTCAATAAATCCGGATGCTGCGCGGTTGGTAAAAAAGCCATTTGACCTTGAGTTGGCCGAAAGTCAAAATAGTCGCTTGAGCTGCTTTGTCTGTTCCTCGGAGGCCGAGTGTATTGGGCGTTGGAATTCACCTTGAACGTAAGGAGGTGAATTTTATAATCCTCTAAATCAGACTCAGAATCTGACAAAAGACACCCTGCATGGTCGTCGAGAACATATTGTGGCTTCGAGGCTAGCTCTTCTATGTGATCCTCTAAATCGGTGTCACTGTCAGACGCAATAGCATTTTCGTTCTCCGCGCCATGAAGGAGGCTTAAATAGTTGTAATCAAAAACATCGGAAAGCTTGGCATACGACAGGCTGGTTGACAGCTGGTAAGAGTAGCGCCTTTGAGGAAAGTAAGGTTCCATAGAACTCCTCCTATTAGATCTTTTGAGAACAGGAAGATCAAATTTCAACAGCTTGTAGTAGTCGGTAGAGGTGGGAATTTTAAGGTCACCCGGAACAGGACTAAATAAAGATTTATAGGTCACGTCATGGTCAAAGAAAGGTTCCTTTGTTTGCATTAAAGAGAGTGGTCGCTGTGGGTGCGGTGAGCCCGAGTGCGAGATAGCGATAAGAACCTTGCACAACTACACCTGCATGCTGCCCTTGTGGCGAGCAGATGTGGCACACCTTGAATGAAGCACCATCGGCGGTACAGGACACGTGCTCATATTTGGTGTGACCTGTGGCTAACCAAATTTAAAAGGAAATTAATAGGAACACTGTTTTCTTAAGCTTCATTCGTAGAGGCTACGCAGAGACCTCACCTCTCTGCCGTGGCTCTTCGGCTCATTACAGTATACCCAAGACATTTATGCACCGATCAATTTTAAGCGGCATTGGCCAAAGGACAAGATATTCCTGAGACGAAAAAAACAGTATGCGAAAAGTCGAGATACTTACCAGGCGGTCGTCTTGATGAAACAATTCTCACCATTGTGTAGCAAGCGAAGACATTTTACGCCGCAAGATTGAGATCGAGGCAACTCTGCATAGAAGGCTATCCTTATCGGAATGCATAATTATTTGCAGGAGCCACTCCACAGTGAATTGAGGATCCCTTTTACACTCTATACTCAAGTTCCCACAATTGCGCATACTAGAGACACAAACC
>WFIW01000027.1:0-103264 GCA_009756535.1 Metschnikowia sp. UFMG-CM-y6306 | reverse complement strand
TTTTTTTTTTTTGGAGATTTGGTACTAGAATTTAAACAATTTAATATCCAGTTCTATCCCGAACACATAACTGAACACGAAATTGGCCCCAAGGCTCGTGCTAAATATAGATTTGAGACTTATTGCCGTGACTCTCTCGGAGCTGAATAAATAAAGTCCCGAGATTTCGAGCAAAAACTTTGGATAAATCTTTGCAAATCGGCTCTGTCTAATACATATCGCTAGTTCGCTACTCCCTCTCGAGTGATGACTCTGCCAAATCGAGCAAGGAGAAGAGAGTCAAACTCCCCCTCAAAAGCGGCTTCTCTGGCCAAAAAAGGCATGAAGACAGCTCATTTGCTTGATCTCGCATCCCTCCCAGAAGACTCACCCCTAAAAACAGGTCCGTCAGCCAATTCCTCAAACCCCAATGGAACGGGGGCCCTGTCAAATGCAACCAAAAGCCTACGCCATGTTCCTTGTAAATTCTTTAGACAAGGCAAGTGTCAAGCAGGAAAAACATGTCCGTTTGGTCATGAATCGGACGTGGCTGTTTCAGAGAAGGTCCCATGTAAGTATTTCCAAAAAGGCAATTGTAAATTTGGCTACAAGTGCGCTTTAGCTCATATTCTCCCAGATGGAACGCATGTGAATTCCAAATCCCTGCTGCATTCCCGTCGCAGTCACGAGCCTTCAGTGACCCAAACTAGCTTATCTGCCCCTTCAAAATATAACGGCAGCCAAAATTCAGCAGCCAGTACTCAAAACCATCGTGCCGGTCACGAGGCAAAGAGGAATCCAACTGATCACGAAAATAATTGTACCAGATATTTGCACACCAGTGATGGCGGTGAATTCTTCGAGAAGACTGATTTCAGTAATGGCCACAAGGGAAATATGTCCCAGAAGCCAGTCCCTTCTGACTTGAACGCTTGGCTGGCTTACTATTCCTCAAATATTCTTTCTCTGCCACAAGGTTTAAGGGAAAAGAATTTAAGTGCATTCAACAACCACACGTCTCTATGGCTAGATGACTCGCCAATAATCCAGGAGCCAGGTATAAGCTTCCACATGCCATCAACTTCGGCTTCATTTAGTCTGCAAACGTTGCTGAATCAAAGCCTTGGTGGCTCGGCTTCGTCTCCATTATGTAATTACACGAAATTATCTGCCGAAGAATCGACACTGGTGGATGAAGATAGCGACTTTTTCTTTCAAGAAGCGGACGCAAATATTGAAGATTACGTACCTGCATCCATTGGGAAGTTGATTTTGACACCCCAAGAGCAGCTGAGACGTAAGTCTAGGTCTAAATCTGGAACCCTATTGGTGAGACCGTACGTGAGTTTGAGGTGCCAAGAAGACAAACCAAAAGACAAAATAGAGCTATTACCACCTGCTTTTGATGATGTCTTTTTAATGGAATAAGCAAAACTGGATCTATCAAAATCGGGGTAACTTGACTCGCTCGAGTTGCTGAGAAGCGTGCTCAGCTCCCTCATTCACTCAAAAGTTGATTAGATTCGAAAGTCAAGAAATTATAACAAGTTGAGGACAGTATGTGTCAGAAAGGTCCACAGGATATGTACACAAATTCTTAAACTGATGGACAAATTAAACCGCTACTAGATTCAGACGAAAAAGATTTTAGCCCGGGGTCTAAAACAGGGCCTTGCTGCACAACTTTATTCTATTTACAATTTAGCGGGCACTGCTCTATATATATCTGCGCAAAGCTTTTGGAAGCGCTCCAAGGCATTGCGGTTCTCCATATCCAACTCTGGTTTCACGCCTCTGATGTGGTCAGACTCGAACAAAGTTCCCACAAAGGCCATCTCCTCTGTGAAGGGATTCATGGTCATAACGATGTAGTCTGTGACCAGTCTCTCAGACCTCTTGGGCTCTGTGGAGCCACCTGAAACTATCATTTCTTGTCTCGTGCGAATTTGGATAACAAATTGAAGCATGGCAGTCACGTCATTGGAATCAGGGATTGGCGTAAAGCTGACTAATTTTGGGTTGGTTTCCACTTTTTTCAAATTCCACTCCAATTTCAGTCCCGCTGGAAAAGTGTTAGCTCTAGCGGACAAAGAGTCGATCACTTCGACGCCAGCAATACCATCCAATTGTGTCTGCAAATATGAATGCCTTTGGTTCTTGGGGAGGCTACAAGCAGCAGCAAATATCTTATTGGTGCGCACGTACTTCTCAACTGCGAGTTCCTTCCAGTCGTTGAACTTGAGTTTTAGTTTTGTATCAGTCTTGAACTTGGAAACCGAGAAGGTGTTAATACCGAAAGCACCAATCTTCCGTATAATCAATTTGTGCCACGACGTGATGGGCGATGAAAAGAGACGTGGAGGACAGTAAAAATCCGCCAAAACCCCAATGGCTTTGACAGGAACCATTGAAATGTCTGGGGTATTGCTCTTCTTCTTCTTCTTCTTTGGCTGGGTTGTAGAATATGCGCTTACGGCCATAACATGACTCAGCCGGGGGACGCAGTCACGAATACCAATGCTCATTGGCAAGCGCCGTCCATGTTTAAGATGAACTCTAGCTAGGCCCTGGATCATAACTACTAGACTTTGAAGTGCACCTCGCATAACAAAAATTTCAGCCTTGGGAGTACACCCGTACATCCGCACATGGTGAATGGCTCGTATGACATTAGGGCGTAGGTTAAGAAAGGGTAAGGTTCCCGGAAGAGTGAGTCCTTTCGAATACGCTGACCCTCTCGTGGAGGTTGTTGATTTGAAATCTCTTGCCATTGACTGGCCAACTTAAACCCGTGCACCTGGGAGTATAATGAAAATGCGTGATGAGCAGCATCGCTGCGTGTATCATTAACGTGCCATGCCTTCGGCAAATAACAAAAAGCTTGCACCTGAAAAGGAGCGATTCATACAATGTTGCGGTGATATTTCGTTGGAGCTCGTTGCTTCGCTCAAAAACTCAAAGGATATCAATTTAAATGGACTAATCACCCGGTACGCCAAGAAATACAAGCTAAAGCACCAACCTAGGCTTACGGATATCATCTCGTCAATCCCAGACCAACACAAGAAGTATCTTATTCCCAAGCTTAAAGCAAAACCGGTGAGAACTGCTTCAGGAATTGCCGTTGTTGCGGTTATGTGCAAGCCCCATAGATGCCCCCATATTGCATATACAGGCAATATATGCGTTTACTGCCCTGGAGGCCCAGATTCTGACTTTGAATATTCTACTCAGTCATACACTGGATACGAACCCACATCTATGCGTGCCATTCGTGCTCGATATGATCCTTACGAGCAAGCTAGAGGCCGTGTGGAGCAACTACGTCTGTTGGGTCACTCCATCGATAAAGTGGAGTACATCGTCATGGGTGGAACGTTCATGTCGTTGCCTATCGAATACAGAGAAAATTTCATTACCCAATTGCACAATGCATTGTCCGGATACAATGGTCGTGATATAGACGAAGCCATCAAATTCTCCCAGCAGTCGCAGACTAAGTGTGTGGGGATCACTATTGAAACAAGACCAGATTACTGTACAGAGACGCATCTCAGTGACATGTTAAAGTATGGCTGCACCCGTTTAGAGGTGGGTGTGCAGTCAGTATATGAAGATGTTGCCAGAGACACCAATAGAGGGCACACGGTGAAATCAGTATGCGAAACGTTTGCGGTGGCCAAAGATGCGGGATACAAGGTTGTCAGTCATATGATGCCTGATTTGCCAAATGTCGGAATGGAACGAGACCTTCAGCAGTTTATCGAATACTTCGAAAACCCCGACTTTAGAACTGACGGACTCAAAATTTACCCCACTTTGGTTATCCGAGGCACCGGCCTCTACGAGTTGTGGAAGAAAGGATTATACAAGTCTTATAATGCCAATGCATTGATTGACTTGGTGGCCCGTATAATTGCACTTGTGCCACCTTGGACTCGTATTTACCGTGTGCAAAGAGATATACCTATGCCGTTGGTATCATCAGGAGTGGAGAATGGTAATTTGAGAGAGTTGGCATTGGCGAGAATGAAGGATTTCGGGACCTCGTGCAGAGACGTCCGTACCAGGGAGGTCGGAATCCAAGAAGTTCATCACAAGGTCTCGCCAGATCAAGTCGAGTTGATCAGAAGAGACTACTATGCAAATGGAGGTTGGGAGACCTTTTTATCATACGAAGATCCTAAGCAAGATATTCTCATTGGTTTATTGAGACTAAGAAAGGCATCCAAGAAGTATACCTTCAGAAAGGAATTCACTTCGCAGCCAACTTCGATTGTCAGAGAACTACATGTGTATGGTTCTGTTGTTCCCTTGCATTCGAGAGACCCAAGAAAATTTCAGCACCAAGGGTTCGGAACTTTGCTCATGGAAGAGGCAGAGCGTATTGCTCGGGAAGAGCATGGGACGAAAAAAATTTCCGTCATCTCCGGAGTCGGTGTACGAAATTACTACGCCAAGTTGGGCTATGAGTTGGATGGGCCTTTCATGTCTAAAACTTTGTGATGGCTATTCTCTCAACTTTCCGAGGTTTGATTTAATATAGATGAATACCGACTAAGCTTTTCTCGAAAAAACCGAGTTACATGCCATGAGATCGAGCCATACTGTATGTATTAACGCAATGTTCTCGTTCCTGATCGTGATATACTGGTGTATCATGCGAAATCATGTATAGTAGTACTGCATGCCAATCCCGTTAAGCTTAATGCATGGAGCGGCTTTTATAGTTGCTCAGACTCCCGTATCTGTTTGAGTGGTTCGAGTTGGCCGTCTCTCTAGACCAGCCGGGTATATCCTCTCCAGAACCACCTACCGGGCGCTCTAAAACAACGTTTTCGAGCCCGAGTGCATCGCTGAGCCATGGGTGATTAATCATTCCACCTGCATCGGCACGGAGCTCGGGTTGTAGCGTCAACATAGGCAATAAAAAGTCAGATATCTCCACTGCATCATTGACGGGAAATTTATATTTCTCAATCAAGACGTCCTTCAATCCCCACGGTTTCAATTTGCTTATACGCAAAAGATCTCCCAGGTGGTTGAAAAAATCCCGTGCGTACAAGGAATCTTTTAACATTGATCTCGGAAATGGGCCAACCAACTCAATTATTTGAGCAATGTGGTCGTCATCTTTGGTGTATGATTTGCCATTGCGTGGGTCAAACAAATAATCTCCAGTCAATAATTCAAAAACGAGAGATGCAAATGACCAAAGATCGGCAGAAGCCCCCCAGTGAGATCCCATGAGTACTTCGGGTGACCTGTATTGACGCGTTTGAATTTCGTCGGTGAAATGGTGATGACACCAGCACGCATTTCCCAAATCAGCTATTTTCACTGAGATCAACTCATCTTCGTTGATTATGGCAGGGTGATTAAAGTGACTGCTGCCTTCCATGGAAATTCCTTGATAATTCGCCGACTCTGCGCCATGGTGTGAAATATTCATGGATGATAGCGAATTGTTCAAGCTTTTTTCCATTCCTTCTGAATCTTCGTTTTCCGAATTATTTACGAACGAACTCTGGCTCATGGCCGGCTTAAGTTGAAACTTGGACGCGCCATTGCCTTGCGAGTTTGTTAATAAAGTTGGTTCTGCGACACTTTTTCCAAGAGCAACTGCGCTTGAGTTCAGAAAGGATCCCTGGCTCATCAAGTGTTTAACAGGAGTATTGCTGGTAGTAGCGGACATGCTTTGCAAATTTGCAAACGACCTGTTGCTGTATGACCGTAAAGGCGACGGTAAAGGCTGAGAGCCGGTGATGAGAGAATGTCTCCTGACCCCTCGTCCATTTCGAACGAAAGAGGCAGACCGGGTGACGCTGGATATAGATTTGACTCTTTGTATCGGAGTCTTTGGCTGGGGACTTGCAGGCGATTCGTTGATGTTTGATGTCAGGCCCGATGAGCTCAACTCGGACTTTAATTTAATACGCAGAGCTTTCCTTTCGAATTTTGCCTTCTCCTCTTCTGCTTCCACCATTCTGACAATTTGCTCCACGTCTCCAATCTCAATAAGTACATTTTCTGGTTTTAAGTCGGTGTGAATAACACCACACTTGCGGTGCAAGAAGTCAAGCGAAGCCAAGAGTTGCTTTGCAATCTGCTTGACAAATACAACAGGAATCCCTCGATGCTTGTAGCGACGAATCAATCCCAACAAGTTTTCGCCTAAAACTTCAAAAACCATGCAAACATGAACACCATTGGGGCCCTTATGTGTGAATGTGTCTAGGAGTTGAATGACGTGTTGGTGACCTGGATGATGAATGTCTGAGGAAGTGATTTTGTCGAGAAGCTTAATCTCATCCACTGCGGTATCTGTGTAGTGTTTGGCGCTCCGAACGATTTTCATGGCAACATGGCAATGCTGGTCGTTGTCTCTGGCCAACCACACTGTCGAGAAGTGGCCCCATCCCAACTTCCTCACCAAGGTGTACTTGTTATCCTTGTAGTTTTCCCCTATGTAGCAAGTATGATACCCGCCTGGGACGTAATCTTTTAAATCTTCTTCATTATCCGGGTTCACATCAGCGAGGACATCATCATCATCATCATCATCATCATCATCATCATCATCATCGTCGCCGTCAGCAACGTCACCATCAGCTTCATTGGTCTCATCGCCTTTAGCAAATCGCGAACTATCACTTGCTTTGGATTTCAGTAAGTGAGTGCCAAGAGACGAAGTCATGCTTTGACTGTCGCTGTTGCGGAAAACGTCAACTTCGTCATCATCGTTTCCGACATTTCTTTTCTTAAACGGGATGAAATCTTGACTCGACTCGAGATCATCATCTGGTGTATCTAGGTTGTCAAAAATAACATCTGCGTGTGACTGCGTGTACAGCTCCGTGAGACGATCCTTGAGCGAAGAGAGGTGGGGCTCTGATTGGTCTTCGAATGATGTTTTGATTGGGATGAGTTCGGGTTTGAAAGACTTCACCAGCGGAGAAGAGCGAGCGGTCGAAGCCTGGCCCGCCAAGGGAAGAAAACTCAAGGACTGGATGTCGGCGGACGTAGAGCTATTCGCACGGGTACTCTTGTCGGTCTTTCGGTTGTGGTGGGTGAAGTGCTGACTTTCTTGGTTCGCATCTGCTTTTTTTATGGCTATTGACAAGTTTGACTTCTGGGAAAGGGGCATTTGTCCGAGGATATTGCAAATTTGGGGACCTCGGTGTTATAGTGCAGAATATATCTGTGGTGCGTTTCAAACAAGGGAGACAGCTGATTTGCGGAAACGGGTGGAAATTCTGGATGCAAAATGAACCTATTAGCGACACTGGCAATTAATGAATTAAATGAGCAGTCAATTGGATGAGATGAATAGGTATGTATTATGTTTTGTCTCGTGAAAGCACAAGGTAACTCCTATAAAATCAATAGAGGAGAATTTTCTCGCGGTAATGTTTCTTCAGCCCCAAGACATGCTCAGCGTACTGCATATAATATACTACTCCAGTAGCAGTAACATACAATGCTGGGCTTACTGTTAGTCTATTCCACTTCTATATTATATTATGTACCATATTCAGCTCTTTAATCAACTTCCATGTCATTCTCATCCTTTGGGGCTTCCTCCTTGTCGCCCTCCTTTCTGGCAGCAGCCATCTTCTCAGCCATAGCAGCCAGCTGGGCAGCTTCCTGCTTTTGTCTGATGGCTTGCTTCTTTTCCTCTTGGTCTGCCTGGTAACGGCCCTTGATCAAATTACCGAGGGAGGCCAACTCTTCGTACTTGGCGATGTACTTGCCCTTGGTGGAGTCGTAACCATCGTCGTACAACCAGTCTTCGGTCTTCATCAACATGCCCGATAACTTCTCCTTCTCGGCATCAGATGCAAAGTCCTTGTACTGGTCGTCCAATTTGCCTCTCAATTCGTAGATGTACTCCTCTAAGGCGTTCTTTCTGTCTTCAGTGTCAGCGACCAACTTGTCGGCCACTACCATGGCGTTCTCCTTCTCAAACAACTTGTTTTTGAGGTCCTCGTCCAAGGCAGCCGAGGAGATGACAATTTCCAAGTCAGCCTTTTTGACAACCTTCTTGACCTCTCTGTATTGTGGCTCAGCTTCTTCGTCAGCCTCTTCACCTTCCTTGACTTCTGGTTCGATCAATTCCTTGACGAGTTGCTCAGTAGTAGTGTAGGCGGATTCGATGGTGTAGAATCCAGATGGGTCATTTCTCAACTTCAACTTGACAGCTATCGATTTCTCGCCCTCATCTGGAACAACACCCTTGATTAACCACTTGGCAATAACTGGCTCTGTGCCGGCTGGAACTTCGCTCTTTTTAGAGTATCTTGCCTCGATTTGAAAGTCACCTTTTCTGTACAAAGTGATGATCTTGGTAGATGGGAAAGAACCACCCCTTGGGAAAACCTCCAAGTGGTCTTCGTCTTCCTCTTCCTTGTCCCAGTGGTAAGAGACAGAGTATGGGTTGTAGTCTTCGAACTTGAATGGCCTGACTCTGACAGTAGGTGAGTGCATAGCGCAGATGAAAGCATTACCTCTTGCAATGGCTTCGTCCTGATTCAAAGTGGTGGACAACTGTTTGCCAAAAATCTCGGCCAACTTGGTCTTCAAAGAAGGAACTCTCGTACATCCGCCGATGACTTCGATCGAGTCGAGGTCCGATGCTGCGAGACCTGCTTCCTTCAAAGCAACTTCAATTGGAACATTGATTCTGTCCAACAAAGGCTTGACGAACTCCTCCAATTCTTCTCTAGACAAAGATGCAGACACGTCAACATCATTCATAAGAGACTCGATATTGATTGGGGCCTGAGTGTTGGCAGATAAGACTTTCTTGACTTTCTCAGAAGCAACTAAGACTCTGTAGAAAGCTTTTGGGTTTTCTCTGACATCAATCTTGTACTTGCTCTTGAATTCATCAGCAAAGTGGTTAGCAATAGCGTAATCAAAGTTTCTGCCACCAAAATGCTTGTCGTAAGCGGCTCCCAACACCTTCAACTCTCCCTTCTTGACGGCAGCAATCGAAACTTGGTACGAAGAGTGACCAATGTCAACAAAAGCAACCTTCTTTGGCTGGTCTTCTGGCAAGTCATTTTGCTTGAAGACACCGTAACCAACCGCAGCGGCTGTAACCTCATTCACAATTCTGACAGGGTTCAAACCAGCAATCTTGCATGCATCCGCGGCAGCACGTCTTTGCTTTTCAGTGTACCAGACAGGGACAGAAAGACAAATATCAGAAATTTTGCCCTTAGTTTCCTTGGCAGCGGTGTCCTTGATCTTACCAAGGTACATGGCAGCCAATTGTGTTGAAGAAAATTCCTGTTGCTCGCCAGCGAATCTGACCTTGGCGTTAATTTGGCCAGCCTCATTTTCGGTCAACGCAGCAGTGAAGAACTCTTTTTCGGTAGCGAAGTCGGGGTCTTTATAATTCAATCCCAAGATTCTCTTCAAGTTGTCGACAGTGTTCTTGATGTTAGAGGTTTGCTGATTCTTGGCGCTCTCACCAATGAATCTGTTCTTGGTACCGAACCCAACCAAAGAAGGGGTAGAACGGTTAGAGACCTCATTGACAATAATGTCGATTCCCCTGTTGACAGCACAAGCAATCACAGTGTTATCGTTACCTAAATCAACACCAAATGGAGTGGACATATTTAAATTTAGATGATAAGTGAAGATGCTAACCAAGGCTCGCAAATATAATAGGGTTGGAAAAAATGTCACGGTGTGCGCACGACTCATCTGGAAGCTTCCAGAACTGCGGGAGAAGTCGGGCAATTTTGAATGAAACATGGTCACGTGCAAAAAAGGAATTTAGCAACTGGCAAACTGTTGAAGATGCCCAATTAAACTACAGGTTCTGAGATACATAAATTCATTCACGTTATGGCGTAGAACGGAAAACGTTGCCACATCACTTTATTTAAGGGCATACGAGCCGCGCGTACCATGCACGTGCGTATTTGGCTACTGCCAGGTTAAGAATTGCTGCAAATCGCTATGCGCCAATGCTAAACGCTGTCTAAGACGGTCATTAAGGTCCTCCAACCACTGGTTTCGACTAAGGCTCGATAGTCCTCCAGCTTTTTATCTTTAACTGAACGAAGGAGTAGGTCAAGCTCTGGGCCACTCAAGATATTCATCTTCGCCAAGTACACGAGCAAATGGAAATCAGAGAGACTATCTGCTGTTTCGAACCCGTTCTGGAGTTGGGACCGAACAGCTCTTAAATCTTGAAGCTCGCCGAGGAAATCTCTATTCTCAATCGGAAATTTTATTGCAAAATTTGGATTGGGCTCCAATGGAAAAGAGTCCAGAAGAGAGACCAACAAGAAATCAGTTGGGAAAGATGGCTTAGCATTTTCCTTAACTTCCAACCCGTACTCATTAATCTTTGAGTAGAACACTTCAGGAACATACCTCTTGGAGTCTGTTTCTTTAACCATGATCATATTGGGATGTGTGGATGCATTTATATCATCAGCTTTCACCAAAGCCTCTGCACCTGTAGAGACTTGATAAGCACGAGGTTCAATCTCTCCTTGCAATCCACCAGTAACAACACAAGTGACAAACTTAGAGGAAAATTTGCCTGTGTCGGAGTAGTTGCTGACGCTCGGGTGGGCATTTTGCTGTTTAGCTGCCATGATTACCTCCGCACATGATAGAAAGAAGGAGTCCTTGTGTCTTTTACAAAGTACTGTGCCATTGGAGGCTTTGGCGTCTGTGAGATCCGTAAACACCATACCCACTTGACACAAGCCCAAAGATTGAGCGACTTTATTCACGACTTCTTCATCTTTCCATTCGAGCATAGTAATTCCATCTAATTCACCGGACTGAGGAGGCTCATAAATGGCCACCACTTCGGCCTTTATTCCTAACGGAACCTTGTCATATCGTTCGTACCTACCATAAAGAATCCCGAACCTTTGGGTTCCAGATTGTCTCCAGGCGTCGATAAACTTATTGAGAATGTTGAAGTCGGCGTATTCTAGGTTGTCCACCATTCTAAATTTCTGCTGTTGGAGCGTAATCGGCGAAGGCTGGCATTTAGAGCATATTCCCATCGGGTAGGGGGCATGCCCGCCGCCGCAATTCAGTTTGATGGCATAGTCGGGCTCCAGCAACGGATTTATATACGAGGATCCATTCGATGACTTGTTCTTGAGCCGGTCCATTTCCTTGGCGTGAGCATGGAACGATTTGTGCTTGATGCCATGCTCAGACAAATAATCCTTGTCCCAAGGTGGTAATGGAGAACAATGATCGCACATTCCTTTATCGCCATGCTTGCAGTATGCGGTCTTTTTACGTTGGATTAGACCATCCAACTTTTCTAGTTCGTTATCAATTGGCAATTGGGGTAATTTGCCTGATTTGACGGGTATATCAACGGAATCAATGGCTACCGAGCCATTGACCGACCTCGCCACTGGTTCTGGGATGGTGATGTCATCAAACGTTATAAACATCATATCTCCGTTTTGCAAGCCGACTTCCGAAACCTTCACGCCTTCAAGCTGCAGCACCGACATGCCCTTCTCGCTGGCCACGTCACTTACATGAAAGTTATTGCCGCTTATATTGAGTTTTGAGCAAGCTTCTCTGAATGCATCAAGAAAGAGACTAGAGGGTTCTGCTGACACCCTAGCCATGCCTTGCTTGGATCTGAATCGGATAATCATGGTGGCGAATGATAAAGTATTGAGCGGCTTACAAGGATGTGCGCGCCAGCTTGTCATGGATTTTGTATGTAGGTCAGTTGCGCTGCGGTAACGGATCTCACCATAGAACATGTAAGGCATCTCTATTCGCTATTTGGCCGCATTGGTGTCGTGTTGTAGGGGGATCCTATGTTTTGATCACTCTAATACTTTGCTCTCCATAAGCTATGGGGAAATTCCGATTATTCAATGAAGGACGCAATGACTTGTTTGGCGATAAGACTGCTATGGAACGACCCTCTACGCCGCACATTGGTGATGAGATGCATGAACTCACGGATGCCCAAATTCAGAATTTGATAAGGGTAAGATTCGGCAACAACTCGTTGCTGTTGATTCGGCAGCTCTCTCGAGACGTGGCATCCAAAGAGAAACAATTAATTCTTCTCCGCAACGATAAGTTTCAGCGTGAACATGAGCTCATTAGGTTGTGCTCTGAGTATAGCAACTTATCGACGCTTGAAATAGAGTCAAGGCTTTCGGAAAGAACCACAGAGTGTGACCCTGAAAAAGCGTTGGGGGAGATGGTGGGGTTGGCGGTAAAAGAGACTTTTGTGCCCGATAGCACCCGTTTCGAAGTCCGGACGCCATCAGGCAGTGAATATCGGGAACACAAAGGCACGAAGCGCACAAGCCGAGACTTAGCACTGCCCGAAGGCATGAAGGGTGAGCAGGTCGCATTAACTGAGTCTTTATCATCACCACTCGGCACCACCACTTTACGGTCAACTAATTCTGGAGCTGGAAGCAGCAATAGCTTGCGTACGTACTGGCACGACTGGTTGAACGTTTCAGACGAAAGTGTTTCCTTGAGAGAGGAGAGAAAGGAGGAGGACATAACCAATAAACCCCCCGTGGAGCTAAAAAAGATCGTCCCCGAAACTGAGACTATGCCTCCGGTGCTGTCGACGGGGGGCGCAACAGATAGACATGGATTTTACTTGAATTCTCCTAAGAGTGGCTCATCCGAACTTTTTAACGACGTCAGTTGTCCTGACCGGAATTTATCGCTCGCGCATGCAACAAAAGTTGAAGGTGAGCCTCTGAAGCGGTTCCAACAAAGTTTGAACAAGCTTAGAGAGTTGAGTATCATGCATGATACCGAAAGCGAGAGTTTATTGTTGCGATGGGATGAGCTTATGAGGGAAGTCAGCGAGGAGCAACGAAAAGCACAGTCGAGAAAATTAGATATCGAAGACACTAGTGTGTTTGGACTCAAAGGATGCAATTTGAAACGAAGCGATAAAGGTTGGACAAGACACTTTGCCGGCAAAAATGTGGAGGCAACCGACACGGCCAAAGAATTCAAGACTCTACAGAACTTGATACATGAAGATGGCATCCCACCCAAGTACAGGAATTACCTCTGGATGGAGCTCTCTGGAGCTAAAGACGTGTCCGTTCCCGGTGAATACCGTCGGCTCTGGGGAGAAAGTTACATTACCACAAGCAAGAGGGTTAGAGAAAGCATCGATCAGGTCAATCTTGACCTACACCGGACGTTGCCATCCAATAAGTTCTTTCGTGACGTGGACAGTTCTTTACCAGGGCCGCAGCTTGCCAAGCTCAAGCGCATCCTATACGCGCTCGTGGTTTATATGCCGCACATAGGGTATTCCCAAGGCATGAACAAGATAGTGGGAAATCTTCTCCTAGGCGTGGGGGAGAGCAATGCAGCAAATGGCTCGGTCAAGCTTGACGAGGAGGACGTGTTCTGGATGTTTGTTGCGTTCATTGATGATATTATTCCTAGATACGACTCCAAGGTCTACTTCGACCGCGGCAGTATCTTCGACATTCAACAGGAAATTGCAATTACATCGAGCGTGCTTTTCAAAAAGTTCGTGCCGAGACTACAGGCACACTTCCACAAGCTAGGCGTGGATATACAAGTGGTTTTGTATGGGTGGTGGCTTGGGGTTTTTAGTGAATGCACCACAGGGGTGGACGCTTGGTTCAGGTTCGTGGACAACTTGCTTATTACAAAACACAATGACATCAAGTTCATTGCCTTCAGCCTAGCGACGCTTCTTGTGCATGAGCCAGCACTACTAGGTGTGCAATCTGCAGAGGAGGCGTACTCATTTTTCAACCGGCTCAAGCAAGGCGCGGTCACCAACGTACGGTTCAAGGACCTTAACAGGGAATGCCTTGCTATAGAGTCGCACATTTCCTTGGCGGAGATGCAGAAAGAACGAGCAAGGAAGGGGGCGTCATCGCAGCCACTGGCGAGCAGCGACTGAACGGGGCTATATGACGAAATCTATTTATAAATCGTCGGCAATGTGAGTGTCGTCCACTACAGCGGCGAAGTAGTGAAAGTGTTTTCTGGTGTACATTTCTCACCTGCACCAACTCTGCCACCTATAATAGCACAGATTTGCTCCGACACGAAAGCAAAACCAGCCCACACCATAACGACAAGCAAGCGAGAGCCGCAAAATGATCATTTGTTCCCCCGACTTTGCCCTTCCGTCACTAAGCAGCGTTAAAAATAACTCCTTTGGCATGCACGAACTCTTAACTCGCGGGGCGCCTGTGATGTGACCATTCAAATGTATGCAAGTCGTAATTGTCCCGCACCTCTCGTGCAGACCTTTCGTGTCGAGATGCCCAAAATATCTTTGCGGACCAGCACTCGTAGGGAAAAAGTAATGCCCTTATGTCACCACGAAGTCACCACAAAGTCACCGCAACGTCACCACAAACATCCTCCCTAATTGGCAATTTCACATTCATGAGAGTCTCGACCTGTGAATGCCTCGGGCTCATCTATGCTCCTTCCTCGTCAACCTTGTATGCAATTGTCTGGTTGGCCTGCATGCAGAATTAGTCTAGGTAGCGGGAGATAGACGATAGTGTGCAGCCAGACATGTACATGATTGCATTGAGCCTCAGTGTTCGTCTCACGCGCCAAATCTTCACCAGCACTTCCTATACATCTACGCCAGCGGCAGTTCTAAAGGATATTAGGGCAGGATACAGCTGTGTCATTCTTTTGTAAGTGCCTTGATATAGTTTTGGCGCAACGGCTGCTTTCCACGAGGTGATGCTCCACGTATTTCAGCACAAGCTGTGATGAGCCTTGTTTTATGGTGTGTGCGAAATCTAGCGGTTTTTACACCAAAGAGCAGACGGGCGCACACATCTCTTCACGCCTCTGCCCAAATTCGCCCGGTCCCCTTCTCACCACAACAGGTCTCATTTACATCGTATTCCGTTTCATTTACATTGCACGCCGTCTCATTTTCATCTTAAACGAATTTGCCACGTTGTTGACATGTGGGCCACTCTCACCACAATTTTGCATCGCATTGCAAAAAGCTTGAGTGCGCGTTACCGTTCGGTGCGCACGAACAAAGAGGCCACCAGCGCAGAGAACACCTTATTAGCCTCAAGTCGTTCCACGTACAGCATCTAGCGTGCAGAAGAAGGGATTGTATTGGCGCGCTTTTCAACACGTCCCGGGCAGATGAGCGCGAGGAGAGGTGATTTTATTGCGGTGTTGAAGCAAGGAGGTGAGCCCTGAGAAGATACAAGAGCTTTAATGGTCAGGTGCAATCTCAGAGGCAGGTCGTGCAAGTTTCAACCCAGGATGGCGCGCCCACTGACGCTCGCGTCAGAAAACTGCAAGCGAGGGAGAACACCACAGGCGCATGGCCCTAGGGATGGAGTTGCTTCGTGCAACCCACAAGCGATCCGGCTTTCGATTGTCTACACTCGCATTTTTATCAGCACGCTTTCGAATCTCTGATTGTAGGTTTAGAAGTCCTACCTAACTATAATTAGCCCCGCAGGCATACCTGAAAAATGCGGCATGCATATAACGCCCAAATGCACGCGTGGGTTTCAGTGACGCGAGGTTCTCGTTGACGTAAGGCGCGCCTGCGCAGCATATATGCACCTTGCAGCGACAGGTGGCATGGGCTTGTACTTCGGATCCACTAGCCGAATGGACAAGACATTGCCCGGGCAACGATGAGTCGAGGGTTAAGACGCAAAACAGAGCTATTTCCGCGCATGTATGCCTAGTTTCAAAGTTATCCTTTTGGGAGAAAACGCCAAGTCCCCATACTAGACCCACCTAAAACATTTCGAATGGGGTGATGTTTCGCGTGCAGCCATTGAATATGTCACCATATTGAATGGTGACGTTGAACGGTGATACATGAGGGAGCTTCGCGTCTCGCACGAGCAATGACGAGAAAGTAATTCGCCTTAGTAAAAGCAGACCTATCTTCCCTAGAGATGATACATCGCGGAATGGGCGCGCCGCAGGTACAAAAATTTACCGCTGATCCGGGAATTTTGTCAGCATTTTTTTACGTAACAAGGGTGTGCACGTGAGCAGTCGGCAAGTAGCGGTGATGTGAAGTGAGCTCTCCTCCATAGAACGCTCATGCACTAGAAAATCTCAAAGCACCCACAATGCAAAGCAGCCAGAGAAGGAAATTTTTGAACATCGCTCTTGTGGTCCTATTGCTAGTGGCATGTTATTCAATTTTCTCATGCACACTCGGCGCTCTGGGCCCAGGGGTGGGGAGCAATAGTGTTGTGGATGTCGATGCTCAGGCTGGAGGCGGGTCGAAGGACTCTGAGCCCGTGAAAACAGAATCCAACATTCCGGCAGCGAGACCACCTATTAAGGATAAGTCGCATGAGCAACAAGCTGCAGAACAACAGATTCACCAGGATGTGGGTGGCAACGAATCTTCACCAAAGGATGTGGCCAAACCTAATGATGGTTCAGGAGCAGAGGTTAAAAAAGGCGCCTACCCAGGCCCAAGAGCCAAGGCCACATTTGTGACCTTAGCTAGAAATGAGGAGCTTTATGAATTGGTAAAGGCCATCCGGAATGTCGAGGACCGGTTCAACCGCAAGTTCAATTACGACTGGGTTTTCTTGAATGATGTGCCATTTACCGACGAATTCAAGAAGGTCGCCGCGTCGCTTGTCTCCGGAGAAGCTAAGTTCGGTCTCATCCCCAAGGAACACTGGGGTTACCCCGACTGGGTCGATCAAGCCAAGGCCGCCGATAACAGGAAGGCCATGGAAGGTAAAGTGATTTATGGTGGATCAGAGTCCTACAGACATATGTGCAGATTCGAGTCGGGTTTCTTTTTCAGGCACCCTCTCATGGAGGACTATGATTGGTACTGGAGAGTGGAGCCCGGAATTGCCCTTCGGTGTGATGTTGAGTACGACTTATTCAGATACATGGAGGAGAACGATAAGGTATACTCTTTTACTATTACAATTCATGAATTCCGCAACACAATCCCCACGTTATGGGACCATACCAAGAAGTTCATGCAGCTCCACCCTGAGCACATTGCCGAAAATAATTTCATGAAGTGGATCAGCGATGATGACGGTGCCACGTACAATTTGTGCCACTTTTGGTCTAACTTTGAGGTCGCATCACTCAAATTTTTGCGTTCGAAGGCTTACATGGACTACTTTGAATATCTCGATAAAACCGGCGGCTTTTTCTACGAGAGATGGGGAGATGCCCCGGTCCACTCTATTGCCGTATCGTTGATGTTACCAAAGGACAAAATTCACTTCTTCTCCGACCTTGGCTATACTCACGGAGTGTACACCCAGTGTCCGCTCAACGAGCAGTTCAGATTAGAACACAAGTGCGACTGCAGAGCACAGGATGATTTCACCTTCCGCGGGTACAGCTGTGGTAAGCAGTATTATGATGCCATGGGCCTTGAAAGGCCTGCAGAGTGGAAGAATTTCCAATAAGTATCTGCTATCTCTCACCCCGTATGCTCTCTTTATAAACAATGCACGTCAACCTATAAAAGTCTTCTGCGATCTCACAAATAAGTCGTGAAACAATGGTGAAGAAAATTGTACGATATATTGGCTGCACGACCTGCTTGCAAGCTTTGTGACGAGTCGTATGAAGTGATGCGCGTCGCCGGACATGCAGGCCCACATTCGTGTCAGTGTTCCTGTCGAACGGTTTACGCATGAAGGGAATAATTTCTTTTTTTTTTTCATGATTATTTTCTTAGATTTTTTTTTAAATTTTCATTCGTGTTTTACGAGAATCTCACTTTTATTTTCCCTCAATCTGCCCACAACTCCGTTCCGTACCACTTTTCTTCCAGTAGAACACCTTCGCAAATTGTGATCATGGCTTCTCCTAGATCCACTGCCCGCCTTATGAGGTTCGGCATTTTTGCGCTAGTTCTAATCTTCTGTGGGTTTATACTCACAAAAGGCTCTTCTTATGCTCCCATGAATCAGCCTAATCCACAGGCTGTGAATCAAAATGACGCTGCCGCTGCCGCTCCCGCCGCTGCCCCCGCTGCTGTCCCTGCTGCTGCTCCCGCCGCTGCTCCGGCTGCCGCTCCTGCTGCTGCTCCTGCTGCTGCTCCTGCTGCCGACAATGCTCAAAAAGTCGTTACCCCAGGTGAAAAAGTTAAGGCCACATTTGTTACCTTGGCTAGAAACTCTGACTTGAATGGAGTGTCTGAGTCAATTAAGGAAATTGAGAATCATTTCAACCTGAAGTATCACTACGATTGGGTGTTTTTGAATGACAAGGAATTCAATGAGGAGTTCAAGGAGGGTGTATCCAAGCTCATCTCTGGTAATGTGAAATTTGGACTTATTCCAGAGGAGCACTGGTCTTATCCAGAATGGATTGACAAGGAAAAGGCCGCATATGCCAGAGAAGAAATGCAGCGGAAGAAGATCATCTACGGTGGCTCTGAGTCTTACAGACACATGTGCAGATTCGAGTCAGGATTTTTTTTCAGACACGAGTTGTTGAAAGATTACGAGTACTACTGGCGTGTTGAGCCAGACATTAAGATTTATTGTGATGTTGACTACGATATTTTCCAATACATGAAGGACAACGACAAGTGGTACGGCTGGACGATTTCTTTGCCAGAGTACAAGGAAACTATTCCAACCTTGTGGGAGACTACCAAGAAATTCATGAAGGAGAATCCTCAATACGTGGCCAAGGACAACAACATGGAATGGATATCCGAGGATAATGGTAACACCTATAATGGTTGCCACTTCTGGTCTAACTTCGAAGTTGGATCCTTGAAGTTCTGGCAATCTGAGGCTTACATGAAATACTTTGAAGCGTTGGACCATGCTGGAGGATTTTTCTACGAGAGGTGGGGTGATGCGCCTGTGCACTCCATCGCGGCCTCTCTTTTTATGCCCAAAGATAAGATTCACTTCTTCCATGATGTGGGATACTTCCACGTTCCCTTCAACAATTGCCCAGTCGATGAAGAAACCAGAAAGGCCAAGAATTGTGAGTGTGATCCAAAAATCGATTTCACATGGAAAGGCTATTCTTGTACCCCTGGATTTTTCCGCGTGCACAAGATGAAGAGGCCTAAGGGATGGGAGAACTTCACCAGTTAGACACACTTAGAGATGGGGGTACAAAGTAAGCTGCCTCCTTGAAGTCAACAGGCTTCATGAGCAAATTAGACGTTCATGTTTATAGAGTTGATTATAATATAAACAGGATAACTAGAATCCTTGCTTGAAATGGAATGATCGCCACCTTCCCTCAAGTCACGACATGATAGGGGTGCAACGCTGGCGTTTGTAGAAGGGGCCTTTTTTCGTTGACGCGTCCCGGTTTACGTACAGCGGTGTGAGTGGACGCGCGCAGAGCAGCTGCAACGGAAATATAAAACGTGTTTACAATAGCCGACCTGCTAAATCAGATCACGGTGGTTGAATCACAGTATTCGATGCTTTTTATACCGTCCAAGTAGTCTAAGGAAAAAGTATCATGCACCTACTTGCTCGAAAGCGTGTTCATGAGTCACTCGCTTTGGTTCAGTTGTCCAACCGACCCATATTAGGTAGCAAAAGCTACTGGATCAAAATACATGAAACAGGCCCTACACCTATACGTGTGTCGTAAATAGTCTCGAAAAATCCGATATGTGATCTGATGCGAGCGTTGCATCTGTCACCATGTGGAACCAATAGCCCTGGATATAGCCCTTACATGGTGAGTTAAAATTTCAAACCTACTTTCCCTGCGGGGACTGCACACACCGTCGAGGTGGCAGGTGTTCGAACCGAGAATTTCTCCCGGAAAGCACTGAAAACAAGGGGTTTCCTACGTCACCTGAACAGCCTTCCACGAAAAGCTGCATTCTATAGGTCACAACCAGATGTGTTGAAGGGGTGCCGTGTGCTGCATGCAACATTCCGGTCTTCACAAGGGTTGGTTTTGTGAGTGCGTTCTCCCTACTTTCGCCGCGCCGCATTTGTTTCATATTTCTTTATTGCGTCTTGAAACGGCCCTCGTACTCATTCAAAAGCCTCATCCCGCTTCTAGTTCTTCTTCACAAAAGAGACCGGCAGAACCGATTTCTAGCAGCATACCGGAGCCGGCATATTTCATCCTTAACCTCGCTCCGCCCACTTTTTTCCGCCATGTCCCCTACCGAAAAGCACAGACCCCCTCCACTATCTGTTTGCAACGACAAAGAAAAATCCGACATGATACTAAGAATCGTCAGCCCCATCGCCCCGCAGTTTGTCAGTCATGACTTGCGGCATACCTTGAGACTCAGCGAAAGCATCAGAAACCAGCAAAACAACTTGATTGCGTCCGGCCACTATGAGAAGAGCTTAGCTTCCAGTGATTCCAACTCTTCGGCTAGCTTGATGCTGAACGGCAGCTCTGGAGGCCTTGAAACTAATACAACTCCGTCACACACCGCCACCGAAGGCAGCTCTGTTGAAAGGGAAGCCGAGCCTCGAAGCAGTTTGTCTTGGGCGGGTAAATCAGATCCAGATCATGACCTTGCCAAGAAACCAGACGTTCCTATAATTGAAGTAGATTCTGAAGACGTGAAAGATCATCAAATGCAAGGCGCCAGTCCCAATTCTGGGGGCACTTACTACTCCGACAGTAGCGAGTTCAATCGGATTGCGAATGCAATGTCTCGCAAAAAGCTAAAGCGGGACAACCCTCCGGGCGATCTAAAACTTTTGCCTTCCCGATTGAACAATGTCCGGCAAACACCCCTGATCCGTTCGGCGCCATTGCGGCCATCCACCACGGCTGCGCCATACGGCATGCAACGATGGGTTCCTGTCCGCTACGTGTACCCGCCACTACCCCCCATGCCACACTCTGCAATGCAATATGTCCACACACCTTCGAGACGAAGCATGCCAGGGCACCAAGAACGGCGAGCATCTCGGGTCAGGCTGCCGCCCAGAAACTCCCTAGTCCGCAGAAAACCAGTCTTGGATGTGTTCCAAGGTGATGCGGTCAAGTTTGCACCTTTGCCCTCACAACCCCCATCTGCACAGCTAGAGACTTTTGACGAAAAACACGATGATAATGAGGAGGCCACAGAAGAAGAGATACAAGAGATGGAAACCAAGCGTAAGATGGCCAATCCCGTTTTAAAAGGCAGCATCTGCTTCAATGATACATCTGCATTCAACTTTAAGATCTTCAAGGGTAATGAGCTGCTGGCTAAGGAGAAGTTTTTGAAGATATGCGAGACAACTTGGAACGAATACGTTGCGGGAACATGATGCACACCATCAAACCAATCGCATCTTCGTTTGCTATGGGCTGCATTTTCTATAATTAATTTGGGTTTATCTCCTTTCACTTCTTCTCCTGCCCTTGTTCAACATCGATATATTTTGCAATATATAAACCAATCCTAACAACCTGGGGGGTTATACTTTCCAGACCTCCAATAAGAACTCTTAGAGATGCAGCATGCCACACAAACAAGCACTAAAAAGTCGCTGGGCTGGAGGGCCATGACAAATAAAAGAGTTTTTCTACAGAAATGTCAAGTATAGTCGCTGGTCTTTTACCCACTCTTATCAAGAGCGGAAGGCCATGGCACGTGCGCGCCTTGCGACGGCAAATACTAACCAAAAAAAGTGCTCACGTACTCTTCATTATCACCATGTTCCACAACGGTTTGGTGATACGAGCATTCGCTCGAGGCAGGATTGTATCCAATTGTCTTCGAGGCAGTGCTTTCCTACCCACGTTACAAAATTCCAGACTGGCTTTTGTATATGAAAGATTGCGGTTCTCTACAACCTCCAAAGTTCTAAATGCCCCCAAGAATAAGCCCGAAGAACAAGATAAGAATAATCATGAGGATCAAGACAAGAATAAGCCGGAGAATCTTGACCACAGCAATGAAGCACCGAAGAGAAAGTCCGAGGCAAAACAGCACCACAAGGATGATGGGTCAGAAGAACGTAAAAATGATTCGACCGAGGAACAGAAATTGAGAGATGAAGTGAAGGAGCATTTAAAGAAGAAAAATCCCAACATTAATCTTAAGAATGTCAAGTTTGTCCAGATTGACGGGAGCCAGTTAGCAAAGGGCTTTGCATTGATTGCCCTTCTGACCCTTCTACTCACTTTTTATTTGCGGTCTCTGGTGCCCCAAGACGAGCTCTCATTCCAGGACTTCCAAAACAGATATCTTCTGAAGGGATTGGTGACACGTCTCAATGTTGTGAACCGTTTGGCGGTTGAGGCTGAGCTAATTCCCGGTGCATTTTCTGATGAGACTATCCGGGGCCTGCATGGAAATCCTACTGTTGTATTCACAATTGGTTCTGTTCAAGTTTTCGAGGAAGAGATGAACGCATTGCAAGACAAACTCGGTATTCCGGTTGAGGAGCGCTTGCCAATTCTGTACAGTGAGCGTGGCTCATGGGCGTCTATTCTCTTACCTATTTTGCCCACTCTTTTGTTGATTGGAGGCTTGTGGTACATCACCGTGAAGCGGGCTTCTGCCCAAGGCGGTGCCGGCGGAGGCGCTGGAGGAATTTTCAAAATTGGAAAGAGCAAGGCGAAACTTTTTAATCAGGAGACAGACATCAAAATCAAATTCAAAGACGTTGCTGGATGCGAAGAGTCGAAAGAAGAGATTGTCGAATTTGTCAAGTTCTTGCAAGATCCAAAAAAGTATGAGAAGCTTGGTGCCAAGATCCCAAGAGGTGCCATTCTCTCCGGACCCCCCGGTACAGGAAAGACCCTCTTGGCAAAAGCCACTGCAGGCGAAGCGGGCGTGCCTTTTTTGTCGGTATCAGGATCTGAATTCGTGGAAATGTTTGTTGGAGTTGGAGCGTCACGTGTACGGGACCTATTCAAGACAGCCAGAGAAATGGCTCCTTCGATCATTTTCGTGGACGAGATCGATGCTATTGGAAAAGAGAGAGGCAACGGTCGCATGGGGGGCAACGACGAAAGAGAAAACACATTGAATCAACTCCTTGTTGAAATGGACGGTTTCGAAGACTCTGACCATGTCGTTGTCCTCGCAGGTACCAATCGGGCGGACATCTTGGACAAGGCTTTGTTGAGACCAGGAAGATTCGATAGGCATATCACCATTGACAGCCCAGACATCGAAGGCAGAAAAGCTATTTTCAAGGTGCACTTATCCAAGCTTACATTGAAATCAGTGGAGGATATCAAGGCCAGTCATAATGATGTTGATTTTAGCAAATACCACCAATTGATTGACGAGGCAATCGAGAAGCTAGCTGGCAGGTTGAGTGCTTTGACGCCTGGATTTGCTGGTGCAGATATTGCTAACTGCTGCAACGAAGGAGCTTTGATTGCTGCCAGGGATGATGCTCAATCTGTGGATACTTACCACTTTGAACAAGCCATCGAGAGGGTTGTCGCCGGTTTGGAGAGGAAGTCAAGAATCTTGAGCCCTAGCGAAAAGAAGACCGTCGCGTACCACGAAGCTGGCCATGCCATCTGTGGCTGGTTTTTGGAGCATGCCGATCCATTGGTGAAGGTCTCGATCATCCCACGTGGACAGGGCGCTTTGGGATACGCTCAATACTTACCCAAAGACCAATATTTGGTTTCCGAGGAACAATTCAAGCATAGAATCATAATGTCTTTGGGCGGCCGGGTCAGTGAAGAGTTGCATTTCGATTCAGTCACAAGTGGAGCTTCTGACGATTTCAAAAAAATCACCCAAATGGTCCAGTCGATGGTTTTGAAGTTAGGAATGTCGGACAAACTAGGCAGTGTCTATTTTGATAACGGCGACGAAAACGGCGGCTTGAAAGTTCACAATACTTATTCAGAACATACCGCCCGTACTATTGATCAAGAAGTCAAGAGGTTTATCGACGAGGCTTACGTTCAGTGCAAGAAGCTTCTAACTGAAAAGATAGAACTAGTCGACAAAGTGGCAGAAGAGGTATTCGCCAAGGAGGTTTTGACTAGAGAAGATATGATCAGGCTCGTGGGGCCACGTCCATTTGCAGAGAAAAACGATGCCATCGATAAATATCTCGAAGGCAGCGATGCATTCAAGGGCAAGCCGGACACAAGCTCTTAGAAGGTTAACTATCAGCGTCATGTTTGTAAATAGATCGTCGTTAATACGAGTTAAACCGAAGGTAATATATGTCCATGGTAGATGTCATTGCAGTCTCAGTCCACGATGTGTAGGGCCGGCGGAGGCTCAATTTTTGGTTTGGAGAATTGCAGCTGATAACTTGATGAGCTAGTAGCTTGTTTCATGCTTGGTGTTTCAGTGACGGCCGAGGCTTGCAGATGGACCTTGGGAGTCTCCGAAGGGCATTTTCCGGTTTCCGAATCGGTGAAGCTTAGGCTTGACACGCTATCACTAAAGTAATCTGACACATCAGCATCTATACTTTCAAGATGGCATTTTCGGGGATTTTCCCTCATATGGTGAGAAGTCATATGTACTCGATAGTCCTCAAAACTAATATCGGTCATGAAAGTACACCCTAAGATCGGGCAAGATAAGACTTGCCGTTTGGCAGAGCACGATATAGGGCTGGCTCGTCGGTGGGCTAGAAGTTCGCTCTCGTGGAAGAAAAGCTTTCTGCAAGACCGCCTTCCAATAGCCAAGCCGCATACATAAGGATTAGATTTGGGCAACTCCACCTGGAGAGGAAAGTGCAAGTTGAGCTTCAAAATGGTGATTTCATCCACAAAGGGTGTGCCTTTCTGTGGGGAGGCAACAACAGGGTATCCAATTTCTTGGAGCTCTGGTGAATGTGTTCGCAAGAGATGTATGCGATACGACAGCCTACTCTCGGAGACAATGCCACAGTCTCGAAAGGCGCAGCTATATAGGGCTAGATCAGGCACCCGGCTCCATTCAAGAAGCAGGGTTTGCTCGAACAGTGATTCAGTCAGTTCGCGCAGATCCATCCCATGCTGGTGGGTGGGGCCATGAAGCTCTGAAGTTGCATGAGGGCCTGTATGTTCAAAATAGTCTGTAAGTTCAGGCCCAGTAAATTCAGGAGCATCTGTAAATTCATGAATGCTCGTGACTTCACTAGAGTCTGTACGTTTATGAGAGTGTGATAATTCATTGAAGCTCTTTTCGTAGGGTTCGTGAAGCTTTGTAGTCCTAAAAGACTCTGTGGATCCTGTGTAGTGTTGTTTTTCCAGTCGCAGATCTTGACTCGAACCCCTGCTAATCATCCCTGTCTTTGGACTTTTCTTCAGAGGTGAATGTATCACGTGCTTCTTCAATGGACTTGAGCCGGCACCTTTGGAACGTGGTGATCGAAGGAGAGGGGAGGACGTGTCCAAAGGCAGCTTCAAACCATCTATATCACCGCCCCGAATGCCTTTGTGCTTTTTCGTGGGTGAGGATCCAAGTATCAGAAGATTATCTTCCAAAGCATCTGAGTCGGAGTTAACCACACTGGAGTTGTGGAACTTTCTTTCGGCCTTGAGCTTTTGCTTGAGTTCGTGCTTGTTCTGCGAAACGCTCTTCTGCCGTCGCTTTTGGTGCTGAAGCTGTTTGTCAAAGTCGTAGTCCCCTGCCCAGATGCTGGAGTGTACTCTTATTCCATCAATGACATTATCTGCGCTCCGCAATGACCGTAGATGGCCATTATCGATAGTGATCTTACCGCTATAGAGATCAATCTCATCCGACTCTTTCTCGTCGTCGATGGAGGAGAATTTTGCTATGATCTCATCCCACCGGCGTTTGAATTTGGATGCGTTTTCCGCCTTGAGTCTGTTTATATCGGTTTCGAAGTTGAGGGGGTCGATGGTGTCCTTGCCTAGCAGAAACACGTCGGGTGCAGATTCCGGATCCAGCTCAGATGAGTCTTCTATGGAGATCAGCTGCTCATAACTGGAGCCAAGCGAAACCCGGGTCAGCATTCCGTCCGGTGGCATAGTTTACCCTGCACTTCTGACGTCTACGCAGTCACGTGCGCGCTGATCTGCGTTATCTCAGCCCAGGAACTCTCGTCCTTTAGCTTACACATCATTACAGGAGTTTCCAAGCTTTGTTCGTGGCAAAGTTTGTTCATGTAAAAGCTTTGTTACCAATCTTTGCTAATTGCAAGGCTTATTAGTGATATGACGCTCACCCGTGATGAGTAGGGGATAGACGTCTCTATTTACAGTTTATATTGGTGAGAGCACCCTATCAAGCTTGGCCGAAGTCTGCAACCACCAAATCGAAAAGCCCATAAAACCGTGCTTTTCTGATTCCTTTTCGATTGCCTCCTTTTAGTTATCAACAGTTTTGGTCCGTTCGTTGTTTTGATTCTTTTGCCAGCACTTGCGAAAGGTTTCCATCTCCGCGAGACACTGTCTCCAGTCGCCCTTGTCGGCATGGCAAAGTTGGAGGGCAAGGTTTTCTTCGTAGCAGCCGGTGTTTAAAATGCGCTGGTCCCACTCATCGGGGGCGTCATCGTCTTCTAGTACCGTGTTAGTCTTGGCGTTCATAAGTAATGTAGTCTCGGGTGTTTTCGCGGTCAGCAGATGCCGCGCAAAGTACATGCCCCAAATCCCACAAGCGTTGTGAGCCATGCGCCGTGGTGACACGGAAATCTAATGTATATATACAAAACGTCCTTAAAACCCGAACCCGCTTTTAGAGTATGCCATAGGCTTCATATCCGGGTGGGGAACCGCATCGAAGATCTCAGTAGTCAACTTCCAAGGGCAATTGGGCTCATCGGCCAATCGGTAGCCCTCACCATCGTCAGCCTCCTTGTCGTAGTTGGGGTTTTCGGTTATATGCACAACTCCGCCCTTGTTTCCAGTAGAGTCACAGTAGTTAGGAGCACTGAAAACGGTGATAAGACGGTGGTTGTGTTCTTCCTCCACTCCGTCCATGCGCACCTCGTGCGATCTCAAGATCTTGCGGATCTTGTTGTTCAAGCAAAACCTCTCGGTGATGTCTGGGCCAAACTGGATTCCAAACCCTCTCTTGGAAGGCGAGCGACCATTGTCGGGTTTTGGGTCCGTCCACAATAGTTCCATGGCAATGCCCTCGCGAGATGGCTGCGAGGACCCGGAGCTTGGGAACCGGTTGATCTTCTTAATATCCTCAAGCGTGACCTTGTCGTTGGAAAACAAGCCTCCGTGCATGACCAAATACGACTGGTTAATCAATGTTGCCAACGGAAGAGCCCCGAAAGATTCAGAGAACGCCTCGAACACCTTCTTGGAGTACTTGGCTTCGCACTCATCTGTAAACCCATAAGTCTTGTTCATATCGTTAGTCTCGTGGTTTCCTCTGTTCATGTAGCAGGACTTGGGGTAAAGGATCTTGAGCACGTAGAGATAAAGTGCCACCTCGCATGACCATGAGCCTCTATCAACAAAGTCGCCGTTGAATAAGTAGATATGATCGTCCGACACATGGCCAAATTTGTCGAAGAGGTTCAACACGTCAAAAAACTGCCCGTGAGTGTCACCAACCACGGTGATCTTTTTCCCCTTTTCCAAGAGCAACTCGTCATCCCTAGCCGGGCTATCGAGGCTGCTGTGAGGCAACATGATTTCAACCATGGACAGCTCCTCTCGGAGAAGTTGGTGCACCTTCGCAAGAATGGCAAACACGTGCTTCTTTGGTAACTTCCCGCCCTTCTTGAACAACTTGATCATGTACTTCAAGTACTTGTCATCCAATCCGGAAATGTTCACTTCAACCCCCTGCTCCGTTTTGGTGGTGGTGATGTCCAAAGCTGGGCCCTCCCAAGACTTTTCCACCAACATGCCTTCGTAGTCCAAGGATTGGATGATCGAGGCCTTCTCATCGCCCGCAATGGCGCGTTCGAATGCCTCCTTCTTCAAATAGTTCACACACTGCTTGAGGTTCTCGTTGGTCGCTTTATCCTTGGGCAATTTCTTCAAAATGATCTTGAAATTGGTCTGCGCCTCTTTGTAGTTCAACATGGCCATCAATGACACTCCCTTCCGGTAGTATGCCTTGGAGAAGTCGGGGTCCACCTGGAGCGCTGCATCACAGTCTGCTATCGCCAACCCGTAGTTCTCCATTTTTATGTGCACCTGCGCCCGATTAGAATAGAAGATTGGGTTGCTGGCATCCAACTCAATAGCCTTGGTGTAAGATTCGATGGCCTCCTGGTACTTATGCTCCTTCAAGAGCTGGTTGCCCTCATCCTTCCGCTTTAAGGCTTCTTGCGACGACATCTTCAGGACTGATGTGAGTTACAAAATTTTCGGGTTCGCGTAGATATACTGAAAGAAATCCGCACTGAAAGAAAATGAGATGGATACGACGGGCCTCAGCGAAAAGATTATGCCCATGGAAACGTGAACCTGTGGCAGGCTGTGAACTAAATGGCTTCCCGGATCAGCAGCTTGAACAACCTCCGACTGGGAATCTCGGACATCAGCCTGCAGTAACGTTTCGCAGTAACCTGTCAGATGTGGGAGGAAATGCGTGGCGCGGCACATTCATCAACTGCCTACAGAGCATGAAACATTCTCTAATACACTTGAGTAACTAGTCCACGTATAAATGTGGATTTTTGGATTTTTTTTCTTCTTCACTTAGGCTCTGATCCGCAAGCCCGATGCCGGCGCGCCAATGGCGGTGATGTTGGTGATCTTGCATACTTGTCCCTTGAACTCAGGCTTGTACTTGGCACCCACCAAAGACTCGGACACCACCTCTTCTCCCTTGTAGATGGGAGTGTAAGAAGCACAACAGATATCGAACTCGGCGTAAGGATCGAAATCGATCTCCACGGCATCTCTTGAAATCGATTCGGCCCGTGCCCGGATCTTCTGCGCCTGTTCTGCCTTGGCCCCGCTAGGCACAATCGACAAAAGTTCTCCCGCAAAGTATGATGCGCTCGTGTAGTTTTTGTTCTTGAACGACTGCAGCATTGCCACCTGCAAAGAGTTCACCCGATGCGCATTTTGAAGTTTGGCCTTGGTGAAGTAAGCGGCCAATTCCAAGTTGCGCTTAACTTCAGATGGATTGAGCGAGCGGCGCTCCAACTCAATCGATAAGCCCAAGATGTACTCTCTGCACAACGTCAAAATGTCATCACACTTGATCTCTTGCTCTTCTGTCTCCACAGTCAAGACCGCAATCGTGTAGACAATGGACCTGAATTCTTCGATGGCCTCTGGCAAGTTATTGGACCGGAAATGCTTGAAAGCAACACTCAATTTCTCCTCCAAACTATCAAAGCCAATGATAAGTGGTCTGAACTTTGCAGGATTATCCTCGTCGTTATGCTCTCTGATGTAGTCCTTCATGGCCGGCAAGTCGTCCATTCCTGGCAAGTATAACTTACTGCTTGTGTATACCTCCATGAAACGGCTTCTCAAAGGTTCAAAGTTTACCACTCCAATTTGCTTGTTCAACAATGTCGCTGCTTGCTCGAAAGCTCCTGCGGCCACGTAGCCAGCAGCTGTCTTATTGTTGCGGAGCCAGTATGCGATCTCCCCGTCGGCTCCATCACTCTTGGTAACAATAGCAGCAGTGTCTTGGACGGCTTCCTCAAACTCTTCATCCACCGGAATATCAAGATCCTCGTCTTCCATATCCCAACCTCCTTCGTCCTCCTCATCTTCCCCATCCAACTCGGCATCGTTAAAATCATAGTCTGCGCCTGTTTTCACTGAGACATCTTTCTGGGCAACATCTTCATTCAAATCCAAGTTCTCCATGTTGCCGGTTAACAAAGCGGTCTCAAAGAAAGACATTTTGCTGTCTTGGAGTGGCCAGTTTTTAGCGACTTCCAGCTGTGCAGTGGGCAATGGAGTTGGTTGCTCGATCTCGGGTAACTGGACTTCGGTTTCAGAGATTCCTGCTGCACTCAAAATTTCATTGGCTTTGTCCAGCATGCCATTGGATGCAGCCAAAGTGTACGCCAATGGGTACATGCCAACCTTCAAATATGCCTCAATCCTGGAGTCAACATCATTGTTATACAAACTGTTTTGGACCACCGAAGAAGTGTTAGAGCGGGCGTTGGCAATCAAAGTCATTTTACTCAATCTCTCTTGATCACCTTTGTAAAGGTAAAGAAACGACAACTTGTCAAAGAGCTCTAATTGTTGATACACTCTCTCAACCACCTCAACATTGCCCTGAAGCAAAGCTTCTTCACCCAATCTCTCCCAAATCACATTCTTCTTCAATTTGTTAGCCTCTACTTCAGCAATCTTTAAATCACCGCATTCCAAAGCCAAGTCAAAGCGCGACTCCGGGTCCTGCACGAATTGTAAAGCAATTTCCGGATAGCCCTTCTTTTGCAAGTAGGCAATAATGTTCTGACCCACCAAGTTTGAGGTCTTGATAATTCTCAAAACCTCATTGAAATTGCGGTTCACCAACGACTTCTTGAACCTGTACTCAGTAGGGTCAATTTGAATAATTTCGACCTGGCCGGCACGGCTTAAACAGTATACCTTTGTAGCCACAACTTTAGCAATGTAAAGGGTGTTTTCCAATGTCTTGATAATCCCGTTGTCACCATTCAATAAGGTGTACTTTATGTGGTTTAAAGTAGAGTACAACAAGACTCCACTATCGTCCCAGGCTGCACTCTTCACTCTGATTGTTTCGTGCATAGAGGTTACCAATTCCAAGTCCTTGGTTGCGATTGTGATAGTGTGCTTTGCCAACAAAGCCACATATTGCCCATCAGGAGACCAGGACACATACTTGACATTATTGACGGAAAGTTCAGCCAATTCCTTCTTTTGCTGCACGTCATAGTTGACGACAGAATGAGCCTTCACTAACAAAACACGGCCACCAATTCCATTCAAAACATCGTTGACTGATGAATCCAATTGAATGCTCTTGGTAACATTGTTGTTCATATCCTTCACGTAAAGAGTTTTGCTGGACTTAATGAAGGTAGCAAATCTGTTGCGTGAGATGAAGCTGGCAAAGGAGCCTTCACCCAGCCTGATGTCGGTGGGCTCAATCGCACCAGTAACATGCTTTGGCAATGTGACTAAGGCGTACATACCATTTTCGCCCTCCCCGTGAGTAACGAGCAACGAGTTGTCCGCCTGGTTATAAGACAAGGTTTTCATGAAAGACCAGGTCTTTCCAATCTTCTTTAAAGACATCATTGGCAACGAGGACTCCTCCCTTTGGAAGTCATAGCTCTGTACCTGCTTGTCAGAATTAACGTAGAACAACTTATTCTGAAAAATGGTCAGAGCAGGTCTCTCGCGCTCAAGCTTGAAAACCATGACCCCCGAATCGTGGCATGTGGCAAACAAGTTGATGGTGGGATGGCTAGCGATCATCCAGAAGCGATCATTCTCTCTTCTGAATTGTTTCACTGCCGTTCTCTTGTTGAGATCCCACACTCTTATTGTCTTGTCGTCAGAAACCGAGAGAATCAAGTCTTGGTGAGGGTGGAAAACGGCACTAAGAACGTTACCAGTGTGGCCACGGCAGGTATCAACCTCCCAGGCCTTGGTTTCACTCATTCTCCACAACTTGACGAGGCGGTCATCAGCAGCAGAAACAATCAAGGGCAACGTAGGATGAAAAGCGGCCCAGTTGACTCCCTTATCGTGACCCTCCAAGACGTACTTGACAATAGCGTTGACGTTTCCGAAAATATCCTGCTGGGGCAATTGTTTTCTTTGCAACTGATCCTCAAATGACCTGGCCGAGTTCGTTGGAGCAGAATGTTTTTTTCTCAAGCCGGTGATGTCCCAAACACGGACAGTTTGGTCCAACGAGGCCGACACAATCAAGTCCTCCGAGGGGTGGAATTGGGCCAGCATCACATAGTGGTTGTGGCCCGTCAAGCAAGCAATCTCTTGTCTGTTTTGCCAGTTCCAAATGCGAATGGTCTGGTCGTCGGAACATGACAAAATCCAGGGCAACTCATGATGGAAAGAAACGCTTCTCAAGTAGTCCAAGTGGCCGTTTAGAGTGAAGATACATTTTCTGGTGTTGAGTGACCAAACCTTGATGGAGTAGTCATCCGAACCCGACACAAAAAGAGGCTGTGTGGGATGGAAGGAAACACATCTCACGGGGCCCTCGTGATCTTCGAAGCGGTCGATCAAGGTACCCATGCGGTAGTCCCAAAGCTGGATGGTGGACGAGTGTAAAGCAACAAGTACCCACGGCCTTTTGGGATGAAATGCGACACCCTTAGCCCGCGAAGACTTGGATTCAAATTTGGTGAGCATCTTCATCTTTTATGGTGGCCTGACGGAGAAGTCTTGAACTGGGGACGAAAGTTGTTGGATTTTTCGAGAACGAGGTGGCCCGTTGGACACCCGTACACCCGGTCTCAAGGGACAGGTGGTGCCTTACGCGCTTTCTTCTAGATCTATATGAGGTGGACACGCTCCGTGTTCTGAATTGGATTTTTTGTTCCGTGTCATAATTAAAATCACTGCTATTTAGTGGCCGCAGGTTCCTCAGAATGCGATCTAAGGCATCACGCTTGATAAGTTTTATATCACGCTGTGCCAAGTAGAGTCTAACTGAAATTTATTTTCTCCCAGGGCTATATGCCTTGAGGCTTTTATTCCCGGGAAGAAAATGCTCATTTATGTAGCAAAGGCTAAAACGCCTCCGGCCATTGCTAGAACGGCAGTCATGGCACCCAAAAGCCCGGAGAATCCGTTGGCGCTGGCGCCCGACTGCGAGCCGGATTGACCGGAGGAGGTCGGCTTTGAATTTTGCACGAATCCTCCAGTGTATGCCGAGGTGGTTGTTGTGGTTTTTGCAGCGTCGCCAGCAGGGTCATTTCCGGTAGTTGCCTTGGACTTGGTTGAAATGACAGTGGACTTTGAAGACCCCGATCCATGCACTACCGCCGTGGTCTCGGCAGAATGCTCGTCGTCATCATTGTTTGGGTCAAGACCCGAGGAATCCGAGTCTCCCAACCATGTTTTGTCCTTGGTCAAATACACATCGTCTTCAGCCCCATCGGTGGAGTTGTACAAGAACGCGTGGTAGTCTGAGGAATAGTTCCCAGTGAGAAAAGATGGCAAGTCATAAGCTTCAATAGACACGTTCTTGACGTATGCGTAATAGTAGCCATGTTGCTTAATGTCGTCCGAATTCCAGTTGATCTCACCACCAGCCCACTCAATGGTACCGAGCCCGTTCAACGTTGATCCACCGGGCCATAACGAGAATTGCACTCTGGAAGGCGTCGAAGGGTAGTCGTAACGGTGTGTGGAGGAGTTCCATGTGTCGTCGCGCTCCAATGTACGCACAAGCTCCCCATCAATCAGCCACTCGATCTTGTCTTCTTTCCAGTCCATCTCATAATAATGCCAGTTCTGGAAAGTGTCGGATGTAGAAGAGTTCTTGGTATTCGTGTAGTTCAAAATACCAAGCGAGTAATAGTTGGTTTGCGGATTAGTCAAGTTGAACCCCAATGACTCGAAATCGATCTCATCCTTGACATCCGAATATGTGATCATGGCGGTGATCACACCATGGTCATGCGATGTTTTCATCGAGGCACCGATTTTTCCAAACCACAAATACTTGGTCGAAGAGACAACCGTGCCGGTGGATTGATTAGGCATTTGCAATAAGAGCGCGTCATCACTTGAGTCCAAGTATCCGGTGTAGACCCAGTTGGCCTCTGAGGCATTTCCCAAATAGTCAGTTTGCTTCACAACCAGGTCTGCGTTGCTGAAAGAGTCCTTGAAAGAATCCATACGGGGCTGTGGCATACATGCAGTTAAGTTGAAGGAATACCGAGGGTCACAGCCTCCCAAGCAGTAAGACCCTGTTCCACATATTCCGTACTGTGAACAGCATGGCGAGCTCTGAGGACATTTGGCGGTTTCATTGCAGTAAACTGGATTCCAATCACTAGCTGCTGCACAGCTAGTCACGAAGACCCCTAACGAGAGGAGAAGAACCAGCAAAGACTTCATGTGAAAAAGTTCAGACGATTTCAGAAAAAGAGCTGTGTGGATGTGAAAATGCTATGGTGCAGGTTTATGTGGTGAAGATTTATTCTTTGTGGTGTATCAGGTCGAGAAGGAAAGGGAGGTATATATTTGGAATCAAAAATTTGATGCACGTCTGAAGCGCCTGTTTGAGGCAAGCTGTGTGCCGGATCGATTCTCGATTTTTTTCGCCCCTTTGGGCTTAATTGAAACACGAATCTAAACATAGCACGCATCAGCGCACTCCTGTGTGTGGGTTATTTTCTCTTGCGCCACATGAACCTTGAGCAGACGGGGGTTAAGCGTTTCCGATACTTTTTAGCCTTCACCGCTTCAGAAACATGTCGTATATGTTGGGCTGATAAGCGGAGGGATGATTGTAGATTAGGTCATCCCCGGCCTCGTTACCGCGTTGCTCGTAAACTGGCTGTGTTTGCGTCCAGCTTGCTTCCTGGTTAGCCGAACCTTGCCGTTGGCTTGGCAGGTTGCTTTGAGACGGCCGCTTGGGGGGAAGTTTTGGTGCTGCTCCTGAATTGCCGTATGCAGCATCCCCAAAATGTTGTTGCCCCGAACCTTTGTCCGTTTGGTGCAGCACGGCGTGCGAATTGCGCTGAGCCATGTTGTAGTAAGAATCCAAACCGTCCAGCTGACTGCGAGCTGACCCATGCGCGTTGTCTATGCGAAGAGAACCCATCGAACTGCTGATGTCGCCGCTGCGGACTGAGTTGTTGAAAGCCCCATTTTGGATTTCTTTCATAAGTTCATTTCGAAGATTCTTCGAAAACGTGAGAAGACGCTGGTAAAATTCGCTTCCTTTTTGCAATCCCACCGAGTATTTTTTCCATGTCTCGTACAAGTCATTGATTCGATTCTTTTGCTCTTCGATAAGGCTTTGTTTAAATGAGGAAGACTCACGGATCTTCTTGACCTCGGAGTCTGAAACTAATTGGTCCCAGGCTCTGCGAACCTCCTTCATGCACAGTTTCTGCTTTTCAATAACTTCATCTAAAGCTCTCAGGTAGACGTCAAATTTCTTCAACTCGTCGGGAAATATGATTGTCTTGATCTCGTTGGTAGATTTTACCTTACTGTTGAGCAATAAAATGTCAGAGATGTCGTCGGCATGAATCTCGGCCTTGAGCTTGTCCACCACTTTTTGTTTTTTGGCCTTATGGGTGTTAATGTCATAGATCAAATCTTCAAGCTGTTTAATTCTAGATTCCACAGAGCCCGTCAGTTGCTGCGTAGAAAAGTCATCGATATCCAACAAGCTAATTTCGGGCTCGGAAGGCTGCGGCTGTTGAGTCCCGGAGATCTGAAACATATCTGCAAACTCTTGCGATCTTGGGCCTTTGCATAGGGTTTGGTATAAGCCTGAGTTGTCTGGGTTTATCAAAGCGAAAAGCTTGAAGTCTGAATTGGCAGCATCGACTAAGGACTTCTTGAGCTTAATGAGGTCGTCCTTGAAACGCTCATATGAGGCATTAGAAGGTGCTGAATTAATGGCTTGTTCGCAGCCCTTGACATTCTGGAGTATATCCTGCCTTTGTTGCTCGATCAGACTCGCGTTGCGTTGCACCTGGGCTGAAGCTTGAGATATCTCGGTGACTTTTTGTATCAACTGAGAATCAGAGAAAACCTCTGGTTTGGATTTAGAATGCAAAGAACTCTGGTCTTGGTATAGCTCCTTGATACTTACCAATGCTTTGGGAAGGTTCAAGTAGTCCATGGCAGATGCTAGTTCCTCGTTGGACACATCGACTGCATCCAACTCGTTCCGGAGGAGTTGAGACTTTTCTTCCGAATAGTAGCTCAAGAGTTCGTGGATGTTTAGGGGCACCACGTTTTTCAAGAAATTGTTGTAGTGGTATTCGTTGATTTGAGAGAAGGCTTCGTTTTGGCTCATTGGAGTAGCCTTGGCGCTATCCATTGGCTTTGGCTCAGCCAAGGTGACAGTGGAAGGCACCATGTCATGATAGATCAAATCGTTGTCCTTGGATAGGTCCCTCAATTTGATCTCCAACGCATCCTTCTGAAATTTGTAGTTGTCTAGTAGATCATAAACATTTTCCATACGAGACTTGGAAATTGTTTTCAACAAAGTCGTAGGGATCTCGTTGATGAACTCAGACGATTTCTGCAAGTATGCGATGGCCTCTCCATACTTACCAGAATTCTCCAAATGCAAGCCTTGGAAGTAGAAGCAAGCGGAGCTGTAGTACAAATACTTGAACTGAAATAATGAAATCCAGGCATGATCCAAATCTGAATGCACGCTCGTTGACTCAAACGAGTCTTTTCGAGGTTCATCGAGAGTGTCTTCACCTGAATCGAGCCCCAATATATCATCTTCGAGAGACGTATCTGTGATGGCAAACGTAGAATCTCTGCTAATTTCACTGGCGCCCTCTGCGGTTAAAAGGTGTTTCGTGGCGTCATAGCATTGCTGGTAATGCTTCGCGGTAGAGGAGCAAAGCTTGGCTATCAAGGAATTCTTTTTCTGTTCCAAGTCGCCATCTATGACCTTCAAGTTGAATATTTCCTGGCTCTGCGCTAGACACAATTGCACCAAAAACCTAGTGGTTGATGGCTTCATGTCGCTCGAGGGGCCATGCAAGAAGTTGTCTCCAAGAAACTGGAAGACTCCCGCGGCCTGCTGCATCAACAGCAAAGACAACTTGAAATCGGTGTCATCGTCGCTGCGCTTGGAGGCCGCGTATTTCAATGCTGAGGCAGTCGTTAATGTGGCCCCTAGATTGAAGAGCACACTGGCTTTCTCGAAGGGCAAGGCGCTCTGCCGGTGGTCACAATCTGGCAGAAATGCATCGGTCCACGTAAAGCTCAAGCCTTTGCTCCTGTTGAGCTTCAGCATTGGAATTCTCAAATCTAAGATCTCCAATTGACTGTAGTACAGAAAGTGCGCCTTGACGGCTTTCTCGTCGCCACCGAGCCCACTGAGATCCTGTCTCAGCTTGTTGAATTTGGCAAGATCGTCCTGGAACTCCCGTGTATTTCCATATACTGATAGTAGATAATTGTTGATAGGTTTGGTCCAGTTGACCTCCTCTGTTGTCTTCACGGGCACGCTGATAAGTGTGGTGTTCATGGTTGCCGAGGTGATCAAAGGTGTCTTATCGTGAAGTGGTGGGGTTTCGCGTTACTGCATATAAGACCCTGTCCAAAGGGCCCGTCTAGGTAAAGCTACTTCATGATGTACTAAATACTAAAACGGGATTAGCGGGTTGCCACTTTACGTAGGAAGAGCCACAATATGTTCAAATGATCCAATTGTTGCTGGTCTCCCTGGAATTTCTGAAGTCCGAGACCCAATATGGGTGGTACACGACACATGGGTGCAAAAGAGACCAGCGAGATACGACCTTCGGCGAAAATGCCTGGCATCGGTCCCGGTTCGTCTATTTGAACTAGATTGCTCCCCTATTGAGTCCCCTGGTTTTTATGAGCCAACACACTTAGAATGTGAAGTAGCCGATGAAATATTGAGTTCAGATTTTTCACCTCCAATAAACACCAGCTCTATTTGTCACCAGACTTGTTGTCAAGATAGCCACCTTCTTTACAGAGAGAATAGAACTCACTTTGGGGGTTTCGGAGAAGCGCCTCTGGTGTATCGAACTCCTTCACCTCACCCCGAGCCAAAACAAGCACTCGATCACTGTCCATGATAGTGTCTAGTCTGTGGGCAATTGTCAAGATGGTCCTATCCTTGAACTGCGTTCTGATGGTCTCTTGTATCACTCTATCGGTCTGTACATCAACTGCAGCAGTCGCCTCATCCAAAACCAACACTTTCGACTCTTTCAATAAAGCCCTTGCCAAGCACATCAATTGCTTTTGGCCTGACGAAAGGTTCGAGCCACCTTCATGGACCTTGGCTCTGAGGCCAACTTGAGGCTTTACAGATTCTTCAAAGGAACCATCCTTGGAGTTTGTACCGGCCTCTGTTTTCATTCTCTCCACGTGTGTCTTTAAGTGAGCCATATCAAGAACCTCCCACAATCTATCGTCTGTATATTGGTCAAAAGGGTCCAAATTCTGGCGAATGGTTCCCTCAAATACATGGGCGTCCTGGGGAATTATGTTAAGCTGGCTCCGCAAGTCGAAAAGACCGAGGGTACTAGTATTCACCTGATCGATGTCAATGTGGCCAGAAGTGGGTTCGATGAGCCGGAACAACGCAAGCGTTAGAGAGCTTTTGCCGGCTCCGGTTCTTCCCACGATTCCAACCTTCTCTGCTGGCTTGATGTCCAAGTTGATGTGTTTCAAAACAGGCTCCAAGTTCTCTCTGTATCGGGTGCTGTAGTCACTGAACTGAATTGCTCCAGTGGAGGGCCAAGCTTCATTGGGACTGTTGTCCTGGATGATCAAAGGAGCTTCAGACGGGAGGTTTCCGTATTCGATGAGACGCTCTAGACTAACTGCTTTGGCCTCAACCTCGGCCCAATATCTGATGATGGCATTCAATGTACTGGTTGAGCTGAACACATAAGACATAAGGAAACCAACCATTGCCGGACTGGGGCACCTGTCCAAATGAATACTGAACAAAATAAGCAACGTAGCCGAAAGGACGATGATGGCTGCAATCGATTGCAACCTCATGGAAAGCCATCTATTTGCGCCCTGGATGATCCAATCAATTTTGGTGACTGTATCCACCTTCGCTCTATTCGAGTAAAGAAACCGTTCTTGTTCTCCAAAAGCACGAATAGTCTCAGTCCCGTTGATCGACTCTTGTAAGTGAGAAAAGACGGGACTTCTCAGAGCAGATTTCAACCGCTTGAGCTCCCTCGATGCTGGCACAAATCTGTTCCTAAAGTGGTTGTAAAGAACAACTAAGCAAGCAATAACGATAAACATGAAAGGCAAGTTGTAGATCACGATGAAGAGCCTCATGGCACACTCGATCACTAAGGAAGCAAATTGCGTCAAGTGCCAGAGGACTTGTTGATCTAGAACAGATATGTCGTCCGAAAAGCGGTTTAAAATTCTTCCAATAGGAGTGGTGTCGAAAAAAGACATGGGAGATCTCAAAACCGACATGGCCATTTTATCATGGAAGTATGTAGAGCTTCTGACTGCGCTGAAGGTCCAAATGATGTATGCGCTGGCAAAGGTCAAAAAGCCACCGGCAATTCCGGTGAATGCATAAAAAAGCAAGTAAACAGCTGGGTGCAAATTGTAACCAACTTGTAAGTTCTTTTCCGACCACGACTTCAAGACCCAGCTCCCGAATATATTCATGGCAACGACAGCCAAGAAAAACAATAACCAAATTGCCATACATATCCAATTGCAAGCTTTTATGAATTCAATATAGACACTCAACTTAACGTGCCCTTGTTCTTGTTTTTCTTTGTTTTCGTTGACCTTCTGTAGCTCATGGTATGCGTCCTCAAATACGTAGTCGTGGCCAAAAGAAGTGACGCTTTGTGCCCCAATGGTGTTGTGCGTAGCAGTCCTGGCTAAGTTTAATTCTCCCAAATCTTCAACATCGCCCATGGTGATGTGACTGTGAGGCTCGAATACGTGAACCTTGTTCTCGTCGAACGACTCAATAGAAGATGTTTCTTCTAAATCATCCTCGCTTTGTAATGATTCGGAGTCTTTATCTTTTGTAAACTCATTCATCAAATCAAATATCCTGCCTTTATGATCGATCAACTCGGAATAATTTCCCCGTTCCACTATGGTCTTGCCCTCTAAAACAACAATCTCATGTGCCAACGGCAACACTTTCATCGAATTAGTAGCGAGTATCAAAGTTTTTGAGGATAAAAGACCACTGGGACTCAAGACATGCTTCGTGATCTTTTTCCCAACATGAGCATCAACTGCAGATAAGATATCATCGAGTAAGTAGATATCAGACTTGGAATATAGAGCCCGTGCTAATGAGACTCTAGCTTTTTGGCCACCGGAAAGTGAGATTCCTTTTTCCCCCACGAGGGTAGCATCACCATGAGGCAATACTTCGAAGTCACTGGTCAATTGGCATGCGTCGACGGTCTTTTCGTAAAATGTTTTATCATATTTTTTCCCGAACAATATGTTTTCCCGGATGGAGCAATTTAAGACGCAGGGACTTTGAGAACAATAAGCGATCTTTCCGTTAACCTTGATTGATGACTTAGCCTTATCTTTAAGAGGAACTTCCCCAATGAGTGACTTGAGAAGCGTAGACTTTCCAGCTCCTACTCTGCCCACAATGCATGTGAGTTGACCCTTTTTGGCAGCAAAGTTAATATCTTTCAAAGCCACATTCAGCTCTTCTAGGCCATTGTCATTGGATTCTGGGTTCTTAGAAGACCAAACCATCGTGGCATTTGAAATGGAAACACTAGTGTCGTTCAAGCGCAAAGCTTTGTTTGTCCTTTGAACCATATCTTCATCGATATCCTCCAAAACAAAGAATTTAGACATTCTCTCTAAGGCAACTTTAGCTTCCACTAAACTTGAAAAAATGGCAGGAAGCATCGCAATGGGAGCGGCCAAAAGATCAAAAAGCGACAACGCTGGGAAGATCACCGATGGCACAGGGGTTTTTCTCGAAATCATGGCATAAAAAGAGTAGACCGCACATGAGATGACAAAAGGAATGGATTCCCACAAGAAAGAAGAGCCCGCGTTGTAGATGCCCATTCTCTGAGCCATTACTAACTCTTTTTTATTTCTGACCTCGTCAAGTCTGTTAAGCATCGGAGTTTCCCATGAGTAGAGTTTGATACTCTTTATTGCATTGAGAATTTCGCTAGTGAACCTTGTTCTTTCATCCTTGAGCTCCATTTGCTTGTTGTAAAGAGAGTATAAGGCAGTACTTATAAGCGTACTGAGAGGGACAAGAATCAGGGCAGTCGCAAGGCCAGCCCACATGGCATTACCAAGGAGTTTGTATAGAGCTGCAAGCGTGATCACCAACCTCAAAATAACAGTAAGGACATCGGAGCAATTTTCGATGCTGAGAGAAATGTCTCCCACATCCACGGATACATGGTTGACTATGTCTCCCGTGGATTTTTCTTTTTTTCCCTCGGCAGAGAGTTTCAAAGCTTTCTCATAAATCAAGCAAGTCAACGCTGATTTGATACTAAAAGAACATTTGAAAAATACCTGGGCCGCTTGGTTGAAACAAATGTATCTCGCCACCGAGCAGAGGTACAAGCTGACAGCAATGAAAATCCCGGAAATCACAGGTGGTCGCTTTTCGATGTGTTCACTCGCGGCAGTCGACTCATCAATAAAGATGATAAAACGTTGGAGCAAAAACGGAGAAAGCGTGGTGAAAGTAATATCAGCAACCTCAGCACAAAAGGCTTTGAAGAAAATCACCTTGTGAACTCTGAGGAGGGCGAGGAATAAAGAGGGATTAATTTTGCGGTCTTCTTCAGTCACCGCAGCCTTTTTCCGGATCCGCCTGTCTCTCCACCAGACAGCACGCTTCAATTCATATTGCCAGCTGTCGCGAAACTGGGCAATAGTGTATTCGCTTTGCAATTCTATGGAAGTATTGGGCAACTGCGGTACCTCAATGGTGCCATTTTTGTACACGTGGTGTAATATAGGCTCCACCCATTGGAATGATATGGCTGCAGGTAAGTTATAAATGGAAGAGGCATCCCAGTCATTCAAGTCGAAATACTCCTTGAGCTCAACAGATGGCGAGTAAAGGTACGTCTCCAAGATGTGAAGCCCAACTGAATTCAAGAATAGAAGCACTTCAACAGTGTATGCAAGGGAGAATGTGCTTTTGTCTTTGAAACCCGAAAAGACCTTGTGAGGAGAAAAGTGGTCCAGAGCCACAATGACAAGCCAGATAATGGCAGAGAAGAACCAGTATGCAATCAATGAGGAATGGCCAACAACTGAACGGGTAGTTTCGATGAAATGCAATGGGAGCATGAACATGCAGCACATCAAGAACAGTGTGAACAAGCAGACGAGGAGCGCATGGTTCGAGCTCAGCATGTTCAACACCATCAAAATAATGTATAGGAGGGACTGAACCAAGACTGAATTGAGCCTTATGAAGTGGAGTGCTCCCACGCTTCTTACACGCCATGGCGAGCCAAAGGAGTACTTGATGGGAAAGGTTCCGAAATGGTTTCGGAAAAGAAGGTCGAATGTCTGGTACGCCGCAAGCAAGCCCATAACCACATGAAGTAGAAGTAGTATGGCTGATAGAAAGCAAGGATGAATGTAGTTCTCATAGGGATTGTACAACGGGTGTTTTAGCAGCTCGGCAAGCCCGCAATTCACGGCTGGAAATTCCAGCAAAGCGCCGTAGCTCGCTGACATGAATGAGGTCACTATTTGGGATATTCAAGAAGGGTGCGGGAAGTATGGTGCTCAAAATTTGTGCCGCGTGCCTGAGGGAGCCAAAACCTAATAGTCAGACACAATGGAGGGCATGCGATGTACTATATATAGACGAAATTAGTGACAGCTTTTCACGCAAGCCGCTTATCTAGGTAGGGCATCCTGCAGAGAGACCTTTTGCCCGCTGATGGGAAAGTGTAGGACAATGTCGAAACGAAGACCGGCAAGGTTTGACGGCTTCTGGGCCATCGCACTCGGTCTGCGCATGCGCGTGCTCAGTCCTGCCGCCAAAGTACAACCTAGACCAAGTAAGCTACACTCATTCTCCTGGCATTCAAACATCAAGGGCTACGCGCGATGGGCGACGTACGAGGCGCCTGTGGGTCGCGTTCCGCGGACAAATTGTGTCCAAAGCAGACTTCCATGACTCATATTGGGCGGGGAAGAGGATTAGTCACGTCAGCCCGCCGCCGCCGCATGTACAGTGTTTCTCAAGACTAAACAAACTGTGGCATAATGGTTCAGACCAGCGTCATAAAGGTGCCATGGAGGCAGTATTGTTCCAACCACGAAGGTATGGTTCAAGCCAACGGCCAAGAGGATTAAACCACAGAGGCAAATTGAACAACCTATTGCATAAGTGGTTGTATACAGGGAGACATGAAAACCTATTCATCCTGTCCGATAAAGAACCGCCAAGCAGACATTTTATGAAGGATTTTGGAGAAGCCAGGAATTTTTTAGGCACAAACATCACAATGTGGACCGAGTGCACCAAACTTTATTTGGACGACTGTATCAAATATGTTTCAGAAGATTAAGGTAGCCGTGGTGTTAAGGTAGCGGCAGACTTTGAAGGATCAACTGATGTGAGCAAGTTGATCACCTTGCGAAGAAAAATCCTATCGGGCAATTATGGGCGAGTTTTCATTCGCTGCTGTACAGTGTGGCTCAATATCAATTATATTGTGCTTCAGTTGTCGAGACATTTGGCACATCCAAGATTCAAACACATGTTGACAGCAAAGAGGGTTCTTTGATATCTCAAGACAAGTTCGCTATTAATTTACCAGTCTTGAACAAGTCTTGAATAAGATGCTAGTCTTATTTCAGGTTTGCCTCCGAAATTGAAGACCTGTTGAGATCCTACTCCTGTTTGATTAGACATTAATGATAGTTAGGGTGGTCAAGATATCCATAGGGCACTGCCCTAAATCTCATTAATGGCTAATCAGTCAGTAGTAAGATCTCAATAGAGAATCGTGATTTATCACAGGCGAGAGGATTTTGACTCTTGGTTAGCACGATCAGCCTCAAAAAGACTACATATGTGGCAGTCTTCCGGTTCCAGGATATCAGAGTATGTATTTCTACTGAAATGTGCTAGGACCCATTGCGCCATTTGGTTTGAAAGCACAGCTAGCAGTGTATAATTGTGATGGTCTAGGCTCCGTGATGGTCTATAGTAGAGCCTAGAGAATATGGATTCGTTGACGATTTATATGGAGAGATATATAGAAAGCTGGTCAAGACAATATCACAACCCATGGTACTGTATCTCGTGAAAGGCCCCCAATCCGGCTAGTGTTGACAAAGGTTGCATCCGAGAGAACCAGGTTACGCCGCGTGCCCGGGACAACCAGGTTCCCTCGAGTAAACTTTGAGGTTGCATGCGTTAAGCTGCGACTGGTGATCCCAGTTCTAAGCCTCAAACATAATATGTATGTCCCCTCCATGTGGTTGCCAGCGATTTCGCCTTGTACCGCACATCCAAGTTAAGTGTCTTTCCTACTAACTCTCAAAGCAGTCATGAAAATGAAAAAAAAAAAAGAAATCCAAGGGAAGAAGAAACAAGCAAGTAATAGAAAAAATTAACCAACAAACAAGAATTTATTGAAACAAAACACGAAGTAAAGAGCTGCAGAGGTGGGATAGTGTAGGGCCGAGTCAAGAATTGAAATCCACGATACAAAATATCTCTTTATATCTACAAATAATAGATAAGCTTCAGTAGCTAATATATGAGATGAAACAATGACGTACAAATATCAAGTGAGCAATAACAAAAGAACTGTCCTGTGCGAAGTACGAAACTATTTGTTTGGTCTTATCTGTTCTGACTCGTCTCGCGGGTTTGAATGGCTTTGAAATACTGTAGGCCCCGCGCGAAGTAGCCGAAAAGCTATGTAGGCGTGTGACCTGAGTGCGTTGTGGGGCGGACAAGCGGAGGGTGCACATGGGCCGCCAAATGGTAATCTTTTTTTGTAGCAACTCGCCCATTTCCACAAAGAGCTGCCCATGTTCAATTAGGCATGGACAAAGTATTCATCATAGTATTCATCATAGTATTCATCCATGTATTCATTCAAGCTCCAGTAGCATGCACGTACAGCTGCGAATTCGCTTCCTAAATCCGCGAGCCATACTACTTCAGAAACCCCAAATGGGCCTCCAGAAAAACGGAGACCAGAATCCAAAGCCTTCTTACGCCCAAAACCCAATCTTTGAAACAGCTAGCGTCCTCCTCAGGTTTGTGCCCTCCCTAATACCGCCGATTCAAAGAACCTCATGGTGATGTCTCCGAGCATCTCTTCGGTGCGCACCCGCTCATGGTGTGCAGCACCTCCTCCACCCTAGAGTATGCATGGTGGCAAGCTGGATCTTCAACTTGCCACGGAGATCTCAAATGACTTGCGCCAGTTAGTGCCCATAGGAAGCCTTTTTTTCTACGGTGCGCCTGCGTCGGGATTCTTCTTGGCTAACACCTCAGTGGGCGGTTCCCGGTGGTTCTGGCTCGATGCACTCTCTCTATCCCTGATTTTTGGACTGGCGCTCCATCCAGTGCTCAAGGCGTTGATGTCATTGGTCTCCTGCCGCTTTTTGTCTGCAGTGTACAAGGCCACCACCATATCGTGTTCCCTGCGGCCGATGACTGTGTGGAAAGTACGGGTGTATGCAATACCACTGGACATTGAGGGATCAAGATTTATTCGACTGTGGAGGAAACAAAGGTTCCGCAATGTCGCCAATCTCTGCTCGGACACGAAAAGAGACTTCCACTTGCTCTTGTGCTTTTTGGACTTTTCAGCCGAGACTTGGCGGGCAAAATGTTTCCCCACTCTTCTTCCCCCAGCCAAAGTTGCCATCATACCTTTTACGAGCACTCAATCCACCATGAAAGCCTCAAATCTTCGTCATCACATGCGAAGGTGGGTAAGTATGCAGCCATTTTCGGCCGGGTGTATCCCAACCATGAGTCTAGACGAGGTTTTAAAAACTGTATACCACAGAATTGAGGCTCCCAGGCTCCCGGTTGGCGCGAGCCGCAAGTCCCCGCTCGTGAAAGATTGGTTCAGTCCTGAACACATCATTGATAATCTTTTAGACGAGACGTCCCTTTCGTTTTTAGACCACTGTGGGCTCAAAACAACGCTCTATCGGTTCCAGATAGATTCCTTGTGCAGAATGTACGAGAAAGAGTCTTTTACCTTCCGAGACCATGTCTCTAACTTTGTTAAAATGATTTCCCCTCTTGGCCATGTTTACTACTACAATACACTCAATGGTGAGATCTCCAGAGAGTCCGAGCTCATGACAATTCCCCGAGGTGGGATTCTCGCTGAAAACATGGGCTTGGGCAAAACTTTGATATGCTTGGCGTTAATTTGCATGACCAAATGTGAACACTCTTGCATACCCGAAAACCTTCTCCTATATCATGATGACAGGTTTATCAAGAAATCTCCACCCTCTTTGTTCAACTTGGCAAAAAACGTGGTGCTCGAAAACCTATTTTGGAGACACTATATTCTGGATCTTCCCCCGAAAATTGCGGAGGAATTGTCAAATTCCCGTACAACGTTCTCGGTGTATGAAGATGCTCAACCTCAACGCTCGCGTGCTGGCCGCCAGGCGAAACCTCCAGTTAGAACCTTACAATTGTGCAGTACCACACTAGTGGTTGTGCCGGAGAATATCATTCACCAGTGGATTCTCGAGGTGGAGAAGCATCTCCATGACCCTTCACTCAAAAAGCTTTACATATTCGACAGAAGACCTGACCAGATCGAAACAGAGCACTCTGTTTTCAGAAATTCTCTACCCACAAACGCTCAGCACTTGCTCTCATACGACATGGTCTTAATAGGCTCAAACAAAGTTTCTAAATTAAGCGTTGACACTGACAATATTCTCATGAGGATTTATTGGAAGCGGCTCATTATTGATGAGGGTCACTCGATGAGTGCTCGGGCCTCCAATCTCTCTCTAATGTGCAAAAATCTCTACGCCGAACGACGATGGGCAGTGAGTGGAACCCCAACCTCAGGCCTCACCAATCTTCTGATGGAGCATGATGTGTCTATGAACAGGGGCTCTGAATCTGCACAAGTAGATACATCCACAGACGAGAGCCCCAAAAGAAAAAAGAGGAAATACGTGATCAAGAGCAAATTTAATTCAAAGGAGGACCTAAGAAAATTAGGCAATTTAGTGACTAGCTACTTCAAGATTGAGCCTTTCGCAAGCCAACCCGGGCTATGGAGCAAAACTATAGTCAAGGAGTTGATTTCTCCAAATCAATTTGCTGCTCAACACAGCCTTCAGAGAATTCTCAACAACTTGATGATCCGCCATACTCAGCCACAGGTGGAGAAGGATATAAAACTTCCTCCGCTTCACCATGAGGCAGTGTTCATCATTCCCTCTTATCATAACAAGTTGGCAATTAATCTATTTACATCCGTTTTAGCAGTCAATGCAGTGACCTCCGAGAGAGAGGGCTCCGACTACATGTTTGATGCCTCCAACAGAAAGCAGTTGAGGGCGCTAGTCAACAATCTCCAACTCTCGACCTTTTATTGGACGGGGTTTCAAATCGACGACGTCACATCGCTTTTGAAAGTGGCTACCGAATACCTCGATCGTAAAACAGATCAGGGTGCTCTCTCTGTGGTGGGTGAAGATCGGTCCATATTGTACAAGTCAATAAGGGTGGCTAAGACGGCGTTGCAGAATCCCAGATGGAAAATTGCCACCACCATGCATGAAATGCAATATCTTGTCAAGGGCCTAGACACCCAGTTTACAGAGAACTATGCCGTTGAGACTTTAGGCGGCGACGGTGTCTATGGCGGGCCTCAGTTATTGGCTGCACAAAGATTTTTCTACAAAAACAGATTCAAGGGCTCGCGAGACTTGGCTGACTCATTGATTGAAGACTCAAGCAAGTTTTGGAGGCACTACTGGCAGGACTTCGAGAAAAAGTATTCAGAGAAGCTCTCTAGAAAATCCAAACGCACGGCGCCCTCCAATCTCTCTGCCACAGACAAAGAGCAAGCGGACAAGTGTGTATTGGAAGACTTGAAATCGAGAAGAATTTTAGGGAACCCCACTTTGTCTAATTCCCAGACAGCTGACCCACGAAAGGCCCAGATAGTGAGCACTGCGCTGGCAAAACTCAGTTATCTCATATGCAAGTTGTTCGACGACCACGCGAGAGGCACAAAATCTATTGTGTTTTTTGATTTTGAGGACCACGCTTACTTCCTAACGGAAGCCTTGGATATTCTAGGCATGCAATACTTGCTCTATGCTACATTCGTGGGCTCAAAAGCAAGAGCCGAGAACTTGAATGCTTTCTCTTCACGCAGCACCGGTCCAAATAAGGGCATCTGTTTGATCATGGACATAAAGCTTGCGTCGCACGGATTGAACATCATTGCTGCGACAAAGGTGTATTTCATCAACCCTGTTTGGCAACAGTCCGTCGAAGCACAGGCAATTAAAAGAGCGCATCGAATCGGCCAGACAAAGGAGGTTTATGTGGAGACGTTGATATTGAAGGGCACTTTGGAGGAGGAAATCTACCGCAAGCGCCAGGCCGAGGACCCTGCAAGCCAATCAAACGCGGATCCGTCCAATAAACACGCCATTGATGACGTGGGTATCCAGTCGTTCGTTCTCAAACACAAATTTCTTCCGTTTGACGAAGCAGAGGAGGAATATTGCCCCTTCGTATTACTGCAGGACTGTACTGAGCAAAAAACAGGGACTCCCTCGCCTGACGACTCGGATGATGGCTTTGCTCTCCCCACCCATTCAAGAGAAACAGTTGTCTCGGGCACATCCAGATGCACGCGATGGAAAATGCAACTATTCAGTCCTGATAGCTTGCAGAAGATCAGTGAGATCGACGCCAAGAGAAAGGTGGCCCCTAAAAGTCTCGCACTATGACATCTCCTCCACTCGAGCAGCTCACAACCATGTCGCAGAATGGATGGAAGTCGAGATCAGTGACTGCCTCTTCATGCCCACTAAGCTTGGAAACCATCCTTTGTGTAGCACTGCTCCATAGGATTAGGGCACCATCCTCGGAGCCCAGGCCAATGTATACATCGCCTTTGGAAAAGCGCACCTTGGACGCATACTGGGTAACATTCCCTGTCGCTCCTTCGTATGTGAGACCCTTTCGAGAAAGCCCCTCCGGCAAAAAACTCCTAGCACTGCTTGTATAGACCATGCCGTCCATGGTTTTCGTGACAATCATAGACTCGTCTGAGCTGAGCGCGAGCCCAGTGATGCCCTCATTCTGTCCACTGTAGCTCCATGCCAACTCGCCTGTAGACATGTCATACGCCTGTATATTACCTTCAATCCCTGACGCGTATGCCAAACTGCCATTCCGATTTATCGCACAACTGATTAACGGGTTTGCGGTGTGTATTGTCCTGACCGCGTTTCTTTCCCGCTCATCCCAAACCCGGAGGGTGCCGTCGTCACCCACACTGATGTAGGTACTGTTGTCACTAGCAGCACTGTCGTTTATGGCCAACTCATGGCCTACGCCTTTCCTGATTTTCTGGCCTGTCTCTGAGTCCCAAAAGGCAACAGTGGAATCTGCCGATGTGGAGAATATCGTGCTCTGGAGCTTCCACGTGACGGATGTCACCCCTGACTTGTGTCCCGCTAGAACCCCATAATTCGGCGTTTCTTCTTCCTGTGAAGGTAGAGTCCATAGAAGAACTTGGCGGTCGAGGCCCGATGTGGCTAAACTGTGGCCATCCGGGCTGAACCTGGCGGATAGCACCGGCCCGTCATGACCCTTTAAAGCAATTGAGTCATTATATATCTTATACTCCAGTTCATTTGGGCCGTTCCTACTATCTGCTTGGCGAATTAATGACATGTAGACATGAAAGGTGTAGAGCTTGGCATCGCACGCGAGCCTAGAGTGGGGTGTACTGATGCGGCTGGTGACTATTCTTCGCCATGCTGCAAAAAGCTTTCCGTCCTAATGTATTTAGGCAAGGTACTCAAAAGTGTCACCTTCCCGACGTGCTATGTACTCCTTATCCAACAAGTACTCGATGGACCTCTTGAAGTCGATGAGCTTGGCCTTGAATCGAGATTGCGCCTGGAGTAGCACTTCGTTGACCAAATCATTATGTTTCATCGTTTTCCTCGCTTTCATTATTCTCACGATGCTAGCTGTGAGATAGTTTTTCCGTGACTCCTCAATCTCCCGAGACGTTTCATCCTCCTCTTGTTTTTGCTCGTTTCTGATTGAGCTGACAAAGTTTACCTTCAACTTTTTCGACTTGTACTCAGAAACAATCGTGAACTTAGTCTGCGCTTTTCTCATGTTTTCCGGCCCGGGTGGGGTTTGCTCAATCAACTTGAATTTCACAAATGGATGAAGGTGTGCGTCCAACACATGTTGTGCAACACCCACGGTTTCCGAAAGCTCCGAGTAGCTGAGCGTGGTTTGATCATTAAAAGCCAACAAGATAATCAATTGCACATTTGAAACAGTAAAAATGAATGGCGGCTTGCCCTTACGGGACAAATTGGCCTTCACTTCGTTTTTACCATGATTCCAGAGCCACTGCAAATTTCTTCCGCTATGTTTCTTGCTGTATTCTTGCAGAACCACATCCAAGGTCATTTGCAAATCACGTGGAAGCTTTAAGCTGTAATCGTCGCTATGGACAAACGGCCACATGCTCTGGGCCAAAATCAACGGGTTAAAATCTCCAAGTGAACTGTCATAGCCAAAGATATCGCGGACCCTAGTTTTTAGATCCTCAGACGATTTCATGTCTTGGAACATTTTGGTGATTTTTGACGTAAACTCTAGAGAGTTCCCCTCTTGCAACTTCTGCAAAATCCCCTCCTCTAAGTCATCAGATTTGGTGTTGTTATTGATCAATCTCTTAGCCAATAAGCGGCGGTAGTGGTTTTCAAACACATCCTTATCTTCAATGTATTTCAACACGAGCACCAAGTTGTCGGCAGTCATGTTCTCAATATCGGCCTCCTTGCTCGTCGCTTTCAAGAACCCATCAGCGTATCTCGCGAGTAATTCTGGACTTTTGCTGGGAGATTTAGCTGTAGGAGTTGCAATCACATTTATATTGACAAAGTGGCGACAAGCGCTGTCCAAAGCTTTGATGAATAGTGGGTCTTTCTTAAATGATGTAAAGACAACCTCGTTGAATTTGTGGTATATCAGAATAAGCGTGTGGATATATTGCTTTGGGTTAATTGCATTAATTCCAGCTCTTTTCACGGGTTTGTCGGATATCGCCTTATCATCAACAGACTCGGATGCTGACTTGAGATCCTTGATAGCTTGTTCTGCCTCCAGCTTTATGAAGTTACCCAAGCTGTCTGCCAAAGCTTGCAAAGTGCTGGGCACTTTAGATAACAACTTGTACATTCTCAGAATGTGGGTCACTTCGTTTTCTTCCAAGAGATATAGGAACTGATCATACATGTCTCGCGCATGGTCCTTGATCAAAACATTATGCATAGTGTCCAATAAATATCTCTTGCTTCTCTCTTCAAGATAGTTATTGGACCTCGAGATTTCCTCTGCCAATCTGTTCTCACATTTAATCATGTAGTCAACCACACTGTGTTGGGACAAAAAGTTGTTGCTTTCTTTCTTGTAGTACTCTGCAGATTTTTCAATGAAGTATGTCTCGAAGCAGGTAGCATAGATTACCATATTGGGCTTTTTCAAGTCATTGGCATCAATCCCCAAGTAGACCATGGATTTGACTGCCACTGAGATCACATTTGTGTCCACAATTTCATTATTACGTTGCCTCTCAATCAACTCAAAAATCTCCTCTCTGATTTGCTGAATATTCTGGTCAAACATATGATTTTTCCACTGGAGCAAAGCCAAAGTGTTGACATCGAAAATGTCCCTGCGTCCATCTGACCTCTCCTTCTGGACCCAGTACCTATTCATGTAATCGAACACATTGTTCAAATATCCGGCACCAATGGTGAAACGTTTCCATTTGCGGACGTAGAACTCCAAAAACAGCTCGCCAGGCTCTGCATGCAAGTTCTTGATGAAGTTCACCAAGTACTCCTCCAACTTGTAGTAGATCTCTGCGCCAGTAAGAGAATAGGTCGTTTTCTCGCTACCAGAACGGCTTGAAACTGTGTTGCTGTTTCGAGACTTGTTTGTGCAGTAGTTGTATACTGCCGTGTAGCAGTTCATGTACATTTTGGACGTGACGCCTTGATCGCCTTGTGCACCCAAGATAAACTCAAGACCGGGCTCGATAAACTTCCACGTAGCATCTAAATCTCCCGCAATGGGTAACGCCGGAGGATTCGACATGTCAATAGGATTCTAATAAAGTGAATCTGAGTGGTTTGAGTCTTTGCGTCTAGTTGGGCTTGGATGTGATTTGAGGCGGCTGGCGTAATTCACTAATTGGCGGTGAAAGTGCAGGCTTCAGCGACTGGTGGTGGTCTTTGAGAGAATTGAGACCAAAGACGGGGAATTATCAGGATGGACGGTGCGGCTAGAGCTAGGAGTTTGGGTTGTCGAAAGCTTACACAATATAGCGTAGGGGCGAGCTCAGTCTGTGAGGTTATTGGCGTGCGAGTATATGCAGTAACACTCAACAAAAGACCCTTCTGCTTTGTACAGACTTTGAAAAAGGAAATACGACTGGAGAGATGCATTTATTTTGCAAATCACACGGGGTTTAACCACGGGCAACTTGTCACTTCTGGTATATGGAATCGTCTGGGAGGCCGAATTCAGGTTGTGGGTATGCAATTATGCAACTTCGGAAGCACCCATTAATATTTCCCATGAGAATTGTAAATGACATTAATTTTGCCTTTGCACGCTTGGTTCTTCTGGACACCGATTAGGCCAATCAGATCAAATGGACCTTCCAAGCAATGCATGAAAGAGACACCTTGAGCATAACAATTGAAATCGGGTGTAATGTTTTGGTTTTGGCGTCAATGACCTCGTGACATTCAAAACACTCATGCCAGTCGATTTCTTCGAGGTTTTAGTTGAAATACTAATCAGACCGTGGCCCTATGCTAACTCTGTCCACCACTCTTAGGATGGATATGGTGAAAGTCAACACCCAAAGGCAAAGTACCAACAACAAGAAAGAAGCCAAAGCCTTCTGACGGCGACATAAAAAGTCTACCGTAGGGTATGATCCCATTTCATTTGTGTCTTTCTTGCAAACCCACTGCTCGTCGTAAAGTGAGTCAAATGTCAACGACATGTTCGCTGAAGAGCACATGATAAGTAGAAGATCCAACATAATCAACTTCATCTTGCCGAGAGGATTTCTCAATCCCATCGGCTTGCCTGAATACTCATCGTACGCAATGTAGACGATGTATACAATTGCAAAGCTCTGAACCACTATGGCGAAAATGGTACTGGGTTGTTGCCCAATGGTAGTGTCGTTGTATTTTCTTCGCAGGTAGAGGTATACTGATGCAGCGAGCGCCAAAGCGCAAGTGGAGAAAATCAATATAAGCACCCGAAGTAGCAAAGGCACCAACGGGTTTTGCACAAAGATCCGCCGGAGAGTGGGGAGCATATCCTTGCGTTTCTCATCCAGCATCCAGTAGCCTGCCTTGCTTCTATGGCGGGGGTCATCATCGACACCCACTGTTTTCCGGGAAAAGATTCGGCCCCATATGCCCTTGCTTTTCTTGAGTTCTGGAATGTTCTCGCCGTATCCAAGAAACGCATTACGTAGTCTCTCGTCTCCGCCCCATGGCTCACTGTAATCAGGGTGTTCACTGAACGACTCGTCTCTAGAGAGTCTGTTCGGGGCAAACTCGGAGGGCATCTTCACAGTGTTGAGAAGATTGGCCCAATTGTTATTGATTGTGCGGATGAATGGGTCGTTAGCGAAGGAGAGAAACTCTTGGTCCTTGTCATCTTTGCTGGCCTGGTTTTTGATCACCGGAGCGATATCTGTCTGACTATTATTCACATTACTGTTATTAAGCTGCTCCTTATAATGGGCCAGTGACATTTTGTCTAGAACGTAGTTGGGAACCACCTTTGGGTTCAAGGAGTATGACAGGAGCTGTGATTTCTTGAATGGATTAATCGGCACGAAGTTGCCGGTTTCGTCCACTATGGAATTTCCAGAGTATTCTGGGGGACACACCTTTTCCCCTTTCTCAATCATTTTTGTTGCTGGCTCTGTATGATGGGTAAGGACACGGAGGTGAATGAGTGCTTTGTGTAGATAGTGATGTAGTCGTGGGTCTACAGGCAGGAGCGGGATGTTTTCCCACTGGCTAATTTGGGAAGTCGAGAGACGGATTGGGCCAATCGACATTCAATTGTCGGGTACGAAAAGCGGCTTTTGAGTTATCATTCCCAGGCGAATAATTAGGCTATTTATGATTTTTTATCAGATAAAGGCCCTCCGACTTCTTCAAACGGTTTGTCTTGGCTTGCTGTCGCGTCGCACCACCGTTGGTTGTTCATGGTGCCAACGAACGAAAGAATCAAGTAATATCTCGGGCAATATGATATATGTTTAAAACTCCCGGTGACTCAATTCCAACAGTTTTGGCTGATTTCACTGCATTGCCCGCTTATGCCGTGGTTCAGCTCGCCTTACATTTGTTCATCCTGCATAGTACGGCGTTTCCGTGGTTTGCTACCTTCGGGCCCACCCATACGTCGTTGACTATACCAATAAGGGCATGCACTCACAGCTTCCTTCCAATAGGATACCGAGTTTAGTCTGGAAACTTAAAAACAGATCCAGCCTCCCCAAAGCACCCCTATGGAACCACTGTGCAGCTGTTTTCCTCTCGACCTCGCCTCGAACTGATGATAGGGCCGCCATCAAGACAGAAGATGCATTGAAGGAAACAGCCGTGGCGACGCCAAACCACAAATTCGACCTCAACTCCATCTTCGTCCTCAGTATTCCAATCACCACTCAAAGATCGTTTATATACTGTCATCATAAAACTAGCCTCTTGACTGGAAAACAGCTTCAGAATGTGCCCTGGCTCGTCAAGTCAGAGGCCAAGTTGGTAGAGTATGCTACCAAAGCATGGAACAAACTAGCTGCATCCGAGATTTCCATAAACAAAAAGATAGTAAAGTTTATCGAACGCTTGCTTGGCACCATTCCCTATGACGAGAGCTCTCTACGCTCATTTCCCAGCAAAAGCACCATGATAAGAGAGACGCGTGCCAGCGAGAAAGAATCCCTTCCACGTGCGGTGATGACCGGCGACCTACAGAATGAAGAGATTGAGCCTGACCAGCTCAAGTCCATTCCGGTCTACCATCCACGATTTCAGAAACCAGCGGCCTTATTATCGCAAATGCAACGTTTCCAAGAAGCGCTGTTACCATACCATAAGAAGTGGGCGATTCTTTGCGCAATTGGAATCCCGATCACATTGCCCGTTGCACTTCTTCCCGTGGCGCCCAACGTTCCCGGGTTCTATTTGACTTACAGGTTGTATTGCCACATCCAGGCGTTACGAGGCGCGAACAATTTGGGGCATTTGATTGATGCGAAAGCGACAGAGTCGGCCACAAGCAACCTCTCGTTCCAAGAGATTGAAGAATTGGACTCGTCTTTTATTTCATCTGCAACGGCTACCGGGAACGAGACCTTAGTGGTGAACTCTGAATCTATCGACAAGATCGTGGGGATCACAGGACTCGAAGAAATGAGAGAGGACTTGACCAGGGCCTACAAGCAGGAAGAGAAAAGGCTTTTGAGGAAAGACGAGCTTTCTGATCAAGGACCGTCATAATTACAAGAGTATGATTTTCACACTCAGAAATATGGATAAATATGCAAAATCTAGTTATCATCTAGTTATCATCTAGTCATCATCCAGTCATCATCCAGTCATCATCTAGTCATAATCCAGTCATTATATAGTCATCATCTAGTCACAACAGACACATTCTAACTCGATGTAGTCATCTTGTTACAATCTAATCATGGCCTTGCCGTCAAAAATCTAGTCACGTGCATCCAAACATAAGTTGCATGTACGAATCGCAATGTTGTGGGCACATCGAGGCGCCGTGCAGACCATGAGCATCATAGGGCTTTGCTCAGGATTGGATGCGTGACCTAGTCACGCGCGCCGAAAAAGCAGTCACAATGCGAAGCAAAGTTTTTTCGCCCCGACACGCAAGCGGGGCTCTTATATATTTCGCGAGCGCTCGCCTGAAAAAGACTCTTTTTACTTTACCTACTACATTATTCACTATGAGAAATAAGTGGAGAAAGAAGAGAGTTAGAAGACTTAAAAGAAAGAGACGGAAGGTTAGAGCTAGATCCAAGTAATCGGACTGTGGATCGCTTTAGCTTGAGCTCAGTGAGGTGACCTCCAGAACACCTTTTTCCGAACGCTCTTGATTGTCCGTATATAGAAAATACATGCTCCGGTGTGATAAATGTGTACTGTAGGTCTATGGCTGTTTAGCCTCGAAATGTCCAACCGTCGTGGTGAATGCTGTCAGAATGACATGTGTTGTCTCAGTGCTCGTGCTGTCTTGATGCTCGTGCTGTCTCAATGCTCGTGCTCAGTCAGTGGTCACGTGTGACTCGGAGAGGATTGCACACTTTTTTCCGGCGTGCGCGGAGAGCTTCTTGTACATGGAGAGAAGGTTTTGGGTGCAAAAAGCACCCGCAAATCTAATGCCACTTAAGAGTCGCTGAACCATGGAAGTTGAAGACTCAGTACAAGCGTCATATCCTGCTAAGGCCTTGCATGCGCCTTTTCGCTCAATAGTCCCGCATTCTTTCTCTGTTGAAAACTTCAAACCTTCTTCTTACAATGACAAGCAAAGTATGACCCTTCCCATAGTGATGAACCAGAACCGGGACAACGTCAAGGCAGCTGCAGCACACTCGGAAGCAAACAAACCAAGCGGCTTGCCCAAAGACTTGCTCGAGGTAGATCTTGGCACCAAGAATGTGCTCACCACTAGTGCTTGTGGCAATGAGAACTCACCTCCAGTCGAGCTAGCGTTGCGCAGGCTGAACACAGCCTTGTCAAAAATACATGCAAGTGAAGGGCAAAGTGCCTGCAAAGATATTGCTTCTGGTTTGCCTTGTGCTGGTGCCTCGAATGATGCCACGTCTGCAGAGCCCCAGAACGCAGCATCAGCAGAAACCTTGACGTGCAATAATACGCCCGACCCATTCCAGGGTGTTCGGAGCCAACCTCTTTCCCCACCAAAACCCAGGAGCCCATACAAGCCGCCGATGAAAAAGTATCCCTCGCTATTCCAGGACCAGTTCACTCAGTTTATGGAGGACCGAATGGTGCAATTTCGACCCTCGTCTTCCCAGAACAATATAGAGAGCTCGCTTTATGAAGATCACCCTTATCAGGTGGGTGGAGGGTCCGCTAACTGCAATGCTATGAGAAGTTTGAACCATGGCCAAGGAAACGCGCTGAGGCTGGCTACATCAGAGACCCCCGCAGTGAGGCACCAAGTCAGGGAAAGTCCGGTGAACGAAAGCAATAGCTCTTTTATGCCAAGGGGGACCACCGGTCCAACCCCAAGTGAGCCCAGTCGCTCTGCCATGACTTACACTCCACAAGCAGTTCCTCTCGAAGAAGCCAAAATGTCGCTGCCAGTTGTAAAGGGCCCCGAATGTATCTGTATGCCGTGGAACTTTTGATGACAGATCAAGCTGGTGAGGAGCCATGCTCTATAGTCAATTGCTACATTCGACCCTAAGGTTTATATTGTATTGCGACACGGAATAAATTCTAATGGTTCTTTTCTGCACGCTTGCCGGCTTACTCGGCAGCTTCAGCGAAACGCTCGGCAATCTTGGCCAAAACACTGCTGAAGTTCTTGCGGCCAGCCTCTTCACCTTCCAGTGGTTCGAAGAATTTAGCACTAGAAACGCTGTACTTCACGTCACTTGTGGCCTCGGCCAACTTGGACCAAATGGCACCATTTGAAATGGCTTTCTGAGCCTCGTCGTGGTAAGTAACAAACACGCGCATCATGTCATAAGTCTTCCAGATTGGACAGAACTGATCGTAAGTAGAGTATCCGTTCTGCTGCAAGAAGTCTTCCTTAATCAATGTGGCAACGTCCAAAACAATCTTGTCGGAGTCTGACAATGCAGATTTACCCACCAACTGAACGACTTGCTCCAATTCTTCGGCGTTCGTCAAGATCTCCTTGATTTTGGTCCTCAAAGTTGGAAAGTCGGGAAAGTTCTTCTCATAATATCCTGACAAAACATTGGTGTACTTGGAGTAAGAAATCCCGGTGTTGACGGATGGGAAATGCTTACGCTGGGCCAACTTCTTGTCCAAACCCCAAAAGACTTGGGTAATACCCAATGTAGATGTGGTCACAGGATCGGAGAAATCACCACCGGCTGGAGAAACTGCGGCCACAATCGACACGGAGCCGATTCTGTCAGGGGAACCCAATGCAGTGGCCTTACCAGCACGTTCGTAAAAAGAAGCCAACTTCGCGCCCAAATAAGCAGGGAATCCCTGATCTGCAGGCATTTCACCCAAACGACCCGAGATTTCTCTCAAAGCTTCAGCCCAACGAGAAGAAGAGTCGGCAATCATGGACACGTGCTTACCTTGATCACGGAAGTACTCTGCGATGGTAATACCAGTGTAAATGGAAGCTTCTCTTGCAGCCACAGGCATGTTAGAAGTGTTGGCCACCAAAGTAGTACGCTTCATGATGGGCTCTTTCCGGCCTGAGATCTCCGTAAAGAGCTCAGGGAATTCCATCAAGACTTCTGCCATCTCATTACCACGCTCGCCACATCCGACGTAAGTGATAATATCCGAGTTGGAGAATTTCGACAATGCTTGGGAAATGACAGTCTTACCACATCCAAAAGCACCGGGAATACAAGTAGTACCACCTTGAACACATGGGAACAAAGAGTCCAAGACACGTTGACCAGTCAACAAAGGGTAGTCAGCAGTCAATCTTTCTGCGACAGGTCTAGGAACTCTCACGGGCCACGTGTGCATCATAGAGTAAGAATGTTTCTTGCCTTGGAACTCAATTTCTAACACAGTATCCTGGACAGAGTAGGAGCCCTTCTCAGCAATGGAGGTAATGGTACCTCTGGCACGAGGGGGCAACAAGATTTTGTGGTCGTCCAACAAAGAATTCTCGAAGATGGAGCCAAAAATGTCACCACCAGTGATGTGGTCGCCCACCTTCAAAGAAGCCGGGTTGAAGTCGTATTGAGTTTCTCTGTTTAAGCAAGGAACATCGATACCTCTTGGGATGTAAATGGACTTGGACTCCTCCTTGATTGCTTTCAAAGGTCTCTGGATACCGTCGTAAATGTTTTCCATCAAACCGGGACCCAACTCCACCGACAACGGTTTTCCAGTTCTCAAGACGGGGTCTCCGACAGTGACACCAGCAGTTTCTTCGTAGACCTGGATAGTGGCTTTGTCAGCGTTGATACGAATGACTTCTCCGACCAAGCTGGCGTGGCCAACCTTGACCAATTCGTACATAGCACACCCGATCATGTTCTCTGCAACCACGACGGGACCGGACACAGAGAAAATCTGTCCATAGTTGGACTCTGGAGTGTCCTCCAATGAGAGGCGCTTGACTTCCTGACGAGCAATTTCTAAAGCACCAGCCTATAGATGGGTTAGTATTAGGATGGTTGATGGGCCGTGAACACGATTGGTGCATAGGCGTGACGAAACATACCATTTTGTAGATGGTTCAAAAATGATTTCCAAGGGTGGGTTATCGTTAAACAATCGTGGTGAGGGTCGTGCGAAACGGAATTCGTCGCCAGCAGCGCTCACCAAATAGGAAGGAGGATAAGATAAACGTGCCACCAAGGCTCGAGCCTTGGATCGAGCAAATGGCTCCGTCTGGGACACTTTATCAATATTTGTGCCGCTACTTTAGCCACCTCATTCTGTGCGGTTTATTCAGATTGGGTAATTACAAGTACAGAGGGATCTTTATTTCTCGAGGTGTAGCACTGTCCTCTTAGACCTCAAGCTTATTGGTAGTACACACAATAGAGGGCCTTTTCGAGAGCCCGAAAGAAGGATTTGAAGAGTGAGCCTCGGGCAGCAATTTTACTAGGATTATAGTGTTTTGTAGCAGAGGGAACAATTTCTAGCTGGGTTTTTAAGTCCTTAAATTGTTCTTTATTGGTGAGGCTCGCAAAAGTTGAGAAACGTGAGCCGCAGCAAGGCACATTACTACCCGTACGCCTCACTAGAAGTAATCGGGCAATGATGCATGCCTTGAATGAAAGGTGTATACACAACGACTCTAAGTTGTTTGACTTTAGAGCTTTCTATCAATTAATCTGACTCACGGACTGACAACTCCGCATTGCCAAGATTATGAAACTGCGGGTTTTCAAAGATGCCATTCTTTCATTTGGTGACTTGCTGGACTAATTCTGCCAATTTTCTTGTATTCCCAATTTTGTCCTTCTCGTTATTCTATCACTAACACTTTGTCGATAATCCAACAAATTTTCTTTTCTCCTGAATTTCCCATGATCGTGGCAATAGACATCAAGACCCTTGAGTTTCTGATAATTATGTAAGACTCACTCAAATGCTCTTCGCTCAGTCTTTGCTCAAGTGTCGACTATGATTCTTTGATCATTTACGAAATCAATCATGAGGAAGTTCCGGTTTGGTCAAATTTTCCAATTTTCCAATTACAAGCCTGCTACCGTTTTATTTACTGTTGCTACTGATCTGCAGTGATTTCCAAAAGGACTCAAGCCAGCGCGGCCAAAGGATTCGAGCCACACTAACAAAGCGAACGTCAAGAATTTAAGTTTTTATACCCCCTGACAGTCTGTAAACCAGGTGGTGGAAGGTCTCGTCCTAAGTTTCAGAAATCCGTATTCTGGAATCGCATATTGGCATGTGCGCACTGCTTTTTCAAGTCTGATAGTACCAATGTGGAGTCAAAACGGACAAAGAGGAGCTGGTTCCGGGAAGATAGCAGCGGATTGGTCTGTTTGGTCAAATTTGAGGCATTTGAACCGTTTGTCGTATGGCTGATTCTGTCTTGTTGGTTTGAAGCATGATGCCCGCTGGTTCCATCCTTTGAAAGACACTGTACACTACTACACTACCACGGTTCTTTTTCAGAACTCTTGCATAGTATTGTGAGCTTCTGTGCTGACGTCCAGTGCTTGAGAAAGGTGTTTCGTTGATGATTCTGAAGCTATTCCAAATGAATCTGTTCCTATTCAGGAAGTCCACATTCGTCTCGATAATACTATACGTGACGGATTAGAACATGAACACAAGTATGATCTAGGGTCATCCAAATCTCCTGCATTAGACGCATAATCGGAATTAACCTCTTTACTGGTCACTTGGTGCGACTGGCCCCTTTAAAGTACCAAGAGAACAAGCCATAATGGTAGATATGAGAGTAGTATATCACCCGTGGCAGCTCACAATCGTTCACAATAGTTTTCGATAGCTCATTTCAATAGCTCATCTCAATAGCTCACAATAATTCACAAGCTGTAGTGTGCAGTCAGCTTTCACCGACGCGTTTCATAGTCTGGGGGCCAATTTGCTGGCTCTGTCTAAAGCAATATCGCACATGGCGTCAAACGCTTCGACTCTCTCGGCCTGAATATCCCCACGTTCAATCCGCGAACGCATGTTTTCCATGATGCAATCCCGAGACCGGCCGTTAACGAATACAACATAGCGGAGCCCGGGAAATCGTTCTTCGTAGCGGGCATTCAATTGTGCCAATTTCTGCGCCTCCTGCTTTGTTCCAGCCAACGACTGTTGCTCCGAGTCGGAGTGTGACGATAGCTTGTCTTTGGAGGGACCCAATCGAGGGTGTGCCGAAATGATCTTGGACACATCCGGGGAAACGGTGGATTTGGCATGCTCTTCGTCAAGGTAATTGAGTAGCTCCTTTCTGGACTCTTCGATGAAGTGTTTGTAGGATTCATACCGTGTATGGAATACTCTTGCCAATAAGAGATTCGCTAGTACAGGACATGGCTCAAACAAGTGATCTAACACTTGTACTTTTTGCTCTTTGGTAAGATCCGATAACGCCTGAGGCAGAGGCAAATGATAAGAACTCATGGCCGGCAAGTCAGAGGGGCGACAGGTGAAGGGGAGTGTAACTGCAAGTGTGCAACGAGTGCGGGGCGCACTCATTCTTGAGATAAGGTTCTTTGGCTCGGGTGTTTCCGAGCTGGTTTGCGCAGTCCTTCACCACTGACACGGTGTTCTGGAACACTTGCATCTGAAGCAAGCTTGAAGCAAGCTTGAAGATGTAGAGATGCTAGGGATAAAGAAGCTTGCGTATATAAAGCTCGAAATCCCGCACATATTCTACAATTTTCACGTATCTTATGCAATTAATCTAATCAAATTGTAGAGACACTAAGTAAAGTGTTGCTGCTCGCGCAATCTCTTGGCCTCTCTCTTGGTCTGTGCACCCTGTTGTGCGATCAACGGATGTCTCCATCCCTTAACGTATGTGAATAAGACGTTGGCCAAATGGTCCAAGTCGGTGATACCCAAGTCAGCAAAGGTCTTGGCCGATGGGTCGATGTGTTGGTGGATCAAGTGTCTCTGCACCTGGTCAGGGTTGGTCTGCTTCCAGTAGAGAAATTGTTTGGCTTGTGCAACAAGCTTGGCCAACTCCAATGGCACCTGGTAGTCGGCGAAGCTGTAGGAGATCGGACCCACCTGCGAGAAGTCCTGAGTGATACCATGAATCATCTGCCTGATCTCCAAAAACGTCAATTTCTCGGGCCCATACAACTCGAATGTTTGGCCAACGGTGGAGTCATCAAACCCGATTCTTTCCAATGCCTTGGCAACGTCAAGCACATGCACCGGGTAGATCTCCTTGGCATTTTTGTTGGGAGTCCACATTTTCAACTTAGGACCCAAGTAGTTCAACAAATTGTCCTCACGTCCATATATAGGTGCGGGCCTGACAATGGTCGTATCAGGCAAGATGTCCCTGACAAGTTGCTCAGAGATTCCCTTTGTGGCGTAATAGACGGACTCAGACGACGGATTGGCGTTGTAACTCGAAACATACACATATCTCGAGTTGCCAGCCTCCTTCACCGCATTAGTGATTCTCTCTGTTATGCCAATATTGACGTCGGCCATCGAAAAGTTTTTAGTGTTGTAATCAGCACCAATGCAGTTGAAAACAATATCTGAGTGTTCCACAGACTGGGCGATCGACTCCAAGTTTCTTGGGTCGAACTCGACGAAGTTCACCACTCCCAAGTCTCCGGTGACTTTCAAGAATCTCTTCTTTAAGTCATCTCTGAATGGCACGACGACATTGGTTCCGTGCCTGGCCAATTTGGACGTCAAATAACGCCCCACAAACCCAGAGGCACCGAAAATGGTAGCGGTGTACCCAGTTCTGGACGAGCGTCCGCCAGCACCAACGGCGACGTTGACTTTTCCGTTTCTTGTGATGTTGACATCGGACTCTAACACCGAGGTGTAGAGGGATCTGGCCCTGAGAGGTCTCTCAAGAGTCTTTCTCAACATTTGATGCGTGGTCCTATGAGGTGCAACGGGTAGGAGGGTAAACTTTTACAGTGAGCGGGGCCTGCATAAGGACGCGAGTGACAAAATGTGAACTCTGGTTGGCTGAAAAGTGGTGGGTGCACGACGGCGACCAAGTATATTAGTAGCCGGCTCCCATACTAGGACGGCAGGGCCACATAATTCAATTAAATTATACATTTTCGTCATTTAGTACGGCTTCTTATCATGCGAATCACTCCCGGTCCGCACGCATGTGCGTATGTGAATAGATAAGGGAACCTTCAAGCCAATCAGCTTCGGTGGCGTAGCAGGGTTCTAAGATTCCCCTTGGTTTAATGTGGGGAAGGATTCCTCGGCAAAGAGCGGAACTGAATCATAAGAAGTAGTCGGGGGTTTTTCTAGTCACTGTAGGCTCACCCGGTCTCACCGAAGGGTCATATTGCAAAAATTGTCTTTGGTGATTTTCGTCGACTTCCATGATAGCAGCCTGATTACCGCATCTGTAACAGTAGTTTGGTGCACTGAAGATGGTCACCACGCTTTCCTGGTGCGACCACGAGAAGCCCTCCATGACTAGTTGATGAGCACGCGCAATGAGACTCAAGTCGTTGGTATGGTTGAATTGTTCCGAAATATCCTGACCAAAAGTGAATCCAGCACCCCTTGGAGAAATACCCCAGCCGCCTCTATCATCTGGATCGGACCACAACAAGTCACACATGGGCCCCTCGTGGGGAACCTCTTGGATTCTATTCAACTCGCGCACCTGATCAATGGTTTCAATCATGGGCGACAATCCTCCATGCAAGCAGAAGATTTTGCTGTCAACCAACGCAGTGATTGGAAAGTAGTCGAAGAGATCAGTAAATAGCTTCCACACTGCGGCGGAGCCGTACTTTCTCAAACATTCATCATAGAACCCATACACCTGGGTGATTTGACGGGACTCGTGGTTTCCTCTCAAAATCGTGATTCGGTTGGGGTACCGCACCTTCATACAGACCAAATACGAAACGGTTTCTACCGAGTAATACCCGCGGTCAACATAGTCCCCCATGAACAAGTAGTTGGTATCTGGACAAGGCCCACCGATCTTGAACAATTCCATCAAGTCGTGAAACTGTCCATGGACATCACCGCAAATGGTGACTGGGACCTGCACTGGCTGCACGTTTTCTTCAAACTGCAACACGTCGATTGCCATGTCGCACAATTTTCGGACGTCGGCTTCACTTAAGGGCTCACACTTGGTCAACCTCTCTATCCATTGGTCTAATTGATTAATGGACGAGTTGCTAACCTCGCCTTTCTTACTTAGTGACGTATTCGTTTTTATGGTCGGTTGCACGCCCTCGTGAGCATCTTCCATGGCGACGTCGTTATCCAAGTCCATTGTAGCTGAGTATGAGTGCAGAATGCCGGTCGAGAGGTATACCGTTCAAGCAGGCTGCTAATTTGGATCTTTGGAGTGGTATCCTTTGAGGTGGGATTTGGATTGCAAATTTGCTTGTCGACTGGGGATCTCGAGTTGCCCAAGTGGAGATCAGGGGTAAGAATTAAGAGTTGGCGGAACGTAAAAGGGGGAAAAGAAGAGGTGCTGCCGTCAACTGAGTCGGGAAAGCTTCTTCGAAAGTCTCACGTGTGTCTTGGAATTCTTATGCCGCAGGCTATTATATGGGAGGAGGGTACGAGTTCCTTTTTTGTCTAAGAGTCGTCGGTGAGAATTGTGGTGTGCGGGTGTACCAGAGTTTTATTATGGGACTATTTCGGTTTTCAGCAATCGCACGGCGGGCGCGAATCCGTACAGAGCGTGTACGACGCCAACCACACTCGTCCCATGTACCTCTTTGGAGTCGGCTTGCTAGTGCCACAACCCAGATCGACCCGGTCCGGGTCCTGCAAGCAAGGGATCTTTGGGTAACTCTTGTGGTTTTTTTGAGCTTTCGTCCCGGGATTCTTGTCTGCAGGAGATCTATCATTGATATCAGGATATTGATGATTTTCATGCAGTATCAAATTTAAAGTCATTTCCAAAATGTTCATAGTCTATATGGCAGGTCTATCTGTAAAGAGATTGTGCAGCAAGAGTACCGCCCTGTAGCAGTGGTGGCTCACTCGGTTATGTAGAGCTTTTGAAACCAATTGCTGATGACTGGTCGCTTGAACCACGAGTCGCCACATTTATCAACATAATGATTTATGTGGCCCGAGAATTTAATAAGCAAGTCCAATGTTATAGAATCTAAGTCTATGTCGCCGGTGATGCGTAATTGGTACTCCAATATTTCTAGTAGTCGCGTCACTATGGAAAAGCGCGCCAAAAGAGGCCGGATGCCATCGTCAGAAAGGCCTGTGAACACCATATTGATGGATTTCACGATTTCCAATGTCTGCTCCTGGAGAAAAGGCACAGAAGCTCCATCGGCGCTCATTATTAGAATTTTAAAGCGCGTACCCAACTCGAGGAGGTGGCATATGGCGAGATCAGAGGGGCGTTTCGTATGTCGGCAGTGGAGCAGAATAGTTTGTTGTAGCCGACCTGAAATCTGGTGGAACTTCGCCTGACTAAAACCGAAACTACGCTTGACCTCGAAGTCAAACAAGTCGGGGAGGCCGAGCTTGAAAACGCCTTCTATGTCCAATGCATTGAGCAACTCCTTGTACACCTCAAGGAAACCAAAGTTTGTGAATGCAAGTTGTTCTGGAAGATCTGCGGAGGAAATCGTGAAGCTGGTGTTCCTGTAGCTGGGGTCTGCAAGGGATAGAGCAGCATGGCGTTCCCAGAGAAAAATAGTGAACCGCACTTCGTTCAAAGACAGCTGGGTCTCTCCGTAAGCAGCACTCAAGACCTGATAATGGGCCGAGGCAGATTTCAAACGAGTGAAGTTTTGAGTGCTACGCGGCGACCTCAATTGCATATAGGAAAACAAATGAAGTTCTGCGAGCAAGAGATAATAGTGGACATCAGATCCACCCAGGTTATTCTCGAAGAATATGAAGTCGTTGCAGACCTGACTCATGCAAGAAACATGTCTTTGCACGGCAGTAAGCAAAACGTCGATTCGGCCAGAATTATCCGAGGACTTAGAGACCATCAAAAGGATAAGAAGAAGCGTCATCACGGCATACCGCTTCAGGTAAAAGCGCAAAGAATGCGAGGCGTCGATCACAGGATCATCCACAAGTTGAGGGAGGAGCCCCCTGACCTCAGACGCCATGGTATAAGTTGTAAGCGGCACGCAAGAAACAAACCAATCCGGAGAATACTGCGTAAGCTCTTGAACCACTATCGTCAAGTCCGGGAGCGATGAGTTTCCAAAGTCCACTTGGATATTCAAATTATCCGGAGACTCCGAGGAGTTGCGAAGCGTGTTGATAGAGTCGATGGTTTTGCGGCGGATGCTCCTGGGCCCCGGTTTCTTGCGTTCACGGAGCTCGCTACACTCCAAGTTGTTATTGACACATTGACGGCAGGGACGGTGGTGGTCGCATTTTGTTTTGCGGATGGAGCATGCATCACAGGCCCTGGCCTTCTTGACTCTGATGGGCTCAGAGGGAAGCGGCGAGTCGGATTTGGTGTTGTATTCCTGTTTGAGGGAGTAGGCAAAGTAGGGGTTGGCCATGGCATGGAGGGAGGGAAAATTTTGCCGCTGGCCATGGTTTCAGGAACGATATGCGTATTGGGCCGGGTCACTGGTAAGTGCGTGCCGGGTCACCTCTACCTGCGTGCCGGGTCACTGGTGTGTGTGGAGTAAAGCTAGATCTGGACTTGCATGCCGGACAACCCCCAAACGGGCATGCGGCCTGTCGAGTTTTTCCGGACTTCCGATCGAGGCGAAGAACGTTTCGGTCGGATGGGGGTCATTTTCGGTCCGCATGCTTTGCAAGACTCAAGGGGTCCATTTTGCGTCGGAAAGCGGCCTGCCATTCTGCTAGCTGGAGGAACGCTTCATGCTTTGCAACCAAAACGTCCTGCAATGTCCCCGCGCCGTCCATACACGGATCTTTCACTTCGCACCAATCCCCCCACATTCCGCCCGAGGGTATTAATTTTCTCGCCAATGATGCGGCCACCCCCCTGCACCCAGAGAACTTGCTAGTGGCATCCTTTCGAATAAAGAGCCGAGACTGCGGGAAAACAAAGGACTTGAGTAGCTCCACAAACCGGTGGTTCTGCGCTTGTGATCCTTCGAGATGCACCATGGCTATGGGGCCGCATGTCGCCGCCAACCTCAGACAGAGTTGCGCCGTCTGGAAGAGTAGAAACTCGAGCGTCAAATAGTAGCGAAGCACCAAAGCCTCCACCGACCGTTCTCTCAATGGAACCCGAAACGTGTCATTTGAAGCTGCATTGACTCCGTCGGCGTATACTTCGCCCATGTGGAAGCTGCCGTACGGACTGCGGTTTCCATGCTTGTCCCCATAGTAAAGGTAGTGCCGAGCAAGCACAGTCAACGGAGCATTGCGCTCGGCTTCAAGCCTCTGGGCATGGTGCTCCATGAAGCTAAACGCGTCCTCATTCGCCGGCACAAGGCCTCTGAATTCCTGGATCAACTCCTGGAACAATTGGCCCGTCGCCGGCTGTCCAAATGTACACACGGGTTGCGACGAGAGTTGCCCGAATGGACCCCAGAAGCCCTCCATGGGCGCGGCGTGCTGACTGGACACTATGCCACATGTTGAAGTGCCTGCCACCAAAAGCAACCGCGTTTCTGCAAGTGCTGGCTCGAGGCGACGGGCCCCGTTTCCTGCGCCTTGTTTGGATGCAGCAAGCCCGGCCCACGGGGCGTAGCAGTCAATACATCCATGCCCAACAATGAAGTCGCCCACGGTCCCAAGTGGAGTTCCCACCTCCGGAAACGCCAGTGCAGGGTCCGCCGAATTTGGCGTGGCCACCACTTTGGTGCTGATGCTCAAAGACTCGAGGATATCCGCGCTCCAGCCTTTGACTGAGCCGTCCATGGCACTTTGACCGGGGCCAAACATGGGCTCGTCCTGCGCCAAACACCGCACTCGCCCGTCTTGGTACCCACCTGCTAGAAACATGTAGCTCACCCAGTCGTACAACTCAAACACGCACACGTTCTTCTGGCTGGCCTTGTAGTATCTATCCACCCAAAGAAGCTTGGCGATGCCCATTTCCGGAGTCACGCGGCCCCCAATCTGCCGCAATGCCCAATCCGGTAGTAACCTTGTAGCAATCTCTGCCTCCTGCTGAGCCCTGACATCCATCCACACGATTATTTCATGGCCGGGCTCCAAAGCCCGGAAAAAGAACTGTCCTTCCTCTAGTACACGCTCCATGACCACCATAGAGCACGTGGCTCCCACACACACCCCAAACCGTGGGCCATGGGCGTTTCTACCCTCGACAACTTCCTTGCAGTCCTTGGTCCCCGAATGCCCGCTTTCCCCTGGACCCTTCACTCTTGGTGAGTCAAACAGGCGACGTAGGGCCCTGTATATGGTCTCGTTTCTGGCAAACATGGACATGATGCTGTCCCATAGAGATGAAACACTCATGGTGTGGTGGCGGCCGCTAGAGGTGCGGGGCAATTGGGACTCATAAAAAGAAGGACTCTGGCCTTCAGTTCCCGAGACGCAGAGCCGGACCGAATCTGTGCCGACGTCAATTCCTAAGCATTGCATAGTGTTACGGGTGTCAGGTGCTGGTGATGCATATATAGCAAGCAGTGAGTGAGAAGCGTCGCAGCACCTTGAAGCTTAAAGGGGTCGTCAGTGCTACTCAGAGTACGCCCCTGCTAGGCGCCGAGTATCGAGCCATTTTTCACGCAGAGCCGGGAAGCACAACCCTCTTCTCCAAGACTCCAATGATTACCCAAAGAATTCTTTACTAAAACTAGAGTCAAGTGGAACAATCGCGTATACTTAATACCTAAAGAGAGACAGTGGTTCCAGTGGTGTTGATCCATGATTCAACAGTGGACTGGTCCAAAACAGAACTGAAGTCGGTGCTATCATCGACAAATTGAACGTGGATTTGGTCAACATCGAAGATCACCACGGCCTTGGCAGATCCACTGGTGGGTCTGGGGAAGTAGTCACTGCTTCCCTTGCCCTGGCCATCGTGCATGGTGGTGACCAAGTATTCACTTCCAGCGCTAAGAATCTCGAACACGTCGAACTCACCACATCCAGACTTCCAACAAGAAGCATCTGCGTTACCGTATTGAAGTGTTCTTGGGATCTTGGCATTCAAAAACCAAATGGCGGGCATGTCACCGTTGAAGGTTCCACCATTGGCCGAGGGCATCTCGAACTCAAAAACAAACATCTTTTGAGCACCAGCGAAACCGCGGTACGCCACAGTGCCGTCTCTGTACCATCCACAGTCGCCATCCACCGAGCTGTCTCCGCACTTGTCACCGGAGAAAATGGCAAACTCGGAATTGGAGTCAAGGGTCACATCACCCAAGGCGACGGGGCTAGAGGAGCCTCCAGAGTTGTCCGAGTTGGCGTATGAGAGAGAATTTCCAAACGCAGAGCTCCAGACACCAGAGCCAGAACCACCATAGTTGTTCAAGAAAGTACAGTTGGAGGCGGAGCCCGGGGTGTAGTAAGAGTTTCTGACCCAGTCGCCTGAACTAGCAGACGAAGAACCGGAGGAAGAGCCAGCGGACGAGGCAGCAGAAGACTGAGAAGAGGCTCCAGAGGGCGATCCAGAAGAGCCAGAGCCCTGGGTAGGAGATCCAGAGGACGATCCAGAGCTGGAGCCTGCAGGAGAACCAGCGGCGGCGGCGGTGGCAGCAACGGTCGCTTGAGAAGTAACAGTCTGGCCATTTTGGTTGACATACAAGGTCTGAGTAACGTACTCGGTGGCCCTCTTGACATGCTTGTGGTGCACGTGCTTGAGGGTGGAGCAATCCTCCTCAGGAACAGCGTCTCTCTTGGCGTTTGACGACGAGGCTGGGTAGTACACACCAAACTGAGACAACTTGAGAGGGCCTCTGAAATGCACGGACAAGTCCTCATCAAAGGGAGCCATGTTGCCGGAGAACAGCTTGGGCTGGGAGGTGGCGGAACCAGTGTTTTCGTCCATGCCAGTGACCTCGTTGTAGCTGCCGGAAAATCCAACACCAGTGTATTGAACCTTGGAGACCTTGGAGCAGTAGTAGTTACCGGCTATGAATTGACAATCAGCGGACACATGGCCGACTAAGGCAGAAGCCAAAATGACAAGAGTAGAGAATTTCATTTCGGCAAAGATAAAAAGCTTTGGATTAAAGGAATGACTAAGGTAGGATGTATCGAGAGGAAAAGAGAGGTTCCAAAAGAAAGAAAATCCACGGAGATCCCAGGATAAATAAAGGCCCAGAAACTTTTTTGCTGGTAGCGGCACAAAAGGGCGAAGGCTGCATGAATGTGCAGCTACTACTGGTTGCGTGAGGCACGAAAAAAAAAAAATAGCCAAAAAAAAACATTGTGGAAAAAACACGGTTTGACGATACAGGAGCGACCTCGGAACGGCCGTCACCCCAGTGCTTACTCGTCACGAATAAAGACCCGAGCCAGGATCACGAGGGGCCATGGCTCCGGGTGAAGGCTGACAATTCGTACCGGCATGGAATGCCGCAATTGCACCCATCTTTGTTTTGAGAAGATTCGCTGGCCAGGTGAAACATTGCGCTGCCCCACGCCGTGCATTATCTGCCGCGTGAGAAACCTACCCATGAGAACGGCTTTGAAGTTGGAGGGGGTGATTATGTGCAGATTAGCAATTGCGAGTAACGACTGTTAGTGAAGAGTGTAAACGCAAAGGAAGCAAACGATGCACCTTCTATGAAATTGCCCCTCTTTTAGTTCGTGCTCATACACCAAGTGAATACGTGTAGAGTGTGCGGGCGCGTTTGCGGCGAGAAGTATGCAGGACCTGCAGGAAAGACGTAAGCATGCCGGAAAACCCGTCTCAGATTTGCATGCTGGAATTAACCTCCAAGGTTCTTAGCGCTTGGAGTTATCGACTAATGTATTGCGCCAAATACAATGATGGCCGAGTGCTCTCTGTTCGGTCATGCCCAGGGGACGTTTCTCGGACACTGGGGAATTGAGCACGTTACCTGGGACGTCGGGGCGCACCTCGACTGGGGCCACCGCCAGGCTGGCCGAGGCCTCATTGGAAGCTTATCAAGGCCTGGGAAGCTCGTAGCGCAGCCTTGTTGATCGTCAATTCGTTGGTATGCGCCGCAGGCATTATAAGCGCGGCTTGCCCCGAAGCAGCGGATTCGCATCCGAAGTCATCGACGCTTGTTAGCATTGGGGAGCGCGAAAATGGTTTGAAGCAATTGCCCCATGCACTATAACGACTCACCGTGTAACCATGCACACAACCTTCTTTGAACGCGCAGCCACCGTGCCTACACAGAGAAGAGTTGGCCCTGCGTGCCTGGGAAGGAGGGACATGAGCCACGCCCCCTGTTTATAAATAGCCCTCCGCACTCTAATCTTTCTTGTTTGACGACTGGCAGGGGTGCGGTGGGGAGCGGCAAGCGGCACATCCGTCACTGCACAAACGTCACTGCTCAAGCTTCACTGCACAAACGCTCTGCCCAATTTCACCGGCACATATTGAGCGGCAAAGAAAAGCAGATGCTCAAGCAAGCCAGGGGCATCCGACGCCGTTAGGCCGGCTGGCCAACATTGCGCCCATTGTTATGGTGACTCCACCTTTGGGCCCTCAGTTGTGCCCTCCCATGTGCTTCGGTCGATCAAGGAGCTTTTTGGATAGACGCTTTTGACTTGGCTCGAATTTTTGATTGAAGATTGCAGTCAATGAAGAATTCTTGAGATTGATCATCTCTTTAAGTTGATCGAAAATTCCTGTAATTGATCGGCTCTTTTACTTGAGCGAGTATCCTTGAATCGACCGGCTCTTTTAGTTGATGGAGTGTTCTTGAATTGATCGGCTCTTCTTGATCCAGTATTGTAAAATGCCGGCCTAGTCTGTGCAATTGTCCAAGGAGTGTGTAGAAGACGAGCGCTGGCGGGCCTCATGGTTACCATCAGGTGCGCCTCTGCATTGCAAGCATCTCCTTGGCAAAGCATGTCCTTGCACCTCCATTGCGTTTAAATTGAGTCGATAATCCCATGAGGCAACGCTGCTCCTATTGCTTTGCTTGGCAGCATGCAATGCTCAAATATGAGGCGGTCCTCGTGGACGGCCTGGGCGTTTCAACTGATGATGCGTCCCAAGGCTTGGCTCGCAGCGCTAGCTGTGGCACGCCGCCATGGTTGAGAGCCCGCTGTGAATGATCAGCCGGCGAGATGCGGCATAGTCGGGCGTCAATGCCACCAGGAGAGCCCTTGGACTCAAGACCGGGCCCGTGGGAGATTGTACCGTCCCGGTACTGATTTTAACGTCCCGGTGCTGATTTTAACGTCCCGGTGCTGATTTTAACGTCCCGGTGCTGATTTTCACGTCCCGCCGCTGATTTTCACGTCCCACCGCTGATGCTGGCGGGTGCGCACGGCCTGTGTGTGCGAGCAGAGCTGGGCCGCGGCATCGAGTCCCGGAGACCATCAAAAGGTGCGAATGCCATGGCCACCTCGATTGAGGGCCGGACCTAGGCCTGGGCGTACTTGAAGGGGCAGGCGACTTTGCTTGAACATGAGCACCATTCCAATCTACGGCTTTGCTGTTACCTCCAGGGAAGAACTTGAGGGGCTCTGGGTTCGTAACCATTCGTTACACCCAAGCGTCGACGGTAGAATCAGGGGTGTGGCCACAGAAACAAGCGTCGGCGGCAAGAATCTGGACCGAATCCGGACGGAATCTGGACCGAATGGTGGACATTGACAAGATCATAGATTTGGAATGGACGAAATCCTTGACATTGGCAAATGATTGGATTCGACAAGGTCTTAAAAAACCTTGACATTAACCAAAAAATGGAATTGACAAGCTCGTGGACATCCTGAACATCCTGGAGTTGTCCGCCGATTCGGGGACTCCAATGCATTCCCCGGCACCAAAGAAAGAAATACCCCTTTGGCGGCGTAACCCTTGGCACACCTGTCAGGAATGCACTGGTGCGGAAGACATTTGGTGCTAGATATTTGGTGCGGAAGATAGCGCGGAGGATGGCGCGGAAGATATCCGGTGCGGAAAATATCCGGTGCGGAAGATATCCGGTGCGGGATTGTCGGACGCCAGCCATGATGGTCGATCAGATCGCGGCAGTGTGCACTCCGCCCCAGCCCCGCTAAGAATAGAAAATCAAATGTGTGCTCTGCTACCCCCAACCCATCCAAGCACGCCCCACGCCACCATCCGCGTGTCCAGTCCATTCCGCCCACAATCCATACCACGCCACCATGTCTAGACGAAGCTCCCAGTTCGCCACGCCGGAGATTAATGTGGGCTACTTCAATCCATACGAGGCCCGCACATCGCCCTCCCAAAATAAACCCTCCAACTTGGACATCAACCCAACGGTGCCTGCATATCAAATGCTAGATCAAGTGGCCAGTCATTCCAGTCACAGCATGAAGATAGTCGTTGTTGGTGACGGTGGATGTGGGAAAACTTGTATGTTGGTTAGCTATGCCCAACAGAAGTTCCCGGAAATTTACGTGCCCACCATCTTCGAAAACTACGTGACATCGGTGAAGGCTCCTAACGGCAAGATCATCGACTTGGCTTTATGGGACACGGCGGGGCAGGAGGAGTACGACCGCTTGCGCCCGTTGTCTTATCCCGACACGGACCTAATCCTCATTTGTTTTGCCGTCAACAATGAGACCTCTCTCCACAACGTGAGGGACACATGGTACCCCGAGGTCAACCACTTTTGCCCCGGCATCCCCGTCGTCTTGGTGGGCACCAAGAATGACTTACGGCCCGAGATCGACCCCCAGCTCCCGGTGCAGGTGGCAACGGAAATCAACGCCTTGGGCTACATTCAGTGCTCGGCCAAAACCATGTCCAATATCAAGACCGTTTTCAACTACGCATTAATGAAGTTCGAGAAGGAGATCGAGTTCCGAGAGCAAGTGGCCAAGCTGAAAAACCGTTTATCCCGGGTTCTTGGGCCTGGCCACTCGCGCAACTCCAGCTCCGTCAGTCAGAAGAGGTCCCACTTCAAAAACACTTCCATCAACTCAAGCGTGTTGCTTGATGGCCCGCTCACAGAGGAGAATGTCGACGTGAACCCTTACACGCAAAACCAGTACCAGGCGCCAAAGTACAACGAGGAGGAATTTACCTTCACGCGAAAGAAGAAGTCCAGGAAGTGCGTGATCTTGTAAGTATCCCACCCACCCATATGCTTCTCTCGCTTGTCGCCTCTTCACTTCCGTTATTTAAAAACTCAAACTATTGCCATCCTTCCATCCAAAATTTGCAAGCAATAGACTTATTTACTTTAATAGCTATAATGTACTCTACCAAGATAAAGCGCGTTTAGAGCGGATCGCGCTTTCGGCGCTACCCGTCTAAGAATCAGCTAGGCTCTCACAACCTTCAACACCATGAGCACCGCTTCACCCGAGCCTCGCCATCGAAAGACCCTGCCAAACCCTTCTCCGGCGGCGGACGCCGATTCTGCCGACCCAAAGGGTGTGGTTGCTGGAAACAGAAAAGATGCAGGGAACAGGCCTAATAACCATTACAAGCACAAGCTCTCCCCCTTGCGATACGCCATCCGCTCCTTTTGCCTTCCGATCGTAAGAAAGGAAACCGATGTTTTGGCGGCTCTTCAGGACCGTGTACGCACGCCTACCCTTGACATCTACTTTGCATGGACAGCCAATTTGGCATCGCATACTTTCTACGTTTTGATGCTTCCGCCCCTGTTCTGGTTCGGCGCCTCCACCATGGGGCGGGACCTTGTGTTTGTGCTCGGAATGGGCATTTACGTGACGGGATTCCTCAAGGATTTCCTTTGCTTGCCCCGTCCCAGATCGCCTCCATTGCATAGAATCACCATGCTGTCATATACCGCACAGGAATACGGCTGGCCGTCGTCCCACTCGGCCAATGCCACTTCGGTGGCGCTCGTGTTACTCTCCCGGCTTATAGGGCTCAAAGACTCGCTCTCGGCTGTGTCTTATTACGCGTTAGCGTTACTCTTGGCGTTGTACTACTTCTCGCTTATTGTGGGCAGACTTTATTGTGGAATGCACGGCTTCGTCGATGTTCTTACGGGCTTTGCCATTGGAGTCACTCTCTTCTTGGTGCGCTACTCTATTGGTGAGACCTATGACCGATGGCTCCTTTTCTCCGAGTCCCGAAACGCCTCGTGGCTCGGCATGGCCTTGACTGTTGCATTCTTGGTCTTTGGCCACTTGTATCTCATTCACATCTACCCCGAGCCGGTGGATGACTGCCCATGCTTTGACGATTCTGTGGCTTTTATTGCCGTGCTCATGGGCGTTGATTTGTCGCATTACGCGTGCGCCTTGACGAACCACTTTACGGCCACGAACGTGGATTCCGACCCGCTTTTGATTCCGTTCCGCTTTGACTGTGGGCCTTTAAAGATGGCAGCCCGCTTTTTCGTGGGGATTGCGTTGGTCGTGACGTGGAAACTGGTGCTGAAACCAGCGATATTCACCATCCTCCCGCCCTTGTACAAAATGATTGGAGTGAATTTTCCCAGAAGCAACTTTATTTCCACTGCCCACACCACCAACTCGAACCGCCAAATCAGACGCCAATCGATTTCCAATGTGCAGCAAGGCGACATAGACATCGAAGGTCTTCTTCCGCTGAAGTCTCATGAGACGGTGAGCTACGGCCCGGAAACAGATATTGATGCGTACGAGTTGCTAGACTACCGCAAGCAGAATCAGGAGGCCGAAATGGACTTGAAAATTAGTGGGGTGTTCAAGCCCCGATACGATGTCGAAATCATCGGAAGAGTCATCATATATTCCGGGATCTCTGCAATGGCCATCTGGGGCTTTGGCTTGACAGTGCAGGCGCTATCGCTAGTTTGATGACGGCGTCATCTGGCACTTGGGTGCGTATAGCTAGAGACTGCCTCGGTTCTGAGGCCCGAGACGGAGATTACGGGTATCGAATTGCTCCCGGAAACAAGTGGTTACACCCAGCCAGCTGTTATTCATCGCCAGCACATTTCCTGCATGTGTCTTGAATACAAACACCACCATCTATTCTCGCAAGTTGTTCCATCCCAATCTACTCGAGTGTTTCCGGGCATTCACGTGAAGATAATTCGAAGCGTGGGCTGATGGTAAGGTGCAGTCTATCACCAGGGCTGCGGCTGCGACCCAATAGACACTCGCAGAGTTTGGTTTACGCAGCGCGATGAGACAAAAAAGCATCTCCACCAATAGCCCTATAGACCACACGCACATATCTTCGAGCAGGGCCAGATCCACCGAGGAATCCGTTCAGCAGTATGACTCCCGCAGCTGAAATCACCCCAGAGGCGGGCACCAGCATGCACAGCAACGTTGGGCATTCAGAGCCCACCAAAAAGGTCAAGCAGGTCAAGAAGTACAAGCGCAAGTACAAGGAGAAGGAGGTGGAGCCCACAGCGCCCATGGGCGTTCTTCGACACGAGATTCAGGAGATTCTCAGTGAGCACAATATGGTGCAATCTCACATTGAAAATGACATGCGAGAGCTCCTCAATGATAAATCTGTGGAGGACATGTACCATCGGGAGGTGAGTGATGTGAAGATCTTGCGGATTTCGTCCAATGGAGATGGGCTTGCCCTTATACCACACCCAGCTAATGCGGACTTTAGGCAAATTGTGGTGGTGCCATTTGGAATTCCGGGGGACGTGGTGAGGATCCGAGTGTTCAAGTCACATCCTCTCTATGTAGAGTCGGATTTGCTCGAGATACTAGAGCCCGCCCCAGAAAGAAATGACGCGTTGATCAAGTGTCGATACTTTGGCAAGTGTTCCGGGTGCCAGTACCAGATGTTGGAGTACGAGACGCAGCTCCAGTTCAAGAGAAACACCATTGTGAATGCGTATCGTTTCTTTGCACCAGTGCTTTTCAAGGGCAAACTTCCCGAAGTTTTGGGTACGCAAGCCTCGCCTTTGCATTACGACTACAGAACGAAGCTCACCCCTCACTTCAATGTTCCGCACCGAAAACCGGACAACTACTCGCGGCCTCCGATGGGCTTTGGGAGCAAGGGAAGACCCTCCTGGAGAGCAGACGTTGCAGGAGGTACGCAGCTGATATTAGATATAGAGGAGTGCTGCATTGGAACCGAAATAGTGAACCAGGGAATGAAAAACGAGAGGGCCCGGTTCGCAGAGGATTTCAACAAGTACAAGAAAGGCGCCACGGTGCTCCTTCGAGAAAACACCACGCTACCAAATGCTACAGGCGAGTTTGAGGTGACCACCGGTTCCACAAACCCGCAAGGAACCATATCCCAGGTCGAGGCTACGGTCGCAGGCCAGAAGTTAGTCAAGACATGTGTCACGGAGCCCAGAACCGTGGTCAGAGAGTACGTCAAGGGGTACACGTTCGAGTTCAGTGCAGGGGAATTCTTCCAGAACAACAACCTGATCTTGCCTGCAGTCACCGACTACGTCAAGGCCAACTTGAGCATTCGCGGCAGTGCGGCCGACGAGCCAAACTACCTCGTGGATGCATACTGTGGCTCCGGGCTCTTCTCGATCACATGCCTGAGCGGTGTGGCCAAGGTTATCGGTGTGGAGGTGAGTGCAGATAGCGTCAAGTTTGCCCAGAGGAATGCTGCCATCAACAAGATTGAAAATGCACAGTTCATTGTGGGCAAAGCCGAGGAGATCTTCAAGAATATCGATACTCCTGCGCACCGCACATCGGTCATCTTGGACCCGCCCAGAAAAGGCTGCGACGAGGTGTTCTTGAAACAGCTCTGCGCATATCACCCCGCCAAAATTGTCTACATCAGCTGCAACGTTCATTCGCAAGCGCGCGATATCGAATGGCTCATCAATTGCACTGAGAGCGGAAGCGATTACGCGGTGGAGAGCATCAAGGGCTTCGACTTTTTTCCCCAGACCCACCACGTTGAGTCTGTGGCCGTTTTGAGTCTCCGGGACACTGAGCGGGGGTAAAATTGGGGCGAGACTCGGCGCCAGGTTGGTAACGGCGAGACCAATGGCAGTGCCGGCCTGCATACAACAATACACTTGCCGTGGGATGTAAAGAAACTGTAGAGGCCCGGGGATTGCTTCTCAGAGCAGCGAGCCGGTCTAGCAAACGCTCTATTTTGCTTTTTCCGCCGGGCGATTTGTGTTGTGGACATTGCGGACCGTCCTGAGCGTTAGGGTTCGTGCCCTAAAGCGCAACGCACGCGCACGAGCCCCAAGCGTGGCCTGCATGTGCACCACCCACCGTCGCATCTACGGGAGAAAAAAATTTCCATCACTTCTTCCTCACACAGCTATCATACATCATGGAGAACGATAAGGGTCAATTAGTATGTAAAGTTTCAAGGGAACACGTGCAACCCCGAGAGTGTGCTTCCTTGCCAGAGGTGCCCATAGGTCACGGAACCCACGTCTACAGAAACCAGGCCGAAGGCACTCCGTTAAAATCGTGGCGGACGAGTCTCCAAAACACCATTTCGCCGTCCACTCGCTGCACAGCGTCCAGTGGCATGACCTCCAACCGCATACTAATCTTTTAGGTCGAATTGTACGTGCCAAGAAAGTGCTCTGCATCCAACAGAATCATCAAGGCCAAGGACCACGCCTCTGTTCAAATCAACATTGCCAACGTCGATGCTGAAGGTAGAGCTATTCCAGGTGACAACACCACCTACGCTTTGTGCGGATACATCAGATCCAGAGGTGAGGCTGATGACTCTTTGAACAGATTGGCTCAACAAGACGGTTTGTTGAAGAACGTCTGGACTTACTCCCGTTAAGGGGGATGTATATCTAATGCCATATAATCCATGTGAGATAGGGGCTGTAGTGATTTTCGGGCCTGATGCCATGCCAACTTTAGTGTGTCGACATTGGTGAACAATAAAGTGGTGTGAAGGGAGGTCAAGACATTTTGGATGTCCTGTAGCGTATTTGGACAGTTTGGTCAGGTGCGCAGCCTGGTCTTGTTCTGCTCAGTTTGGTCTGGTTCGGCGCAGTTGGTCCCTAGCGTTCTGGGACAGAGTAATGCGATAAGACAAACTTTGAGGTGCGAGTCTCGCGAGGCGTGCGGGCGGGGCTCATAACCGCGCGGGGAGCGTAGACGACCGCGCGATATCGATGCGAGTGTTGACGGTGGAGGATAGATGGCCCAAGAAGGGCTATGCGCTTAGAGAAGCCGACATGCCCATTGCCCGCATTTTCCAAGCGCATTGGAAGTCACGAAGAAGCGCTACTGTTAAGACCTGCCAGGACCTCGGGACCCTGGGATCCTGGATCCTGGGACCCGGGGTCCGCGAACTAGAGTGGCGGCGTGGGCGCTAATTGGGAGCATTTTCTCGCCTGATGTTCTCTCGCATGGGCATGCGTCGCCAATGGTCCCGTCTACCAGAGATGTGCAGGACCAGGCATACTAGCAAAAAAGCATCCCCATCAAAAAGCCCGGATTCCTGCTGAAAAGCAACGTGCGAGATGACCACCGAATTCGCCGGGGACCGGTTGCGTGGTGGCCTGCTACCAGGTGTCTTCATGTACTCCGCATTGTCCTCCGCAGTATGCACTCCTCGCAACCCTGTATACCCCACCACACATATACAATTCAGCAAATCACACCACACGGCACACTTCCCCAGAATTCCCACCGCAGAACATCCACCACAAAACCCCCACCGCTCCACACTAGCTCGTCTGAACATGAAGTCCATCGCTACGCTTCTCTACAGCCCAGACTATCTTCCTGGTGCGCTTGTCTTGGGCCATATCCTACGCAAGTTTAGCCTTCCCGACACAAGGCTCGTTATCTTGATCGATAGCGCCCGCTTTGACTCGGCCCAGCTTCTGGCGTTGAGCGAGGTCTGGCATGTGTTGGAGGACACCCAGATCTTGGACAGCCACTTGACCTCGAAGCTCACGGCGGACTTGAAGCGCCCCGAACTTGCCAGCACCTTCACCAAGATCCAACTATGGAAGCTTCCCTATGAAACGGTTTTGTATTTGGACGCCGACACTTTGCCTCTTGTAGGTACACTGAACGTGACCGACTTGTTAAAGCTCCAGTTCCCGACCCATAAAATCGTGGCGTCTCCGGACTCCGGCTTTCCCGATGTCTTCAATTCGGGGGTGTTTATGTTGCACCCGAACGACACGGACTTCCAGAACTTGGTGCAATTGGTGCAGTCCAAAGGCCCCGATATATCCTTCGACGGCGCCGACCAAGGCTTGCTCAATCAGTACTTCAATGCTGACCCGGACTGGGTGGTTCGCCACTTGAGCTCGGGGAACGCGCCGCTTACCACTTCGGACACTTGCGACTCGAAGTGGATCCGGGTTCCGTTCTTGTATAACACGACGCCAAATTCACATTATGAGTACTACCCGGCCTCAAATCATTTTGGTGCTTCCCTTCAGATCCCCTCAGCTAACGACAAGACAAATGGTCGCGGCGTGGGCAGTGGTCATGCTGCCATCGAGAAAGTGACGTCGCCGCACTACAACGCAGCCTCGCCTTATGGAGATGTATCCTTCAAACACTTTGCGGGTGCTTCGCAGAGTCAAATCAAACTCCTCCATTATATCGGGCCCGTAAAGCCATGGAAGGCCCTGTGCTCGGGTATATTCGAGCCGTGGTGGAAAGAGTGGTTTGATTACTCCGGTGGCAAGTCCATTGATGAGTTTATCCGCACGTTCAATCCGACACTTAGTCCGTCCGACTTGAGCAAGCCGGTCGACATTCCGCCCCCCAAGCCTAGCTTTGCGGGCGAGATATTGCCTTCCGAATTGTGCAACCCGGAAAACTATCAGCAGTTCGCCTCCAACTACGTCAGCTTCGCAAACACGTGGGACGCCACCAAAGAACCGCCCCCATTGGAAGCTCCAAAAGTGGATGCGCTTGACGACGAGGTCAAAGCTTCGCAGAGCTCCTGGAGCGTGCAGAGGCCAGATGCCCCTACCCCTGCCAAGTCGGGTTCACAGGAGGCTAGCAAACTTTCCTCTGTTTCAACGGTAGTGGAGGGCAATCACGAAGATCAGATTGCAGAAAGAGTGTTCGACGATGCTTACGACTACGTTCCCGAGCATTTGCTCCTCAGGAAGACTACTGAGGCTGAGGCTGAGGCCGCCAACGAGTACGAGGAGATTCTTGAAGAGGAATCTTTAGACGAGGAGGAGGAGAATGTTCTCGAAGCGATCGAACAGAGCTCTGACGCCACCGAGAATGCCGACAATGGGTCCACGCCATACCCCAGAATCTTCCCATGGGAGTTCCGGGAGAGCAACGCGCCCACCAGGTCATGGGACTGAGAATAGGCAACTTGACTATGGCTGAGAGGGCATTGCTTTTTCGCACCCAGTGTCCCCATGATCATGGGCACGACGCCAATGGATGGACCGCTCTCGCTTGCCAGGCGAGCATGACATGAATAAATAATGCAGTAGCAAGATAATCAAGCATAGCTATGAACCACGTCACTTGTAAAATTTTTTTCGCCAGGAGTGGCGTCATTATCGCCTGTGTCCAAAGGGGTTACCCGGCGGTGAAAAATTTGCGTTGCAGGCCTATGCAGACACCCTCGCAGGGGTATCAGAAAAGAAAATTTGTATATATATCGCATCACCCTATTACTAGATCCCCAACTAGAATTAACATGTCCAACGGTATCACTGAAGTCGACACCAACTTGATCGAGAGTAACTACGACAATGTCGTCTACTCGTTCGATGACTTGAACTTGAAGCCAGAAATCGTTAGAGGTATTTTCGGTTACGGTTACGAATCGCCCTCTGCCATTCAACAGAGAGCCATCTTGCCCATCACTGAGAACAGGGACGTTTTGGCCCAGGCCCAATCCGGTACTGGTAAGACTGCCACCTTCACCATTGCTGCTTTGCAAAACATTGACGAGAAGGAGAAGTCCACCCAGGCTTTGATCTTGGCCCCCACCAGAGAATTGGCTTTGCAGATCCAGAATGTCATCACCCACATTGGTTTGTACTTGAACGTCTCTGTTCACGCCTCTATTGGTGGTACCTCCATGGCCGACGACATTGAGGCTTTCAGATCCGGTGTCCAAGTCGTCGTTGGTACTCCAGGTAGAGTCTACGACATGATCGACAGAAGATACTTCAAGACCAACAAGATCAAGATGTTCATCTTGGATGAGGCCGATGAGATGTTGTCCTCTGGATTCAAGGAACAAATCTACAACATTTTCAAGTTGTTGCCCGAAACTACCCAGGTTGTTCTTTTGTCTGCCACCATGCCCCAGGACGTCTTGGAGGTGACCACCAAGTTCATGAACAACCCAGTCAGAATCTTGGTCAAGAAGGATGAGTTGACCTTGGAAGGTATCAAGCAATACTACATTAACGTTGAGGAGGAGCAGTACAAGTTCGACTGCTTGTGCGACTTGTACGACTCCATCTCCGTCACCCAGGCGGTTATCTTCTGCAACACCAGATCCAAGGTCGAGACTTTGACTGCCCAGTTGAAGTCCAACAACTTCACTGTTTCTGCCATCCACGCTGACTTGCCTCAGTCAGAGAGAGACACCATCATGAACGAGTTCAGATCCGGCTCGTCCAGAATCTTGATCTCCACCGACTTGTTGGCCAGAGGTATCGATGTTCAACAAGTGTCTTTGGTTATCAACTACGACTTGCCTGCCAACAAGGAGAACTACATCCACAGAATCGGTAGAGGTGGTCGTTTCGGTAGAAAGGGTGTTGCCATCAACTTCGTGACCCTTAAAGATGTTGGTATGTTGAGAGAGATTGAGAAGTTCTACTCCACCCAAGTGGATGAGATGCCTGCTGAGGTTGGCTCTTTGTTCAAGTAATCATGGTTTCTTATTATATATCGCATCGTGAAAATGAATGTACAAATATTTGTGGATGGCGATCTGATTGTCTATTTGTATAGTGCCCTTCGACTTTTAAAGCTCCCAGAAGGCCCGCCTTCTGAAAAATGACCCTGCCATTAAGATTATCCCACATTGCCTGCATGTTGCATGGCCCTAGACCTTTTCCGGCCCCTGCCGCGCTAAAGAAACGTGGGCCACTTCTAAGTATCTGCGCGTACCTGGTGTATCAAGTATCTGCGCGTACCTGGAGTATCGCCGCGCGACTGGGTTTAGACCTGCCTGCCTTAACGCCGGGACACACACCCTCTGATTCGGAACACCAATACGTCGCCCGGAAATCTGTGGCGGCTGCATAATCGTAAGCACCAAATCCAGACCATTTTGAGACCCTCGGGTAAGAATCCACCAGTCTTCAATGTGGTGTAGTTAATGGGGACTGTTCAACGCACCTTAGGGCCGTGCACATGCGACTGGTAGGAACGTAATGCGATATGGTGAGTCATGTGATAAAGTGAGTCATGTGATGATGTGAATTAAAATACGAGTAAATAGTTTATGCTTGGGACCTATTGGTAGTCCGGAATCTCTAAGTGGAAGAAAGGCGTGTTGGTGCCGACCGCGGCGTGGTACGCGCTTTCTATGTCCAGGTTGTTGATGGTGGCTATGTTGACATAGTTGGTGTCGCTGAGAAAGTCGTTGTCGCCATAGCTCCCGAACCCGGATTTGATCAAGGCTCTGCGGACCCATGCGGAGTGGATTCCACTAAAGTGGAACTCGACTTCTCTGTCCGCGTAGGAATTTAGCGATCTCCTCAAGTCCACCAATGCTTGCATCGAAGTCGCATCCACCGAGGGCACGCAAGAAAAGTCAAGATGCAAGATTCTCAACAAGGGTCTTTCGTCTTGCTTGAGGTGCTGGTCCAGATCGAGGTCTTGATTCTTGTTCTTTGAGAAGAAGCTCCATCTCAAAGGACCGGGATCGTTCCAGGGCCTGTCACCTGCGGAACCTCCGCCATAAGGCTTTCCTCGCCTCGTTACCCTCTTGACTTCATCAGAGATGATATCGGACAAGTCCGAGGAGTTTGGGTACGAGAAATTCTGGAGAGGCCTGAAGACAACCACCCCGGGAGGAGGTGGCTGCACTTGCACGTCACTGTTGATATTGCCTTCGGTAAGAGGAACCCATCTTGTGTGGAACTTAATGTGGGAGTGGTCCTTGAGTAGCTGGTTGCTTGACGGGATGGTCTTTTCTAGTACTGCCTTGGTCTTGAGCTTGTTTCCATCAGTGGAATGATACGAGTCGCGAGATAACACTTGCTGAATCTCGACATCGCCATCAGACTCGCCTGAGGAATAAGTGTCGCCGGATTTGGCAATGATATTGGGGTTGATGACTTCTGCCACGCGAATGCGGCCCAAGAACTGACTCTTTGGCTTGGCCACCTTGAAAAGGAGCACAGCGGCAGAAGCAGCAATGGCAAAGTAGATACCGTCTTCGATAGACGCGAAAACCGTAATTATCACAGCAATAAGAAAGATTCCACAGTCCACTGGGTTGACCTCCCACAAGTTGAATGTTGATTTCCAGTGGGTGAGAAGATCAGACACGGCGTGGATAATCACTGCACTGAGAGTTGCTTTGGGGATGTAGAAGAAACTGCTAGTCAAGCAGTACAAAGCCAACAACACCACTGAACCGGTGAAAATACCAGCCAAGGGGGTTCTGACACCACACTTGGCCTTCAAAGCGGATCTGGAGAAGGAACCAGTGGCAGGGTAAGCGTTGAAGAACGTTCCAATCAAGTTGTTGATACCAATTGCAATCAACTCCTGGTCGGGGACAACCTTGTAATCGTTGATTCTTCCGAAAGATTTGGAGATGGCAATGTGCTCCAATAACAAGATGATGGTGGAGACGGGGATTTCGGAGGCCATATCGCCAATGATTCCATCGGGGATGTTCATGACACCAACATGTTTCAAGCCGGAAGGAACTTCACCGATGGTCTTGATGTTGCTCTTGAAACTCTTCTTTGGGCCATGGTACCGTTTCAACTGAGGGTGCACGATACCCCAAGCAATGGCCGTGGAGACAATCAACACAATGGCGTTTCTCAACTGCAGCACGTAGAAAAACCACATGTTCTTCTTGGGGTATCTGTTTCCCAAGTAGCCACAGGACAATTTCCACGTGTAAAGAATGACCAAAGGAATGAGACCAAACGCAGCGTTAATGTTAGTGCTGGGCAAATTCTTCAAAGTGGAAACAACCGTGTGAAAGGAAGAGACCTTAGAGTTGACCAAGGAGTTGTAACCCATCAAGGCAGGAACTTGGCCGGTGATGATGTTGAAGGCGGAACCAGACATGAACCCCATGACCGCCGGCATGGAGATGAACTCAAGGATAAAGCCTAGCCTCAAAAGACCGATTCCAGCGGCGATGCCTCCGCAGATTAATGATAGGAATGTGGCGATTTCCGGCGCAGTGTACTGGTCGCCAGCCGCCGCCTGCACCTTGGCAACGACCTTGCCCACTTGTAAAGACATGACAGCCACGGGCCCGATGGACACATCCTTGGAGGTTGCAAAGAAGGAGTAGATGAACACACCCACGAACGAAGAGTAGAGTCCGTACTCCGGGCTCAAACCAGCCAACTGTGCATACGACATCGACTGTGGCACCAACACAACACCCACGGTGATTCCGGCCACCAAGTCTCCGTAGAGCCATTTCCCGTTATAATGTAAGATCCATTTGGCAATGGGGAACAACGACACAAGATACGCCTTTAGCTTTTGCACCGGGTCGGCGAAAATGTGCTTGCCGTACTCGAGTACGTCAGCGTCCTCTTCGATATATTCCGGCACGGGGATGCCATTAGGGTGGTGAGTGTAAATATCCCGCTCCCGCTCGAATTCGTGGCTGACCACTCGCTCTTCGTCAACTTCGAAGTCTTGCGGCCTAGGCACTAGAGACTCTTGGGGCAGGGAATAGGTTTGAAGCTGAGGCATATCAAAAAGACCGGGGTGGATATGGTCGGGTATTTGGTCAGGTATTATTCAGCTGTGGATATGTTCCGGTTTGGATATGGTCCGCTATGGATTTGTCAGCTGTGGATTTGTCCGCTGTGGATTTGTCCGCTGTGGATTTGTCCGCTGTGGATTTGTCAGCTGTGGATTTGTCAGCTGCGGTATAGCTGTGAATTTGTCCGCTGTGAATAATGCCAGGAATCGTAGTTCGTGGCAGACGGTGCTCTTATATAGAAACAGCAGGAGTCACAGCCGGAGATAAAATATGCAAGAAAAGATGAGGCGGGCCAAATTCCAGCTGAATGCGCTTGGCTGAGGCAAAAGGTGGGTGTAAATAACTGTGGATGGAACCATCACATCTGAATCCACAGTGAGTGCATCGCACGTGACGCGGGCCGTGCCCGGAGCCCCGTTCGCTGCAAGCAAGAACAGAAAGCTTTCCTGTGGCGAGGCACATGGCACGTCAGGTGATGCGTCGGGATACACCCCTCTGGCTACGAGTTCTCCTTCCCGCCCTTCCTGGAGACCTCCACCAGTATGGACTCGTGACCAGGTTGTGGTGGCAATTGCTGCGAAAGATTGGGGCGCGTCACGTGCGGTGTTGCAATCGGCAATGGAAAAGATTTTCGCAGCGCTCACCTCGGAAATTACCCCCGCTACATACGCATGACAGTGATGAAACATCGTGTCCACGCCGTGCACTTGCCATACAATCACGGTGTGGAACATCGCCATAGATCTGGTGCTGCATGTTTCGGACGAAAGAAAGAAAAATGGGTCCGGCGATGCTCCTGCAAATCGACGGCGCCGTTTGTTGTCTGTATCCAAGGATTTTTTCTGTAAAGTGTCCATTTTGCTAGAATGTGACGCATCGGGGTATTTGTCAAAAGGCTAAGAAAAGATCCGCTCGCGGGTGATCCTAGAGGATTGACTTGCAGCAAAGAAAGGCAGATTCCATCCGAAATTCCGTTTGCCGTGCCGCCAGAATTCCTCTGCAGATTCCATGCATTCTGCCTTAGATTGATCTGGGGGTCTGAGGCCACAGGGATGGCGGGGAGCCGTGCCATTCTGCATAGGTTGAGCACGCAATATAGTGAGGCGCTTGCTGTGTGCTCGCACGAGTGAACGATGCAGCGCGACATATTACTTGTAGGACTTACTCAGATGCAGTAGCCGCCCTTTCTTGGGCCCGTTCGCCTGGATGAGAAATACTGGTTCGTAGGTGTATTGGCTATTTAGGGAGCTTTGTACATTTGACATGACGTTTGACATGACATTTGACATGACATTTGTCATTCATGCTTTGGCACCTCTAGGCGCTGGCCTCAACCTCGTCAACAAGCTTCCTGTACTCCTGCTGCTTGTAACATTGCTCGAGGAAAATCTTGTATTTCGCAGCCAACAACTTGCGGTCAGGGTGGCTGTCTGAGGAGGGCATAATCACTTTGCCTGGACCCGTGAGCTTCTCCATGGTTTGCCACAATTTGTCTGCTTGCGTCTTGGGCTTCCCGCCCTTGCCCCCATCCTTCAACGACGTCATGGGCTTGAGGTCAATTCCCTTCAACTTGTGGGAGAGGTCCTTCTGCACAGTTTGAGAAGTGTTCTGCTTCGAGCCAAACGACAAGGTCTGCTCGTCCTCAGAGTCGGAGTCTGAGGCCACGGGCTTCTTTGCGGCCTTCTGGTTGAAGTAGTCTTGCTCTGCGGCGGCTTCCCCAAGCGGAGTCATGGAGAATTGGCCTTGCGCAGCACCTGGCCCATGGTGCGCAGCGTACGCGAACGAGCTGATGTTGGCTGATGACGCTGTTGCTGATGGAGCGGTGTAGGGAGAGTGGGGTGGGGATTGGGCCCCTGTCTTGGAGCCGCTCATGGAGTTCAAGTCCACTTGAGACTTCAAAACGGTGCTTCTTCTGCTCTTGCCCCCGCTTCTAATGTGCTCCTGAACTGACTCCTCGGCTGCAACCGCACCCAAGAGAGCAGACCCGAACACAACAGCAGCGTCGATGTAACGTGGCACAATAATGGGCAAGCCGGTGCAGTCTGCAAGCAAACGCATCAACAAACCGTTGCGGCACTGACCGCCGCTCATGTACACGCATTTGATTTGATGCCCACCCTTTTCCATCTCCTCGATGATTTGCCTGGTCTGCTGCGCAATAAACTCACACGCTCCAAAGTACTGCAAAGCCAAGTCCTTGACCGAATGGTCCATGGACTGACCAATGATCGAGGCCCTCATCCTTGGATCGGCGATTGGCGACCTGTTTCCGTGAAAATCTCCATAGAAGAAGATATGCTTCGCCAAAGAAACAACCGATCTCGTTTCGTTTTCCTCCACCATGTTCTCCAAAACCAAGTTCAAGTAGTCGAATTTGGACAAGTTCGAGGCTTCGGCAAGATGAACCAACTCACCGTGGGACGGATGGATGGCCAACACATGCGCCAAAAGTGCACCTGTGCAAGATTGCCCGCCCTCGGCCAACCAAAAGCCGGGTCCAAAAACATCTTTGTAAGGACCCCACACTCCGTGAACGAAACAAGGTTTTTCAGACATACCAATGTGGCAGGTGGAGGTACCAGCCACCGCAGCTAGACGTCCGCATCCGTTGTTCATTTTGCCGTCCGTGTCCTGCGACAACTCTGGGTGAGATGGAAGATCAACTTTCCCGGCCACAGTGCCAATCCAGCCGGCGTAGGCGTCGATAACACCACTTCCTACCACGCACTCGGTAGTCAAGCCCAACTCCTCGGCGGATTTGGGAGTCAACTTGCCCACAATGTCTCCTGCACTCAACCAGGTGCCTGTTTTGCCGGGAATGCCGCCTAATTTCTCAAAGTCATTTGCAACCAATTCGGGCAAATCGACCTGCTCCAAAAACTCTTTGGACCAGCCTGTTTCCGAGCCATCAACACCAATGGGCACAAGGCCTTGCTTGCATACGGTGGAATTGAAAGAACGAGCCTCGGACCCGGTGGCCTTGTGGGTCAAATAATCCGGCAAGTCATAAAACTTCAAGTCATCCAAGCCATTAGGCCGATTGTGTTTCAACCACTTCATCTTTGGCAACTCCATCTCAATGGACATCTGGCCTCCCACGTATTTCAAGGCCTTATCGCCGGTGGCGTTGATGACATTGGTTTCCTCTTCGGCACGGTGATCCATCCACAAGATGATGTTCTCCTTGTTATCGGAAAAGTCGGGCCCAACAGCAGCAGGAGTGTCCTTGGACTGCGAAACAGCCACCAAGGAGCATGTGGCGTCAAAGCCGATACCGAACACCTCTGAGGCGTCGATCTCCGAGTCTCTCAAACACGCCTTCACGCAGAAACAGATGGAGTTCCAGATTTCCGTGGAATTTTGCGTGATGTGGTTGTTCTTGATTTGGTGCCTTGTGATTGGCCGCTCGGCAAGACCCAAGATCAACCCGTTGGTGTCAATGACACACGCTCTGGCTGACCCGGTTCCCACGTCCACCCCCACAAAGTACACATCGGGCTGGGGCTGGTGGGTCAATTGGTGAGTATTGAAGAAGGACGACTTGCGAGATTTCAAGCTTGTGTGCGATTTGTTGAAGACCATATTGAAAGTATCTCCTTTGCGGGTGTTCCAATCTGGAGGATGGGGTGGGGGAGTGCCTTATTATGTAGGAAGGCGACGGCCCCCGGTTGCTGTGCATTGTGCAGGAGCAGGGAATCTGCGGGATCTTGGCTTCACATGACATCATGGTATCCGCTCTGAGCCGATGGCGAGAGCCGGGCGGGGACGTTTGGGACCGGCCGCAAAAGAGTCTTTTTGGTTTGTGGATGCAGGAGGCCGAACACGGGACTTTGGCCGCCTCTGGGGGCCTTCTTTGGCGCCCCGTCGACCCCAGTTTCCGGGCAGGCGTTGGTGGTTTGCCCGAGAATTCATGCGCATCCTGCATACGAATGAGCCCCAGGGGAGACCCGCGCACCCGTGCACCAGGCGCGGAAGGGCCAGGATTCTTCCCTGCAGGGCCGATGCACGTGACCTACGCAAGCCAAGTTCCTTATCCAGTTCTAATATACATAATTTACAGCGCGTGCGAGGCAGGAGGCCTAGTGTCTCAAGGAAGGGTACTTCAGCACCACATCCACCAAAAAGTCAAACTGCTCTGTTTCTTCAACAGCAGCCCGCACATGCGACGCGGCTATGCGGCGGACCCCAGCATCTCTAGCCTCGATGATGGCGGCCTCCACCAAGTTGGCCATGAAGATCTCAAGCGCCCTTCCCACCACCACGGGCGTGGCCTGGGCGACCTTGCCGATGTCCTCGTCCGACTGCATGATTTTCTTGATTCGGGCGGCGGGGAAGTGGGTCTTGATTTTCTCGAAAGACTTGAGGATGGTATCCAGGCTCACGGTGGGCAGCGCAGTGTTGTCAGGGGAAGCGTGCTCTTCGGGCTTGGGTGCGATAGCCACCTCCTGGTGTTTGGGTGCGATCGTGACGCCCTGGTGTTTGGGTGCGATCGTCATCTCCTCAGGTTTGGGTGCGATCGTCACCTCCTCGGGTTTGGGTGCGATCATGGGCTCTTCGAGTTTGACTTGCGAGGGTGCAGGGGACGCTGGCGTAGCTTGCTCCTCGTCGGGAGGATTGATTAGAGAGTTGATACTAGACATGGCTCGCGGGGAGACGGGTGTGCATATGTCAATAGTCGCTTTTATCGTGGAAAGATGGGCTTTATATAGACTTTTGCGTTGGTGCGCGCTGGCGCGACCGCGCCTGCACACGGCGTGCCGGGCATCTTTACTTCTTTCTACACACCGGCTTGGCATGGACAAGTCACGCCAAATCACCGGCTTGTGCTGGGCAAATTGGAGGCGAGTTTCGGGGAGGCCACCCCACTTTTGAAATGGCCAGGCCGCCCATCCAACGCACGCAAACGCTCAATGCATCCCGGGAAAGAAGCGGATCAATTGCTGGCGCGGTGGATCCCTAGCATGCACCCGACCCACATTTAGTCTCGCGTTCTGCTCGGCGACCAACGCCGGTATATAACCTCGGTGACCTTGTAGAGCCGGAGCAAGTTCTTCACTGCCGCCAGATGCAAGGGCCCGCGGGTCATGGCGGAAAAAAGCCTGCTGCTCGGCATGTCCACGTACACGAGAACCAAGGTCTTTTTCACCCCAGTCACCACGCGCGCGATGGCCATGAAATCTTCCCAGCTTGTCCAATCGCGGCCATCATTGGCCACCACCATTACCGCGTACTCGGCGTGCAGGAACGGCGGGCCCCTCTTGTAGAGCAACATGTGGCACCCGAACTTGATGCCACTTTTCACGCACCATCCCAAGCTCCGGAAATGGTGGTACGCCACGTACTCAAGGAGAAACCGGTTATCGGGGGCCATGTGGTGGCGCATGCACACCCGAAACGTCTCATCGAGCGTGAGCCGCCTGTTCTCATGCACCACCGTCACCACGTTGAGGGCAAAAGCAAGAAAAAAGAGCTCGACCTTCTGGAGCTGTAGCGACTCCAAGTCCTCGTGTTCTGATGCCACCACGCCCAGGGCGTCCGAGATCGGGCCACCCCGGAACCCCAGGTGGTCATTTGTTGCTTCGGCTTTTGTTTCACTGCTCGTTGCAGCAGCATCTGCCGCGCCACCTGCAGGCCGCGTGTTTCGCAGTGCTGCTTTGAGCAACTCCATCTGCTTCTGGATTTGGTGCAAATGTTGCCTCTCTTGCGGAGTGAGCTGGCGCTGCCGTTCCAACGCCTCGAGCTGCTGCAACTGGGCCCGGACGCTTTTGAAGGTTTTGCGGTCGTCCCGCCGCGCCCGCGTGACATTTTCCTTGGTGACGAAATTGTCCTGCTCCGTGCGGTTACGAGCCCGCTGCCGCCACGTCGGATCAGACCTGGACAATGTTCCCTTGCCGAAAAATCCCTGCAGCCATAGGCTGTTCATATCCTCGTCCTTGTGTATTTGAAACACCACATCGGGTTGCGTGGCCATTACCTCCACCTCGTATTTTTTGTCGTGGAGGTGGGCGGGAGTTCGTAGAAACATGCTTCCCACATGGTACAACATCCAAATCCACGAGCCAGGGTTTGCAAGCGTCAACACTGGGAACCGTCCATACAAGTCTACTGAAAGCGTTACTGGAAGTGGTTTACAGTAGATTGCATTGAGAGATCTTCTTTTGCGTTTCTCGGCCATCCTAGCCAGAGAAGACCTTCACAGGGTGTAATCTAATGATGGCAAGCCTTGAAAAAGTTGGCTGTTTTGATGAGGGCCAGCCCGGACGGCTACTTTAATGAAGGCAAGCCTGGACGGCTACTTTGATGAAGGCAAGCCTGGGCGGCTGTTTTGATGAGGGCAAGCCTAGAAAGGCGGCTATTCAGAGGATCCCTGGCGTATTAGTAACTTGATTCAGGATCGGCGCATGTTTCGAGTCAGATACCGTTGTAGTCTTTATGTGGCTTACAGCGAATAGATCTTCAAGCAACACGAATGAATATTTGTCATCTTGAAACATAAAGTTTGCACATACAATTACCAGCACGTAGAGTAGCAGAGTATATGGTTACGCGAAATTTTTCCCTTCTTTAAAGCCAAGATGGTTTGCCGGCCGGGTAACCCGCACGTCGCGCCCATGATCTTGGTGTAGGGATAATGCTCACGCTTTGCCCATTTCAACGGGCTCGACCAACATTCGCAGTGTCCTGACCGAGAAATATATAAACTGAAAAAACTTCTCAGCGAAAAAATGCTGGTCCCAGGAATCGAACCTGGGTTTGTTCGGCCACAACGAACTGTACTAACCACTATACGAGACCAGCCTTTTTATTGAAAATATCGCCGTGTTTAGATATGTAAATATACAAACCAGCTATAGTGATGGATCATTCTGACAACCTAGTCCTAGTATTATCGCATTGAGCGAGACTTCTGAGCTTCATTTTTAGAGCCAAGGCTGCCTGCACGCACCACGCCGTTTAAGGATTGGCCTTGAATGCGGCTACACTAACGTTAGTGGGACCGTCTTTGAGGAAAGTCCTTCCCGGGCGAACCTTGCAACGAAACAATTTTTTTTCATTTTCCCTCTCCGGGTTCGATCCTTAGCGATTCTAGTAATTCATCAGAGGGTCCACTCGTCGTGGCACTTTCTTCCGGAAGAGGGCCCCTAGAAACGGAGAGGTAGGTTTCAGTCGAACAGTTTGGAGCAACAGGAAAAGACGACTCCATAGTTTTCATAGCCAGTGCTAGTTCCAGCCGCAAGCCACCGGGAAATAATGATAAGTAACAGTATATTGCATTAATCATTCTCGCATGACAGAAAAAGGACCCAAGAGAAAAGAGTTGTTCAAAAAAGCAAATCTAGGACTCTCACCTGTTGAGTCAGGTACTTTCGTCGTTATTAGCGCTTGGAGGCGGCGAATCGCTCAGATACTTTCGAGGAGCCTGGGGGATAGGAAAATTCTTCCAGTACCAACAGTGGGGCATGCCACCAGGGCCAATCAAACCTCAGAATCAGCTGTTAATCTTTCTCCACAGCCCGGAAGTCTCGCGGGCCACACCTTTTGCTTTAAAGACATTGCCATTGGCTTTTGCCCAGATCTCTGGGGTGACAGAAAACCCAACTTAATCATACTGATTTGTGACAATGGCGCAGAAGAAATATGGCCTCAGTACACTCCCCACCCAAAGAACCAAATCACCAACTCCAAGAATCAGTAGCATTTGGATCCCAAGCGTGGGGTGCTCTGGTAGAAACGGTTTGACTTTGTTCAGCCTTTCCGGCGACAGCCATAGTTGGTTTTGGTCGGCGCTTGGCCACTCGAACTCGCACAAAGAGTACCCCAAAGATTCCTGGGACTCGTCTCCATAACGTACTTGTGTCATAGATCACAATATTCCATGATGTATTTTGTTTTGCAGCACAATCAAAACTCGTCATGTTCTCGTTTTTGTAGCACGGTCAGAACCGCGATATGTCTTGTAATGGATTATGACTCGACACCCTGGTCTTTACAGCTCGGGAGCGAAATATTGCCATGCTGTTTTGTCCATTCTATCAAGCAACTAGGACCATCACCGCTTGAGTATTTGGCAGAAGGATCCAACGTTTGACCTTGTAAGGCGGTAAACCCCCTGGAGCCATTGCAAAGCGGGGTGAATAGCAGGGGTAACAGCCGGGTAGCGGATACATAGCGGCTTAAATACCAACTGAGTTGAGACAGGCGCAAGGTTTTATAACCCCGCTCAGGAACCGGATGTACACAAAGGGGCTGCACTGAGCGCCATAGCTCATTAAAGATGGTCAATCCTGACACTGCCATCCTTTTGGAAAAAGGATCAAGACAGCGCCAGCGTCATGAATCGGCAGTAAGTCTGTTAGTGTGCTCCAGCCCCCCCCCCCCCAAAGAGGACCGTTTTGAGCCCCAGGTGCTTTAGCACACGGTACAGAAGCAACAGGGCCCGTGGCTATAGAATTAGTAGAAAAAGAAATAGTAAAAAACCGAAATAATCCAGAAAAGGGGAGGTGGCGGGCGAAAAAGAAAGGGGCACCCTCTGGATTGCCTGCATCATGCCTGTTTCACCGGTGTAAGAAGGCCGTTTCGGTGCCTGGATAAAGATCCGCCCATGGGTCCGCCGGCCAGAGTCATCGGGTCCACGGTCATGGCAAGCCGGCCCGGCCGCTTTTTCCGAGTAACGGCGTTTTCCTTCATTTCCCCCGAGTGACGGTCAGAAGACATACTCCACAGAAGCATGGTGCACATCATACACCAAATCCTGACTCATTCTCGCAACCGCTTTTAATCGCGCTGCAGATACTAAATTAGGTGCTTCTGTAGCGAGCGGATCTCCTAGTCAATATCGCCCACTTAGACAGCCCGGTCAAAAAAAAAAATCCCAGTGCCTTGGTTGTGGTGAGGTGCCGGTGGCTATGCATTGAACTGCTGACGCATTGAACTGACGCATTGAACTGCTGACACATTGAACAGTTGACGCATTGAACAGTTGACGCATTGAACAGTCGCTGCATTGAAAAGGTGGTTGCATTGAAAAAGATGCTTCGCATTGCCGGTGGTTATTTCCCCGTTCCCTCGCCTCGTGTGTGGTCATTTGGCTGGTGAATGCAGTTAGTCGCCGGGGCCAGAGAAGCGCGGGGCTGCAATCTTGCCTGGCGTTTGTTTGCCGAGGCACCTCACCGACGGACGGATTGCGAGACGCGTGACGATGGATTGCGAGACCCACCCTCAGTTCGCGAGAGTTGGTGACCTGTTGAACCGAAAATCCCTCAATGTTTTCCGCGGGATATCTGGCACACAGACTCTGCCACCTGCCGAAACACCTTTAAAGAGACGTGTGCACCATGCATGGAACCGTGACTTGGCCGGGTGTCGTTTAGTCAGGCAGTTCCAGGCCGAAACTGGCCGGGGGCGGCCGCCATCGGGCCGGTTTCATGCGCACAAGGCAACGAGAACGGGGCTCGAGTGCACGCACGCTATCCGCAAATGACGCCATGCGGGTTACCACTGCGATTCTACCTGAGTCCGTCCGGACCAGAATCAGGGGATGCGGCCCACCGCCTAAGCCCCGCTATGGCGTTAAGCCAATATGCCGTTCCCGGGATAATCGCGTGATCCGATATCTGTCTGCATATGCCGGAAGCACAAATCTGCGAACGAGCTCTCCGAAAGATGGCCGTCTCGAAGTGGCCCGTTTCGGAGCGGGTCACACATGTGTAAAGCGGTATGCTGAGCGAACTTCTGGCCGCGTCTAACATAATGCCACCATGTGGGTACATTAGTCAAAGCCTCCTTAGAAACGAAGGCCGCCCGCATAACCTCCCCGTCGCTTGCATTATGCGGGACGATGCGGGCTCAACAAAGGGGAGCCAATCCGCGACGTTCATATATGAACAAGCAAAATGTCAAGAAGCGCAATCGTGGTTACAGGTTTCAATTGTGCCTTACAATGAAGGATTGTCGGAGTCAAAGTCTGCGCCTCGGCCGCCGTGTTTCGTCCACGTACGAGAAGCGGCGCTGCCAATAGTCAAACATGTTGAAAATGCACGCCTTAGTGTGTAGGCACCAAAAAAAGCAATTGGCATGCAGTCTTCCTCGAGGCCTGTCTCTTTTAGAGGTTCCCACAAATGTTGGGCAGCTCGACTACGCGCGGCCCCGCATAGTGCATTAATAGCGCGCAAATTCTCGAATCTCGTAAGTCAGTAAACATATCTGCGTCGAGTTGCGTTCTGTATACATGCACTCCGAGAAGATCTAGCGCAATGCACACTCCAATCTCAAACAACATGACTACTAACCGAGCCAGGTACCGATATTTGACGCCCTCTCTAAACGTTCAGTGTTGCTCATTGTGAAATTCTTTCCGGGCTTCCTAATTTGGACTGCGCCTTTCAATGCGGCGCAATAACATCCCCTCAACCACCAAACCGGATTACTGTTTCTACTCGTGACCGCATTACTGTTTCTACTTGCACCTACAGGCGGCCCCAAAAGTAATTCTTCTTGTAATTCGTCCGCCATGATTCATGTGCTCCTGACCAATACCGCCCTCGTAATTACTCTCCGAAGATCCCCTCCGCCCTCGTCTTTTAACGACTTGCTTGAAAGGGGGCCTGCTGTACGGGCCTTGACGCAACGTGGTGCCGCGGGTATATGCGGCCAAAGTACAGATATTTTCAAGTGCGCAAAGGGGTATATTACATCGGGATCCCATGGGATGCCAAACGCTTTCACCTGCTGTTACCAAAAAAGAAAAGGATGCATACTCTTCACCAATATTGCCATACCCCGCTTCGTGGTGCTGTTTGAGAAACGTGACAGCCTCGCTCCGTCGGCCCCATCTGCTCCCCGGCATATAAGGTGTTTCATGCTGTACGCACTCCTGGCTTCAAAGCACCCAGCCCGCCACATAATTTTGGCCGTTCTCTACAGGGAATCAGATTGTTATCACTTTGCAGAAAGTTTTCTTAGCTCAGCGCATAGCGAAGTATTGCTCAAAATGTTTGCATGGTGACTTCATGCGCCACAAGCATTGTATCAAATTTCCCGAAATTGATCGTTTGCGTTTCTTACTGCATTGTCGAGGGCACGATGAAACCGGTGTACAAAGAGAAGCATTTATGCGATTATGCATAGAGAAGACGAGCCTTGAACAAACTTAGATCCCGGAAGCCCGGAATTCCGGGGCCCCAGGGTGTAACGTTCACAAACTAAAGTCTCCCGGAGCTTACCACAAGCTCCTCTAGCAAATACGTGCCTTCCAAAGCCTGTGAAACTCGCTCGGCGTTAGAGCGCTTTTTCCGGCGGAGCCTCGATGCGGTGGCTAGTATACACCAACGGTGCGAACGGCTGCACTGGATGCAGTCCGTGTTGATACCGGCAAGCCCGTTTTGGCTGCAGATTGAGATGCAGTTCGTAGACTACATATGTCGCAACATGAAGCATATGCACCTCCTCTCCACTATGTATGCAACATATGCTTTTGACCGATACTCTGCATCACGAAGGCACTTCGCTTCCAGGGATGACCTCCCAATAAATACTGGGCTTCAGCCCGCGCTTTTCCTGGCTAGATATTTGCAACCCAAGCCAAAACCAAGCATCCTTTATGATGGACTATGAAAGTAGGGTGCAACCCTCCTTTTCCTCGGAATCTTCCAAAAACGTACCCTTGCAAGCTCTCCCGATGGAAATCCATGACTTTATAGATCCACCCGAAAATGGCCTCGTGGACCTGCCTTTCGATTATGACCTTTTGCTATATTTGTTGATGAACAACCACATGCCTTTTAACCGGGCCATCCCCGTTCCTCTGTGTGTTTCGCCCGCCACTCCTCAATACGGGACTTTCCAGAACCCCGTCCCGCCGGTTGCTTGTGCAATTCAGCATTCCTATCATGCGGCCTCCCCCCCTGGCTGGAGCCATTACCAGCCCACCAACCAGATGAGCCGAGCCAACGACCCATCTTGGAACTACTTGACCAAGCAAGCATTGGAGGCCTTCAACAACGACACGGATTCCACCGAAGCTGAGCAAGACTCGTACTTTGGGCCATTTGATGATGGATTTGGCCAAGGGTCTCTGAGGGACTCGTTCCTGACTGATAACTCCTTCCCTAGCGTGAGCTCTGCACCCGCTGCGTGCTATTATCCAAGAAGTGCACCGGAAATCGATCCCATGGCTGCCCAGCCCCAGATAGGCCAGCCTCCGAAGCACTGCTCCACCCAGTGCCGGAGCCACCAACCACAATTTGTCTCGCACGAGGGTGAAATGAGTGGAATGAGCCCAGGCGAAAAAGCAGCCGCGCCGCGCCAGGGAACGGCCATCAAGACCGAGGAGCCGTTCCATTCTTCAGAGCTGTTCCATGCTTCAGAGCCGTTCCATGCTTTAGAACCGCAACTGGAGGCCCCAGCGGTGGCTCACGATATCCCACCAAAGACACAGGCTGCAAACAAAGCCAACAATGCGCCCCCAAGTATCAAGGCAGAGGAGCCGTTGAGCCCTTTGCCCAAGGCCCCCGATACCGAGGGCGAAAAAAGACGGCTGGACTTACCTATAGAGTGCTTGAGTCCGTTGGACCGATGGAAGCTACACTGCCACAAATTCCAAAAGCCCAAAATCAAAAAGGGCCCGATCCAATGTCCACACTGCAGCGAGGCGTTCCAGAGCATCGCACAGTGTGTGGAGCACCTAGACCAGGAGGGGTTCAAGCAGAAAAACATTTGTCCCGACGACACATGCCCGTTCTCCATACTTGGCTTCAAGGTGCGCAACCTTCTCCGGCGCCATATTTGCAACGAGCACTTGAAGCGGTACAACCAAAAGAAAATGCGGTGCAAGCGAGGGCGCAGAAAAGACCCCCCTGAGGTCAAGTCTTTCCTCCACCTCGTGTACGTCTGCGAGCACAAGGAGTGCCGGAGGGCGTTTTACCGTCTGGACAGTCTCGTGCGCCACGGGCGCCTAACGCACCACGCAAAAGATGCTGTGATGACCCCGGAAGGCCTGGACACGACCCACGCCCCGTGAGATCTGCGGTGCGGCTCTCCATGCGTGCCCTTCGCGGCAAACAGAATTGCGACCCGCGGCCTGCATGCGGCTCGCGATCACGCGTGCGTTCAGTCCGCAAATTCCTTCTCCTCCTTTTTCGCCTTTTAAAGCCAACGTGAGGTTAAAGGACGGCTGGGTCTTGTGCTTGTGACGGGGCCAATCCTATCACGTGGGCCCATCTTATCACGTGGGCCAATCCTATCACGTGGGCCAATCCTATCACGTGGGCCCATCCCATCACGTGGGGCCATCCCATCATGCGGGACCTATGGCGGAGGGCCTCTGTCACTGAGCAACGTCGTAACCCCGGTTTGCTCCGGTTTGCTCCATGGTATGCATAAAGCTGCATCGCTTCCTTTTTATGCGAGATGGTCAGCTCGAACGCCTATTTTTCTGTATTCTTCCCACATCACCCATGCGCGGCTGATGACAAGGTCATTTTTGGTTTATAATTATTCTAATACGTTCTTTTCCATGGGTCTAGGCCCACGTCGCCCCGGTCAGCCTGAGGCCTGCATATACACCAGTACATCCTGCGCCTAGTCTTGAGTCCCGCACGCCCATCTCTACTATTTCTCAACCCCGGCCGTCTCCGCCGTGTCTGGGGAAACAAGTCGTGCCCGATTGAATTTAGAATGACGGCAAGTGTCAGATGTTCAAGGGGGCCTGTATACAGGCCTGTCCGTTTGACCAAGGTCAAAGAGGGCAATGTGCAGGATGTGCAGGTGACAGTGCCAGCGTTCCTAGCTTAGACGGGTCGCTTATCTCGCCCAAGGCATCGTGGAACCCCTTCAGACAAAAATGTAACCTTGCCATGACTGGGCAGGACACCGAATTCCTTTCGGCCAGGACCCGTGCTGCAAATTACGCGTGTTCCCCAAATTCCTCAGGAACCACATTTCCTCAACGGTCTACAATTGCTCGTGCACAGAGATGTACTGGTGTTTTGGGCCGAAAGTAATCTGGATGGAGGTTCTAGCTCAAAGGTGACACTACATGGGTGACTATGGAAGTTTAGCATCAGGGATATTCCGTGATGGCGTTTCAGTTTCGCTCCTGACTCACTAGCGTGCATTTGAATGAGCCAGCCAGAAGCAGCCAGAGCAGCCAGAGCAGCCAGAAACAACAAACTGCCAGAAACAGTAAACTGCCACCGAAACCAAGCCCATTGACACAAACTCCTCATTTCAAATAGCCCTCAAACACAGCCACCAAATCATCCTCGGAAGAGCCGCTGGACACCGAGTCATTGACTATTCCATCGACACTCACGGTGGGCGTGACATGCGCACCCACGGTTCTCAAGTACCGCGTGAAGTACTTGACATCGACGGTGGCGCCGTTTCCGCCATTAGACGCCTTCTCCGTCGACTTGGTGGGCGCGATATCCAAGAGGTCCAACACGTCCTTCTCGGCGAAAGGAAGCTCTATGTCTGAGGACACCGCCCGGCTGATTGCTCGGTAGATGTCATTGCGGCCGTCAGAAACCGTGGCGGAATCGTAGAATTTCTCGCCATTCTTGAAAAGAGAGCCTGACACCTTCCAAAAAAGCTCGTTGGACCGGCCAGGGGCCTTTTCCCGAAGCAAGGCGGCGGCGGCCAACGAGTACTCGTGAAGTAGCACAGAGTTCGGGTGCCATGGCTGCACCACATTGACAAACACGAATTGGAAGCTGCCGGGCGCCTTTTCATCCAACCGCTTGATCACATTGAGGAGCTTAAAGTAGATGAGCCCCAGAAAAGGACAGTTGTAATCGAGGTAGAGATTCACAACGTGGGGGGCGCTCGACCCAAAGTGCGAGGGCTTGTGGAAAAAGTGGGAGAGGGCATACTTTGGCGAGATCATTGTGGTTGCGGGATGGAGCTTTGAAGGGGGTCAATTTGAGGTCAATGAGGTCAATTTGGTCAATGAGGTCAATTTGAGGACAATGAGGTCAATTTGAGGACAATGGAGGACAGTGTGAGGCTAATATGAGGTCAATTTGTCGGCGCGTGGAAATTAGACCTGGAGCATTTCGCGCTTGGCTCCACACTTTTTGTTGCGGTTGCTCGTGCGCTAGGGGAGGTCCCCGCAGATATCTGAGTCGATCCCGAACCCTTGGAAATCAAGCCCCTGCTTTTGGAACCGCTCCTTCATTTGCTCAAAGACGCTTTTGACCTGGGCCTTGGAGGGCAGCGGGCTTGGCCCCCGGCGTGGGCCTGTGTGCAGTGCCCCGAGGTCTGTAAGGCAGGTGTCGTCCTGAGAGCTGTTGATTTCCACCTGCGTCTGTCGTAAGGGTTGCGATATGGCCGATTGCGAGGAATTGGGAATCACCACACTTGACTCCTCGTTGTACAGGCTGTTTGGGTTGCCGGGATGGACTCCTGGGTTGGCCCCCTTGCGCCAATGGCTTCTTTGCCCTGCAACACCATGTGTTTCTTCAGGTTCGGATTCGGAATCCACCACAATCACCTCCAATAGAGAACTCAGAGGCATGGGGTTGTGGACGCTCAGCCAAGAAGCTGGCGACAGCTCCACTTGCAGTCGTGGTGCAGCACTTGGCCGCTCGCTCTCTTTGAGCTTTGCCTTTGCGGTATGTGCATCATGACTATTTTTGGGCAGAGTGCCTTGCGGGACATTTTCTTTCCGGTGACTCTTGGCTTTTTTCAGAGGCTTGTTATATTTTCGCATGTCACCTTCTTTCTCGAGTCTTGATGGACCTTCATTGCGCTCACCTGTACTTTCGGGGCCCCGCGCCACTTCGTGAGAAATAAGGCTGGGTGTTGGGCCATCATGCGGCTCATCAGATGGTTCTTCACGTGTGGATGATAGCTCTACCAAGTAAGCATGGCTGCCGCCGGAGCTCCGCTTGGCTTTTTTCTTGAGCCGCCTCAACTTTCTGTCGCTGCTCTTCCGTTTCTTGTTAAGTTTTGATTTTTTCGAAGATCGAGGTTTTGCCTCTACATCTGCATCTGCGATCACGGCGGCGTGGCTCTCGTTGGAAAGTTCGAACGCCTTGGGCTGAGGAATGGTTGGTTCCTCCATTGGCGGCTGATCTGCTTGATCTGCTTGATCTGCTTGATCTGCTTGATCTGCTTGATCTGCTTGATCTGCTTGATCTGCTTGATCTGCTTGATCTGCTTGATCTGCTTGATCTACTTGATCTGCTTGATCTGCTTGATCTGCTTGATCTGCTTGATCTACTTGTTCTGCTTGTTCTGCTTGTTCTGCTAGTTGTGTTTGTTGTTCTTGTTCTGCTCGTTGTTCTTGTTCTGCTTGTTGTGTTTGTTGTTCTTGATCTGCTTGATCTGCTTGTTGTTCTTGATCTGCTTCTTGTTCTTGATCTGCTTGTTGTGCATGTTGTGCTTGTTGTGCTTGTTGTGCATGTTGTGCTTGTTGTGCTTGTTGTGCTTGTTGTGCTTGTTGTGTTTGTTGTGCTTGATTTGCTTGTTCTGCTTGATCTACTTGTTCCTCTTGATCTGCTTGTTCCTCTTGATCTGCTTGTTCCTCTTGATCTGCTTGTTCCTCTTGATCTGCTTGTCCTGCTTGATGTGCAGAGTAGTAGGGAGCGGATGTGGATGAATCTGACTCAGTGTCGCTTGGAACAAAGAGCTGTAAAATGGATTCCGTAGGTTCATTGGCCGGGACAAACAAAGGCCCCATATTTGTGGCATCCACGGAGTGAGAAGGCCCCTCGCTGAAATACGGGCCGGATCTGTGCCCCATTGAAGGGGATGTACCTATGGGCGGCTGGCTTTGCTTCTCCAACTGCGCATGCTCGGGCCCTTCACTATCGATGGTCTGTGGGCTGCTCGGCAATATGGCTGCTGTATCCATCACTGGATCTGATTCAGACTCTGAGGATGGATTGATGATCACTTGCTTAGGCGTAGCCTTGTAACTTTTGTACCGCCTCTTGTTACGGCTGGGGTCTATCCCGGTTTCTGTGGTGTTACTCTCGGAAGGGATAGATTCAGGCGTCTGGTTCAGTTGTAGGGGATGGATTAATTGATCTCGGTCGCCACTTCCAGCACCTACCCCATCTTCCCCCGTTTCCATAGGCGTGCGCTGCCGAGACTGCTGACATTGCTCTGACTGCTCTGACTGCTGAGACTGCTCTGACTGCTCTGACTGTTGAGACTGCTCTGACTGCTCTGACTGCTCTGACTGCTCTGACTGCTGAGACT
>WFIW01000102.1:0-18951 GCA_009756535.1 Metschnikowia sp. UFMG-CM-y6306 | reverse complement strand
GAGTTTGTAGATTTGGCATTGCCTAGTAATCCACTGTTTCACCTTGCTCGGGGAGACGTTGTCAGCCCGAGACTTGAGCGATAAATCGCGGGGCCAAGAAGTAGACTTCATACAACTAAAAGATATACCTCCATTTGGAGGTATAAGAACTAAAAGTTGATATAAATTCACTTCATCGGAAGAAAGCTCTTACACTTTATTCCATGAGATCTCTCTCATATAGTACCTCCGGGTGCAAAATGCTGCAGCCGCGCAGATTGCGTGCTGCAAAAGGATTTATTTTTCTGGACCCTAACAAAAGTGTAGTAAAATCCGCAAAATTTCCTGCCCGCGCGCGCCAAAACATCCCAAACAAAAAAGGGTCAACCTTGTATTAAGCTGTTTTATGTTTGCCATCTTTTTATTATATATTATATTTTATTATTTTTTATTATATACCATTACATTTTTCTTACCCGCTTTATTCCTCCTGTTTCTATCTTTTTCTCGCGCACGCTCAAGAATGCAAAACTTTGGGAACCTATTCAAAAATCGCTCCCGACAATTGGCTTCCCGAATCAACTAGAGGGGTGTTTAGTCTGTGGAGTCTTTTGGTGCCCCCGCGGTGTACATTAGCGTCAGCAATTAGTTAGACGTGATACAAGGCCGGAAGGTTTGTCAGTTGTTGTTAACATTGGTCGGCTTTTCCTGGTTGTGCTAAGCAACAATGAAAGGGCAAAAGTCGGAGAAGTATTGGGCGTTCGAAAATAATTGGTTGGGAGGCGGTCGAAAATGGGTCGAAGAAGGAGATGGTCGGTATAACAAAAGCCTCGTATTGGCTTGCGACATTTTTCCGCGCCCTTGCAAATGGTGCGTGGATCGTCGAGGGACCATATTTCCGCGCACGCGGACCGTACAAAAAATCCACATTCACATATTTTATTAACGCGCGCCATATTCACCGCACCGCGGTCTAACTATCCCAGTTCCAATAGCAGAAGTCAAGAAGGCGGCATTCGAACACCGGCCAAAACAATTTGAATGAGGGCAAAGGAAGGAGTTGTACCTCGATGGTTCCAGAGGTGTTCAATCGAGACAGTCGATTAGTTTTCAGTCTTTGGTCTAAAGTCAAGATCGGTCGAAGGCATAAGCACCGTCTAGTGGTGGAGATGATTTTTCGTTGACCAAGAAAACAACCAGTCTATAGTCGTGCATGCAAAAGAGGAGATCAATGTAGATACAAACCGCTGATAACAGTAGAACGTCTGATTGGGCCCGCAAAGTATCCACCGTGGATGAATCTCAGTGCGTGGCATTGGTGTTGAAGCTGGGGAAGATCTGGAGGAATTGTCTAGCGTTTTGGGTGGAAGGAAGGAGCTTATGGAAGCCACCCAATACCTTCGTTTCCATAAGATTGGGGAATCGGTTTGAGTGTGTCACGTAGGAAACCCTCCAAGAATACAAGTTCGAGACAACATGAGGGCGCTTTGAAGAATCTCAAGTAGTTGAATCGGTACCAAGCGAACAAACAATGAAATGCAGTGGATCAGGGCTCGTCAAGAGTATGAAAATCCTCGAAGGTGCTAATTAAATGGACCAAATCATGGGATTGCCCTTTTGGGGAGGGCCCAAAGAGTCGTGTAATGTTACGTCTAGTGTGACGGACGTACTTGGCCATTTGTTCCAGGGATGCTGTTCAGATAAGAAAGGAAGGGCTGGGGTAGATGGTCAGATGGTAGTCACCGCTTGCGAGCCAGGCACGGGTTGTGTACCGGTTGGCCCCCGGATCAGACCAGGCAAAGGGCGTGCCCCTAAATTAGTTTTGAGCGAGACGAAAAATGCCGATGTTGAATGTGTTGTCACCACTGTTAACCTTGCGGAAACCTTGACGAATCTTTGACGACCAATCCCCCCTCCAATATGCGTCGGTTAGTCCATGTCTTACTAGAATCAGGGGTGACCTTCGACGTCGACCTGCTTGCGAAAGGTTCTAGGCTTCAATGGCTTGTCAATGAAGCGGATGGATTCCAGAAATTGTGACATTGGGTATTCAGGTGTTGGGAAAGGTTCAGATGGCCACTTCAAGTAGACTCACTCGTTCAGGTGTAGTAGGTAACAATCGATCGATATGCTTCAGGGGTAACTTTCCTTCGTTGATCACGATCTAATGAAGGTGGTCAACAAGTGGAAGTTGCTGATATCTCAGGGTGGTGCTTTCCGGGAGTCCTTGTAACCGTCCCGATTGGCGCGATTGAGTGGCTGCAATTGTGAGTGGCTGCGATTGGTAGTGCTGAACGATCACGTGCACATTTTCCGGAACAGTGCATCCATAAGCCTCCAAAAGATTCGAGTAGAGTGTGGAACTGTTGTCAACTTGCCGGTCATGTTTATTCCTATCTGCACCTATCTATACTTGTTGCCGCTGAAAAACCCGTTCATTCGATGCCCCTCAACACGAGCGGGCATCCAGCACTTAAATATTCCTACCCGTAGCCCCTGCGTCTGCCGCCAAGAGGTCGTAAGGGATCGTGCATAAATTTTACTCTAGATCTCTGCATATACTGGTGTTTCAGCTGCACCACGTGTTTTGGTGTGAATACCATGCTTCAGCTATGCATCATCCACGTTCGTCTGCACATAAGCTCCAGGGTGCACACAGTAATCTAAATACAGGTTCGACATCAGGAGTGTGCTCTACTTGACAACCATGTACTATGTACAAGTGTGGTTATGGTAAGCTGCTGCTTTTCCTGAAGTTGAAAGATTGCGTGAAAAGCGAAGTCACCATTCCATGACTTAAAAGTCCAGCCAAGGGAATATTCAAGACATAACTTTAGCAGTAGGGACTAGGAAGCCCTCGAATGCGAAATTCTAGAAGCTGATACTTCTATTCAATTAAGTTGATGAGACCATGGCACGATTTAAAAAGGGCCATTTCAACTGGCTACTTTTGGAGAACAATGTACCACTTTTGTAGCCATGACTAGCGCACTACCCGGGATGCGCCTGATGCCTGATAGACGAATGTTGGACAATCTTGTGCTTGAATCCACTAACCAACCTTGTCAAAAGCTTAGTTCTTGTCTGTAAAGTTCCCACTTTCTTGCCTGCCCAACCCTTACAAAGGACCGAACAAGCAAACTTCATCCTCGCATAGCCTGGACCTAGAGCTCTCACCCTCCGACTCCTTATGTCGCCTGCACTTTTACTCCCCAAAACAAATCTGGAAAGAGAAGAAGTGGCGCCTTCATTTGTACCTCTGGTTTTAAATCAACTCGCTTTTACCCTGTTGCCACCCTCCCCTTACCCCGAGTTCCCTTTCACCGTTCTCTCTCTCTTTTATATATCCATTTCCCCTTTCCAGTCATCCCCAAGGTTAGTTTCTTTGGTAACTTCTAGTGCCCATACTCCAAATGATTCCTGAAGCGTAGATCTGTCGGGGTTGTAGGGAAACACGGAGACATTTTGGCTGTAAATTTGGCCCCCCGTCACCAGATATGGTCCACAAGGACGAACTTAGCTTGGGGAGGCGACACTCTTCCACCGTACGAGTGCAAGATACGCTGTTTCAGCCTTGTGTTAGTGTATTGAATATCCTGGGATTAAGTTGGATCTTATTCGCCACGGGGAGAGGTGCGCGGTCCGGGCCTTATATAGTATTTCCCCCACCCTGCATGTTCTTTGCAACCACTCGAAGCCATGCCGTTATCACGTGGGAAAGAGAAGGGACGAATCAAAAAGGGTAAGAGCGTGGACGCGCGCGGCAATGTCAGGTTTGCAGCCAAACCGCGGAGTTCGCGTTTTCACTGGCAATCGCCGAACTTCATCAGAAAGACAGCCACAGACACTCAGACAGACGCTCAGGGCACCCGAATTGCGCATTGATCTCGTGTCTTAAGACAGGCCTCAAGGACGAAACCCTTTTTGGAAACCAGATACATGGATCGCGGGCGTTTGCGCTACAAAAGACGTGCATATGTTTCAGGTTCATGCAGGGCTGCATATGCTCAGTGTATATAAGTGAGGATATCCCCTTGGAATATCCAGGGCTTTTTTCGTTTACGTTGGCCCAATACAGGCAGTGATGAATTGAAGTGGGGCAAAGTCCTTTAAAAGACCCGCTGCTTGGTGGTTACTGACGATCCAACAGCTCTTGTGATCGGGTGGAGCAACCCCGACGCCCCTCTTCGGCAAAATTTATTGTGAATAGGTATCCCAAGGATGAGTTTTAGACTCTGCACGTCGAGTGCCAGACAGATGATAAGTGGGTTGTGAAAATAGTATCTTTTGACTCATCAAAAAAGGAATGAGAAGTCTAAAAATACAAGTGCCGGGAATAGGAATTCGGTTTAGCTCCTTGGCCAAGACATTCACCATGCTTTCCATCCTACCTTTATGCCAAACCAGTCTTTACACCAGAACGTCTTATGCCAAATTCATCCTTGATATCCCTCACTACCTTTACTGTCCCCAGAGCATTTCTCAATACCCACTTTCGCCTTTTAATCTTTTCACCCTCGTCCATTGGTTGGAAATTTGTACCTGTGCTTAACCTTCCCCCTTGAAACTTTGCCCTACTTTCCTTGTTCGAGATTTCTCTTGTCGCTTCATTCCCTACTTAAAAGTTTCATTCGAGAAAATGTGGCGGAGAGTTGTTGCAAAAACTGGTTTCTGCGGGCAGTGGGTTATAAATGCCTAAAGGAGCATTATAAAGGGCCGCAAAAGAAACAGGAAGAAACAGGATTAAAAAGGTCGGGTTCGGCAAAAGTCGATCAACCGGATGGGGACCCAAGAAACTTCACCAAAGCAAAGTTGGCATAAGTTGATGCCATGACACAATGGATTTGAAAGCATGCTTTCACGCTGATGCAGTACGCCTGCATTGCTAGTAAGAGGGGTTCATTTCGGAGTCAACTGCCGGACATCCGTGAAAGCAAGACTTGCAAAAACACTGAAACAGTTGGTTCACTTGAAATCAGACACTCTCAAGACCGAAAGCCCCTTAAGTCATTGTTCGGTTCCACACAAGACACAGAAGAGCCCACTGGGTTAGATCTCAAACATAGATCTTGAATGGCGATGATGTACATGTGTTGCATGAAGTGCGCTTCCGCTGATGGAAAGTCTTTCCTGGACTGTTTCTTGTACTCAGTGATGAGTGTTTCATGTGCTGGATGATCCGCGATTACTGGAATGTTTCGGATTCAGCAACTGACCTAGGTCTGTGCAGTGGGAACTTGGGTCGAGTTTCTTCGCTTTCCCATTCTACAATCAGACAATACTAGGATTTTGAATACCGGAGTATTGATATTCCCCATTAACATCTCGCGGTTGGCAGCTTCAAAAGCCAGGCCAGTGTTTTGTGAATCACCTTCACCATGGATTGACCAATAAACTGAGTGCAATATTGGGGAAAACAATGAACAGTTTACCTGAATCTTGGCCCGAGGCTGCTTCTAGCGGTCCATCCCTGCAAGAAGCTTCGGGTGTTGTCCTGCTTCAACCAGTCGGGAAAAGCTGAATTTTCATGGCCCAGAGAGGACCTAAAACTCGCTGCTATCAAAGAAATGATCAGTCAAACACCTAGATACCATGCTCATCAGCTATCCAGTGTGTTTGAATCCGCCAAATGTGTTCTGTTGGCCCAAATCCCCCCAAGCTCCTTAGTGATCTCCTTTCTCAGACGAGTGCTCTGTACTCGCGTACACAAGGCGTTCATGTGCAAGCCATTCCTCTCCCTATATTCGTCGAGCAAGCCCCCGAGTTGGCATCGGGTAATCTCGGGGAACGCGTCGCTGCATTCCAAGTGCTGCTCGATGTATTTGACCAACGCCTTTCTTCTCTTGTAAAGAGAAGACGCGCCTCGCCAGGTCTTGCCAAAAAGTTGGTCCCGCTTCTGTACCGATGGTCTACCTGGGCTCAGAACATACCACTCTTGGAGCAACTTGGACACCGTATCGGAATCAGGGCGCATTCGAAGCGATGGGACTGCTTGAGAAAGCGGTGGCACGGACGGCAGAAAAGATTCCTTGAGAGTGCCACCAACATCGAGATGGGTGGTGGTGGTGGTGTTGGCGGTGGTGCTGGTGGTGTTGGCGGTGGTGCTGGTGGTGTTGGCGGTGGTGCTGGTGGTAGTGGCGGTGATGGTGGGAGCTTCTGGGACATCCACACCACCCGCGGCATCCACCAATGGATCAATGTACTTGGCGTTGGGCCCAGCTACTCGATCGCAGACGATTCTCAGCAAGAAAGAGATTTCCCCGAGCCTTTTCATGGAGGCTTCGCACACCTGCCCCAACCTCTGGTGATCCGTCTTGTTTTCTTTGATCTCGGTGGCCATGGTGACCATGTTCTCCTGCATACAATCCACCTGGCTCTGCATGGTTTCCATCCGGAGTTCCATGCCCTTCACCTGTTTTTCCATGTGCTTCACGAGCTTGTCCATGCGTGCCATTTGGCCCATTACCAAATGATCTGCGCTCCAGTGTACATCATCCGTGCTTCCAATAGCGTCCCGAATCTGGGCACACACTGCGCTCTGGATCCCCTCCACAAGCACCCGGTCGTGCTCTTGGCCTGTGGCCCGCTGGTGCAGAACAAGCATGTCGAATTGCTTGAGCATGTCCAAATGAAGCTGATTCATGGATGCTTTCACGCCGTTGACCTTGGCTACAAAGCTCGGACACAAAATGTTGGCCATGTCCCGGCGCTCGTGCACAGAACCGGCCACGTTCATCTCTTGCTGGACCCTGGCCATCTTTGCCTTGAAGGCAATAAATGCTGGATCTCTGGTGATGGGGTGCTTTGCAAAAATGCTGTGCGGTGCCCGGTCCATCAAGCTAGTCAAGTCCTGCACAATCACCTTGCGGAACGCCCGCAACATCTGCAAGAACTTGGCTGCCGCCGTGTCCCTGTCCACATCGCTGGGGTGGGACTTTCCTTGGAGAGCAGCTGCGGTATCTCGGGCTTGGACCGCCTCAATCTCAGCCTCGAGCCAAGGGAAGATTTGGATTTGCAACGATTCCGGCGGCTCCATGTCGCGGACGCAGTCGTACGGTTCTTGTGAGGCAAAGCCGCCGGACGAAAAGACAAACTCGAGCGGGAAAGTTGCCAAGTACACGCCCTCTAGAATGCTCAGTCTCCAGTGGACTGCCCTGCGGATCTGACTGGCTTCGACCTGGTTGGCTTGCGCTCGCCGGCGGCCCACCAGCCTCCCGAGGTAGGTCTTTTTGGACATTTCCACTCCGATACTCTGGAGGCACAGCTTCACCAACTGCACCTCGTGCTGGTAGCTGATGGCCATGTTGCGCTTGGAGTTGGCGCTGTTGGCAAAAAGCACCTTAATTGGATACCAACTGCGCTTGTCAAGAAAGTCGGGTCTCTTTTGTGCTTCACAAGTGGCCTCCATATCAAACCGATACCACATGGACATGGCCACGGCTGTGACAAGACACATTTCGGCGTCCTTGTTGCGGCACGCCCCCATCACGTGGGGCTTATCGCTGCCGGAAATGAAGTTGTTTGTGTTGGAGGTGAAGCCTAGGATCGGCACCTTTCCACGGGCCAGGTCATACTCCGAATAGGTGATATCAGAGAGCTCGACCAGTCTCTTCTGCTCGCCTCGGTACAAGAGATGATGGCCCATTAGGAGCTCCAACACTGCGTTGATACCGGTGTACGCAAGTTTCTTGGACCGCTCGCCGGTCTGGTTATACATATTGACCATCATAGCCTTCAAGTTGTCGATGGTGTATGTCTCATGGGTGTACCCGTTTCTGTTTTTGTCATGGAAGTTTTCCCGACTGATTTTTTGGCGAAGCATCCGTCTTTCCGCTGCAAGCTCCGCGAGGCAGCTCAAGTTGGGGATCTTGCGAAGCTTTTGCACCTTTTTAGCCGCTTCCACTCCGTCGGCGATGTTTCTGCATTTGTACAAGGCAAGGCAGTGGTTGAAAAAAGCCAAGCCGTGCTGGGAGTTTTCGATTGTCTTGGAGAAATCGCCGCTCTTGCCCTCCTTGAGCCGGTCGGCGATATACTGGCGCATGTTCTCTGCTAGGAGCCGCCCATCAATGGTGAACTGGTCCACGGAGACGTTTTGCCTGGCCATGTACTCAAGGTAGCGTGCAATGGCATAGGCATAGCTGTTTCTGGAGGCTTGCTTGATTGCCTGTGCCTTGGAGATGGACACGGGGTGCTGGAGAATGCGGTTTGCGTGCTGAAAAAGCGCTTTTTGCTGTGGATTCATCTTGCCTTTTTGCCGGATGCGCTGGTCAACCCTGAAGTGGTTGGGCATAATGGGACCGACGAAGATTTTGGGGTACTCCAACTTGTCAATGAATTCGAGCACGGCTTTGGCGTGATTGTGAGGCATGGTGAGGGGACGATGGGAGGACTGGACGAAGGGACTGGACGAACGAGGAGAAAAAATCAGAGGGCTCTTCAGTTGCACTTGGTGCTAGTGAACTGTCACATTTTAGCCACGTCTGCATGTTCACCCATTGTCTTTTTCGCAGCGAATGGCAAGGTCGGATCTCGCTTTGTCACAAAGAGTGGCCTGGCCTGGTCACAACAATTAGCCTGGCCTGGTCAGAGTCGTGACAAGCAACCGGGTTTGGACAGAATCGGTCTCGGACAGTCCGATTTGGTCATATCAAGTCGCAATCCAGTCACACTTGGATGGAGATGGTTCTTTGGGCCCGATCATGGCGTCCTGTGCGCCCCAAACCCCCCACGCCCGAATATGCAGGAGGCAACTGCCCTGCCCCCATCGACCTGGGTATGGTCAATCCCTTTACCCTTTAGGCCAATGCACAGGTTCCATAGCCGTGTAGGAGCCATCAGGCACACAGGGCTAAATCTGCCTGGTGTCGATTGAACGGAATCAGGCTACCACTCTCCGCAAGGTGCAGCACCTCTTCGCAGGGCTTCAAGGCCCGTCCTGGTTTATTCCATGGCACTCCATTCAGAGTGTCTCAAGAGCGGCAACAGTCAAACGGTTGGGATTGGGGAGGCTGTCGACCAGTCGCCAATATTTATGCGCCCAGATGCAGGAACGCAGGGACTGCCAACGCGTGTTGGTGCATTCGATGCGCCTGACCGCGCTAACCTCTGGCCTTCCTGACAACCCTTCAGCTGCCGGAAAAGGATGTGACTTTTGCACTTGGCGATCCATCTCCTGCAAATCCCAAATCGGTCCATCTCCTGCAAATTCCAAATCGGTCCATCTCCTGCAAATTCCAAATCGGTCCATCTGGCGCAAATTCCAAATGGCTGGAAATCGCCATTAACCTTGGTCTTTGCAGCTCCCTTTTAGCTTTCTTGTAACTTCGCCAAGGAACGCGTCGACGCTAAAAGGTATATTTCAGCTTTAAAGAATGCAATGAGTGGGCCCTGAAGCAGCAGCCCCGAATCCTGCCATACCAGCATTTTGGAATTGCTCAAAAGAGTTTTGTAAAAGCCCCATACCACCTCAATGCTTGAAATCATCCATTCATAAAAAGCCTCAGTGTAGCTTTTGCATCCTGGTTCCGCATTCCGTCGAGTGGTTGCCGTCGAGTTGTTGCCGTCGAGTGGTTGCGTCGAGTGGTTGCAATGCGGATGGACCACGTGCGCAGGGACACTTTCCATGCACCTGAGAAGACGAAATGACCTGTTCACCCTCATGTTCCACCAACTCACGATCGCGGGGTTATTCAAGCCCAACAGTTCTCTTTATCATAGGATTCGCGTGTTCAACAGTTCTGCCGTGTCCCAGGGAAAAAGAAGGAAAAAGGCGGCCACTTCAAAAACATCCAAGTCTAGCAAGCCCCTGCGGCCCGTCAAGGACAAAATCTCTGACAAGTTGCAGCTCATTGCAGACAACCATCTCAAGCAAGCCGGCGGGGGCAAGAAGGGCAACACGAGCTCGCGGGTTTCGGATCTCCTCCAGGTGAATAAGGGCGGAGACGTGCCACACAATGCTATTGCGCACACCACCATCACGGGCCGCAACTTCATCATGAGTATTTTTGACCCCGCCCATGTGAGCCGCGTCATCAAGACCGCCTTGGATTCAAAAAAGGACTCTGCGGCGGTGGCAGATCCTAAGAATACGCTGGGCACGATGGCCCTCGCTCCTTTGGACACCCCAATTTCAAAGGGAAAGATAACCGAGTCGTCTAATGCCGTGCCAAATAGACCCGACGGTGGTCAGGGAGACTCAAACAACAAACCCACCGCATTGGGTGCATTTAAGGCCCAGGTGAAGATTGAAGTCGCCAGCGAGAACCCCACCAGCTGCCAACAAGCGGTTTTGGACAGCTGCCAACGAGCAGTTTTGGACAGCACCAAGCAGGCGCTTGGAAATCCGTGGACGGTGGCAATGAATTTTTCAAATCTGCCTCAACGGCTGGGCCGAAGTACTCCAATTGGCGCTGCGGCGTTGCGGAGGTGAACCATTGTCCGTTGCTGGATATATTCATGCATTTGTCACACCAGGCAAATCCAGAGCCACCACTTGTTACCGCTATCAAAAAACTGAAGTCTTGGCTTCTTTTGGTCCATCAGTAGAATCTTGCATATAAGCACTCTTGGCTCCTTGATTGCAAATGGCGCAGTGTTTAGCGAAAGGACCCTATGATTAGCGATGGATGAAGGTTGAAGTTCAGTAGCAGTTAGGCTAGTATGAAGACTACCTCTTGAAGCGTGGAAACGTTCTCTGTGGAAAGTGTTCAAGGAGTAGTTGGCGCGTACAGCCAGTGAGGCTGCAAAAATGTATGCCGACAACCAATGAGAAAGGAGTTCGTGTGTGCAGGTTCAGGGGTATACACTATGTTTGCCCAAGTATATAAACCAGTGCGGTCCAACCATTCCAGCAAAATAAAGCGACCAAGAATGTAAAGGGTTCACACTCCTTCCATACCCCTGGACCTTTGAAGATTGGACGTCTTGTATTGGGAGAATGGCCTCATATTCGTACCACAGTTTTATCAAATGATTGAACCCCAAAAAGATCACCGAGAATACAGCCATTTAACTAACGATTCAGTAAGACAACGATTAAACCAGACATCGATTGGCCATCGCACCAAAATGACTCATACCACACTAGCAAAACTAAACATGCCAATGATTCAGGCCTCGGTCCCCTTGGCCCAGTCCCCGACCCAGTGAAATGGTTCCCGCCAACGTTCGTTTGACTTGCGTATTCGGGAAACTCGGATCTGGGCAAAACCATTTACTGAAGTAGGGAATCTTGCAGTACCACTTGAGGTTTAAACGGACGGAACTAAACTGGAAGTGTTGATATTCTTCCACGTGCCAAGGGGGCACGGCTCTTTTGAACCATTGGTTTGTTTATTCTTGCTCATGTGGTTTGAACTTTGTGCCCCTTTGAGCTTTGACGGTTAAATTTCCTTGTCTCACTGACTTGAGTCGTATTGAAAGCCACAAATCTTTTATACAACTACTTGCGTATTGGCTTGATTGATTTGGTGGGGTAGTTGACACGTTTTGGCACGCGCTTCCAAGTCTCCCGCACTCCTGGCTGTTGATGAGAGAGACCTCTGAAAGCCGGATGCATACCGGACAACAGTGACTAGATTCTTGACAACTACTGTGTGATGGACCTCCAGGTCGTGAAGTGTTGTACTGGGGGCCTATCAGGCGAAATGACGAGGTGATTCGTCTGAGCCTTAGACAATCCTATAAAGTCTAGTGATCCACTTTTAGATTTGCTGGTGATTGGTCCGTTGGTATTTCCATTCAGCTCATCCCTTTTGCATGCCTTGGCCCTTTACAAAAACTACGGTCGTGGAGTACCTGCATATATCTTCTCGAGGTGCTTAATTATACCAGCCAATTGGTGACACTTACCCAATGTTCTTAAGGAAGGTGTACTGCATTCGGACTTATTGGCATACAAGGTCCAATACTGAGGACTACCAGGTCTTTTACTTAAAGCGATTCTAATGGGTTAAAGGGCCATCATGCGTTTTGTTTGATATACTTTGGCCAATCAAAATCACCGTTGATTCCGGGCGTGTTCGTATGGTCTGCTCAGTGACCCCAGCTCTTTCAGTGGTATATAACACGCGCAGCCAACAAGGCCTTCACCGCGTGTTCATTGACGTGCCGAGGCCCATTGGCTCGGTTCGAACAGTCAAAAAGGGTCAAGCCTGACTGATCTGTTACACACTTGCAGGTACTCAATACCCGAGGACCTTCCGGCACTCTGCCCAAGAGATTCCCCAGCAGAAACCATATCGGACCAGACATGAATTGCATGGGTGCATTCCTGGCCCTCATCTACCAGTCAAGGGAGCAACAGATATGGATCAGAGATTCTGACACTTGAAAAACCAGCATTCAACCCAAACGGTCGGAGGAAAGTCATGGATTTGGGTTCATGGAAAAGCACTTGTTCCGGCCTCCTTCTGAGAATTCCAGCAGGGGGAATAGCACCGAGTTCGCGAGACTGACGCCCGGGTGAGTGTGCTTCTGGGTCCACGGCATGACTCGCGTTTTCATCAGCTGGTTCAGATGTGATTCAACCCTTCTAATATTGATGCGCTTATTTATAAGTTGTTCACGCAACGGTGAGTGATTCTTAATACAGCGGGGTGTGGTCAGGATGGTCTGGCTCGTCCGTGGCCCGGTGGTTGACTTCAACAGTGAGTAATGGGCCGAAAATTGGGCCATTCTTTTCGAGCCATCGCATCGAGAGAAGCCAGGCAGCATCTCTTGAATTCAGAAGACTTCACCATGCTTGTGCCCGCAGTGGGGGCCGGTGGAACAGGTGGATGGTCTCGCTTCGGTCGAGGGCATTGTTTGCGTATGGAGCGATACCAACCGAGTGAAAACACCAATGAGAACATCAAAAAGAGCCAAAGTCAAGTTAAGTCATAGGCAAAGTCAAGTCATAGTCAAATTGAAATGTCAAGTCAAAGTCAAGTCAAAGTCAAGTCAAAGTCAAGTCAAAGTCAAGTCAGTCAAGTCAAGTCAAGTCAAGTCAAGTCAAGTCAAGTCAAGTCAAGTCAAGTCAAGTCAAGCCAAGCCAAGTCAAGTCAAGTCAAGTCAAGTCAAGTCAAGTCAAGTCAAGTCAAGTCAAGTCAAGTCAAGTCAAGTCAAGTCAAGTCAAGTCAAGTCAAGTCAAGCCAAGTCAAGTCAAGTCGCCACAGTCAACCGGTCGGTTCATTAGGCTTTAATGACCATCCATCTGCTCTTTTTGACGTTCCCCTAATCATCTGCATCTGGATTGGCAAGCACAAGGCGTGGCCTTTCATCGTCGTCGCTGCTGTCGCTTTGCGCGTTCATTTGGGTATAGTCAGTCTCTAAGTCATCGTCCTCAGTGCTGTCCTGAGCCAAATTGTACTTGTAGCCTGGATGTTGGTAGTAGATATCGACCCTGGTGTTGTCGTTGATGCTGCCCACCGATTCGGATGAGCCCGAGCTGCCACGGCGCCCAAAGGCCTTGCTCATCTGGCTCTGCCCATCATTGGTGGACGAAGACGCCAACGTGCCTGCACGCTCCAACGAATTGTTCCGTGATATGAACACCTGTGCGCCGGACGGCGTGGACGACTTGGACGTGACGGGTGTGATTTGCCTTGTGGATGCGCTGGTTGACTTGTTCATGGTGCTGACTTGCCTGCTGATGTCCGAGCTGCCAAATCTGGCGTCACTTCTGTCTCCATCTCTGCCACTTTCTCTGTCTCCGTCTCTGCCACCACTTCCCGCCACGGCCTCCTTACCGCCAAATTTGGACCCGCCATCCCCAAAATCATCCACTTCGGCGGCCAAAAGACGCGGCTGGAGATGGCCGTGCTTCAACTCCACGCCACTGGACTTGGTGGCCCGCGAGCCCGACGAGACCATATTGACGCGGTTGTATTTCAGGCTCGACAACTGCGCCATCACCCTCTTGTCCACCGGCTGGAGCCCAAGAGGCAACTTCCACTTGCCGGGCCCCATTTCGTTGTAGGCCGTGCCTGCGTTGCGCCGGATCGTGTCCACGTATGAGGAATGCTCTCCCTCGCCGGGCCTTAAGTTGAATGTCATTTTGAGAGCGGCGAGGTTCACGTGCTTGTTGGAGGCGGAGCTGAGAATGGAGCTGGCCGACAGCATGCGATGGTGTGACCGGGCTTGGCTGCCCGGTATGGATGCGGTGCCGTAGCCTTCCGACTGCCTCTGCACCAGGGAGAGCGTCCTCTGGCTACCTTGGCGGTAGAACCGGTTGACCAGCGGCGCACAGCTGGCGGCGTCGAATTGATCCACCGACCGGGTGTCTTGCATGAGAGACAGATTGTCGGGGCCAAACGGATCGGGGCCCAACGAATACCGCCCTAGAGATTGCGCTTCCTGGCCCAATGAAGCCACTTCTGCGTCGACCGAGTCGGGCCCGGGGTACATGGCTGACGCCGGGTACATGGCGGACCCGGGGTACATGGCGGACCCGGCGGGCCCGGCGGACCCCCCCTCCAACCGCGGCGTGCCTTGGTTGCGGAAGAAAGGCTCGTCTTCACTTTCTTGCGGCCGCGTGGACGTGCTCCGCAACAGATTGGGCGTTGCACCTAGCATCTCATTGGAAATACCCCCCTGGAACTCACTTGGCGACACGCTGCGCGGTAGGGCGCCTGGCCGGTCCCTGGGGCCGTACTGCTCGCTGCTGGTGACGCTTATGGCCTCCTTCTCCCCCAAGAATGAGAAGTTGTCGTCATAAGCATTGTTCTTGGGAGACGCAGAGTTGCTCTCGATGCCCCAGGCGCCGGGCTCACGCGAGCTCGCCTCGTTTTTGTTGAGCACCGACCCTGAACTGCCGTAATCGTAGCCATCCACCACCCCGATGAGCTCGCTCGCAATGTAGGGATCATGGTTATAGTCGGGGTGTGGGTTTGACGGTGCGGGTTGCGTCCCCGGCTCTGGTCTGAAGAATTCCATACTTTGGTCATTTGGCGACGCTTCGTGGCCACGTTGTTGGGGCTCCTTGCCCCTTCCATCATAGTATTCCGGCAGATACCTGGGGCTCGATAAATCGGCGGAGGGAGAAGGCATCACCATGCCAAGGTCCGCCGCATTCGCTTTGGCCACGGCATCGCGAGCACCTTCCGATAGAGACAGCCCCAGGTTTTCGCGGCTTCCTGTATCCTCCAGATAACCCAAGAGATCGGTTGACGGCGAGGGAAAGGCCGGGCTCCTGTTTTTGTAGGAGTGAGCCAGGCCTGGCACCAAGGCCGCCAGAGAAGCCTCGGCCGTGCCAGGGGCAGCCCGATGCTTTGGGGTTTGAGGCGTGGCGGAGGGGATGGGGTCAGCAAAGTCCACCAGGTCCCGGGGGTAATGCAGCGAGCGGAGTTGGCGCAACGGCGAAACTTCGACGTTGGACAGCGCGGCGGGCCCGGTCATTTGGCGCGAGATGTCGAAATCCCGGGGGGACTTGCGGATGTGAAGAGGGTTCACCTGCTCCGACAGACCCGACGCCAGCACGTTCAGCCGAGGCAACAGCGCGGTGGATGTGAGCTCGAGGTCCGGCGAGCCCATCATTTGGCCGATTTCTTGCTCCAACGTGCCGATGATATCGCCCAAGTCGTCCAGCTTCTTGTACGAATGAGAGGGGTTGGACACGGCACTTGCCAGGGCACTTGCATCGCCCCAGGCTGGAGGAGGCCTCCTGGAAAGTCTCTTACGCGGACTATGCTTGGAGTCTGCGCTTTGGTCGGGTGGGTTTTGCTGACTGCTTGAGCTTGGGTTGGGGTGAGTCAGCGGAGAATTGCGGTGCTTGGATGCTCGGTCCGACTCGGATCCACCATTGGGGCCTTGAACGGGGGCTTTATTTGATCCTTGGACGGGCGGTCCAGGAGCATTGCTCATGAACGCTACGCCGTGGCTCGGATCTGTATCCCCGGAGGCAGGTTTTGCGCCCCTCCTGGCATGACTTGCGGAAGACGCCGGGGGGTCCGAAAACGAGGACTTGGCGGAGAGGTGGGGCTGCGATAGAGGCTTGAGCGACGCCTGCGACAGCTTCTTTTCGAGATGGTGGTGGACATCGGCAGAGTTGAAGATGGACGAGATCCGAGCACCGAAGCGGTTGGATTTCTTCTCTCGAGACATGGGTAGCAGCGGTTGGTGTTGAGGAGGCCCAGGTGGACCCGGGCGCGGCGTCACGTGAAAAATGCTGTCACGTGGTGGCTGCATCACGTGACCGCGAAGCCACGTGACCTCACCCGTGCGCGCGTTTCTGGCCTCAAGGCCAGCCTGTTGCCATCTCCCTCCACCAACATGGCCAAAACCAAAGGTGTGTAATGCATGCGTGCACCGGCCGCCAACCTACTAACCGCAGATACTAAAGCAGCCAAGGCACCCAAGGTGCAGGAGCCCCCTAAAGACACCTCCATCCGCGACCCCGCCAACGCCCGCAAGTACCAGCAAGCAGGCACGGTGGCCAACCAGGCCATCGCCAAAGTCAGGGGCGCATGCGTGGCGGGCGCCAAGATCTTCGACTTGTGCCAGATCGGAGACGAGAGTGTGTTGGAGCAGCTCAAGGCCTTGGCAGGCGAGAGTGAAGGCACCCATGGCATAGCGTTCCCCACGTGTGTCAACCCCAACAACATCCCTGCTCACTACTCGCCCGAGGGCGCCTTGGAAAAAAGCAATGTGGAGGTTCAGGATGGCGACGTGATCAACATCATGCTTGGGGCGCACGTGGACGGGTTCCCAGCCATTGTGGCGGAGACGTTGATTGTGGGCGAGAGCAAGGAAAGTCCCGTCACCGGGAAGAAGGCGGACTTGCTCCACTCCACATGGAACGCCAGCGAGGCTGCCATCCGGCAGTTGAAGGCCGGCGGCAAGAACTGGGACATCACGCGCGTGGTGGACGCCGTGGCCAAGGATTTCCAGACGTCGGCGGTGCAATCGATGTTGTCGCACAACATGGACCAGAACGTGATCTACGGGCCCAAGGAGATCATCATCAACCCGGCCAAGGAGCACAAGACTTCCATGGACACGCACAAGTTCGCGGACCACGAGGTGTATGGCTTGGATATCTTGGTGTCCACGTCCAGCGACGGCAAGGTCAAGAGATCCAACTTCAGCACCACCATCTACAAGTTGACGGGGCAGAACCATGCGTTGAAGTTGAAGACCTCGCAGGTGGCGTTGAAGGCGTTCAAGGAGAAGGTGCAGGGCTTGTTCCCGGCCAACATCAAGATCTTCGAAGACCCCAGAAGAACGCGTCTTGGTTTGATCATGTGCGCCAAGCACGACGTGACCTTGGCCTACGACATCATGGAGGGCAAGGCCGACGAGCCCATTGCCCAGTTTTTTACCACGGTGGCGATCACTCCGGAAGGCCTCGTCAAGTACACGAGCCCGTCATTCGACGGCTCATTGTACACCACCGATAAGAAGGTGGAGGACGAGGACTTGGCCAAATTGATTGCCACCCCGTTGTAGAGCGCGTTAGAAACCGATGTGAATGTATTAGTTTTGATGCAGTAATGACGAGTAGATCCAGGCTTCTTTGGGAGCCAGACTAGACCAATGAAGGACAAATGAAAAATTTGGAAGACCGATATGACCATTGGGAAGACCAATCTGACCATTCTGACCAACCTGACCAATCTGACCAATCTGACCAATCTGACCAATCTGAAATCTGACCAACTTGACCAATCGGACCAATCTGACCAATCTGACCAACTTGACCAATCTGACATCTGAAAGACCAATTTGACCAATCGGACCAATCGGACCAATCTAAATGTCCAATTTCTCCCACTCCTCCCTTCTCTCCACCCACACAACTATATTCGCCTCAGATAGTAGCCGCGGAAAGACCGCCACGCAAGACGCCATTCCTTGTGCTGCAACTTCTTGGAAAAGACGTCAAAGTCGAGCTTCTCGAGCCGCTCCAAGTATAGCGCCGTGGGGTATGCCAGCATGTAAGGGGTAAACACCACGTCCGGCAATCCGTGGCGCCATTTCTTGCAGTTGGCTGCAAGCACCGAGTCGCCAGGCCTCGTGGCAACCAATTCGGCAATGGCCTGCTGCACCTGCACCAACTTGGCCCGCGCCGAGAGCAAGTGGTCGTTCGCCGCCACGGCAGTGTCAAACACCACGTTCTTGAGGCGCTCACGAACCTCCCCCTCAGCAGGCTGGTGGCCCTGGCACACGCGGACAAAGTCCTCCTGCAGGAGGGCGTGGTTGGTCATGACGTCGGTGGGCAACGACACAAGGTTCTTCAGCGCATAGTAGCGCGCGCCCAAGATCATGGAGGCGAGCGCCGATGCCTGGCCGATGTGGGCGGAGATCTCGCTGACAAGCCGCTGCAATTGCAGCAGGAGCTCCAACATGTGGATCACCGAGGGCGAAATGTGCGGCAGGAGCAACGCCGCCTGCGTGGCGTAGTTCATCTGCGACGACGTGCCCTCACCATAGGAGCAGATGGCGTCGATGGAGGCAAACTGCTGCTTTTCCAAAAAGTCCCGCCGCGTCTGGAGGTACTGCTGAAAGTAGCAGATGTCCAAGTTAAGCCCGTTGGCCACGGCGTCGCGGAGAAGAAACACCGTGGGCTCGCCCAAATCGGCCGCCGGCGAGCCGGAAAACGCCTTGCTGATCATGTCGCTCCAGAACTTGAGCTTCATTGCTGCTGTGGACACCCCGGCGTGCTGGCCCATCTGCAGACCATCGGAAATCTTGTTGACTTCGAGGGCAAACGCCCGGATTCCCAAGTATGCGTTGCGGGCCGGCTCGGGGATGTACTGGGCTAGAAGGTATGCCAGGCGGTCGTTTTTCTCGAGGTTGGCGCTGACGTTTTCGACGCTGTTGTAAAGTTGCTGCTCGTACAGAAGACCGGGGCTGCGGGGGGTGGGGCTGGCGGTGCTGAGCCTGGCGGTGCTGAGCCTGGCGGTAAAGCTGAGGGTGGAATTGAGGGTGGAACTGAGGGGGGAACTGAGGGGGGAACTGAGGGGGGAACTGAGGGGGCAACTGAGGGTGGAACTG
>WFIW01000104.1:0-16968 GCA_009756535.1 Metschnikowia sp. UFMG-CM-y6306 | reverse complement strand
CTGCCGGCTTTCTATATAAACTCGGATGTGTCCCCTTTGTTTCACGGATCATCAACAATATACTTCCTTCTCTTAGTCTTACATCTATCGAACCTGACACAACTTAAAATTTAGACTAATTTTATTCTTATAAGAATAATATCCCCCATTTATAACCGGGTAAAATTATATTTTGATTATATACCGCCCACCTTCGGTGGGCGGGTTAAATGACCAATATGCAAAGGAAAATATGCCCTCCCTAATAATGATATTAATATTTAGAATTATTAGCTTTAGAAACTTCATATAACTTTTTATAATTTAAATCATAATATATCTGTATATCTATATTATTAAAATTTCAAATTATTTAATAATAATTCATTAAATACTGGATTATTTATACCTTATTATTTTCCTAGTTGATTATCTGGTTCATGAAAGGGTTAAAATAAACCAAAATATATTAAACTAATCATCTATTTATTCAAAAGTTAATAAATTTTAGAGTTATGACGTACACTTTAAAGTACGGTACAGTTTTCAAGTTGTCTGCTAACAACTTCTTCAATTGAGGAACTTCTGTAGTCATCTCTTATATCGTATATTGTCAATCGTACTAAGATCTGCTTTCTTGTCTGATACCCCTTCTTGGGACGGCAGTCCCTTCCTTAAATACTGCAGAGCGGCCTTCACTAGCTGCACCCCTTGTAGGGCTGCACCGTCGTCATTACCACCGCTCAATTGGGAGGTATGATAGCACTGTTCCAAATTATGTGCAGGTGAGCGTAAAGCTCAACAGGTTATGGGTCCTGGTTCAGCGCCTTCGAAACTGGAGCTCCTGCCTATAGTGGAAATACAACGTTCCAATCTTCGAAGAAAGTGTCTATGAGTGTTTGAATACTATTAGAAGCTTATAGTTGTGGAATCACAATGAAGCTGCGAATATGAGTCAAGTTCCCTATTGCTCGAACGCTGGTTAAACTGCCAAGCTTATATCATGGGAATCGACATGCTGAAGACAGAATGCTTCAAGTACCTTTGAAAAATTACACAAAGGGATCATCGCTTTGGGAGATACTGTGATGGTAATGACCGAGCCACTTGAACTGTGAAGACCGTGTGCCCATAGGTGAACCTTCCATAAGGGCGCTGTCACTGGATGGTGTACAATAGTTCTGGACTTGTGTATCCAACGGACTAAAAATGATAACCAACGGGCATTGATGCTTTCTTGAACACTGTTCTCAAAGAATAGGTGACGCTTTCTTGAAAACACTCTTGAATAGGTGACGCTTTCTCCGAAAATAGAGACAGCTGGTGAATCTCCATATACTATGGTGTGACCGAGGATTGAAAGTCTTTGAAGCCGAAGTCATGTGGCCTAGTACTGATGCTCTTAGGTACTCAAGAGACTCCGGGCCAATAGTACTAGAGGTCAGTGAACGCTGCACTCCTTGGATGAACTATAAGAAACTGTACCTAAGTTTGATCCGGAACCAGATCCAACATCTTAAGGATTGAACAACGTTATGTCTGGATTTCTAAGGGCAAAGCTAGTGTCTGAATCTTCTCGGATATGTGGATTTGAACTTACTGGATTAAGGAGAGCAGATCATGCACCGAATCAAGTAACTGGAGAGTTGCCAACATATGAATGAGGAGTACAGCAACGGATGTGTCGGATGAATAATGGATCGTTGAATCAAATGATTGAAAACCTATTACGGTGTGAACATCATGTCTGTTGGGCCAATTCTTTAAACACAACGGCACCGCGAATATGGAAAGATATTGGTGGACACACACCACATCGCAACATCGATTGATTTCTCCTTCTGACTAAGAAACTATACCACGATAAAGACTAAACTGATTGAAACACGTGTTGATTGATTGTCAGTGGTGCAAACTCTCTTCGAGTGAAATCATGGATGACTGAAATATCGGCTTCGCAGTCAGGTATACAACACATTGTTTCCAAGTTCAAGGGAATGTGCACCACAACACATAGATGCCATTTCATTCCAATGTTTATCCCTTTTTTAACTGAGCTCTTGTGATAATGTGCACACAGACTTCGTCATTCCCTTCACCCATTGTTTCATCTGTATACAGTCATGTGGGCATGCAGTGCCCGCAGGCGCACTGATTCTCACGTTCCAACAACTCTCGTCTCTTGACTCCGCACCTGCATGTTCGCTTGTCATGGTTCAACACCCAGAAGTACCCCAAGCATCATTAGTACCCCAAGCATCATTAGTACCCCAAGCATCATTTGTAAGTCTTGAATTTTAACCGTTTTGCTGATTCCGTAGTTCCCGACTTCATAGAAAGATACGAACTTTACAGGGGCGAACTACACTCTACATGCAGGGAACAGTCAAGCGCATCTACATAAAAGCTTGTCTATCTTGTATCGGGCTAAAACAGTTGGTAGCACACCAATGGGTGTTTCGATGCCGAATCTCCTCTTCGGGAGCAAGAAACTGCGGCGAAGACAACGCTCGAGATCTGCCCTTGATCCTGTCAACTCTTTGCAAAACGCACGAGGACTGATCTGTCCTCAGACCACTCCCTACTTCCCCTTTTCCAATTTGCCCTCTTCATCGTCAATGACTCCGCCCTCTTTACTCAACGAGTAGAACAACGAGTCCTTGTGCTCTAATAAGTTCTTTGGCGCGTCGAACTCCGCCACCTCTCCCTGCTCCAACACAATGATTCGGTCGGAGTCCATAATGGTGTTCAACCGGTGAGCGATGGTCAAGATGGTTCTGTCCTTAAACTCGCTTCGGATGGTCTGCTGCAATACCTGGTCTGTTTCAACATCCACCGCAGCAGTAGCCTCGTCCAACACCAAAATCCGAGACGGAATCAACAACGCACGCGCAAGACACATCAACTGTCTCTGGCCCACGGACAAGTTGGAGCCTCCCTCGCTCATGCGCACATCCAATGCGGAAGCCATGTTTTGGTCGTCCGCATCTCTGTTGTCGTACATTTTGACCACATGGTCTTTCAAATGAGACAGTGCCAACGCCCTCCACATCTGTTCATCCGTGAAGCATCCCGTGGGGTCCAAGTTGCTTCGGATGGAGCCTTCAAACACCTGTGCGTCTTGCGGAATAATAGACAACTTGTGTCTCAAGTCCGCCAACCCCAAGTCACTGGTATTGACATTGTCAATGGCGATGTTTCCTTCGCAGGCCTCGATGATCCTGAACAAAGCCAACGTCAACGACGACTTGCCAGCTCCTGTTCTCCCCACGATTCCGATCTTCTCGTGAGCCCGGATGCTCAAGGAGATGCCTTTGAGCACGTAGTCCAACTCGGGCCTGTACTTGGTGGAGTAGTTGTTGAACACAAGCTCTCCATGTTCGGGCCAGTTGGTCGCAGGCCTGTTGTCTTGGATGATTTCAGGGGCCTCGGGCGTGAGCTGCGAGTACTCCAAGATTCTCTCCACACTGACGATGTTGGTCTCGACTTCCACGGTCATTCTAACGATCCAGTTCAACGACTGCGTGACATGCAAGGCATACGAAACTGACAACCCGATCAAGCCTGCACTGATGTTTCCACTCCGCAAGCTTAAGATAGACAAGCCGGAGGCGCCTAGGATGATGATGGAGCCCAAAAACTCAAGGCGGACCGCCAACCATCTATTTGCATTCACCGCCGGGTGGAACGCGCGCATGTTCTTGTCGATTCTGGCCCGGTTCAAGAACTTGAATCTCTCGCACTGGCCATATGCACGGATGATGGATACGCCGTTCAACGACTCCTGGAAGTTGGCGAAGATGGGTGATCTAGACACAGAGTCAAGCCGGCGCAACTCCCGCGACGTCTTCAAGTAGAATTGTTGGTAGTAGGCGTACAACACGCCGAGAGGCACCACAAGGAACATAAACGGCCACGTCGAAAAGCAAATGACAAGAATCGTGAAGCCAACAAGAATCAAGTTGCCGAAAAATTCTTCAAACACTCTTCCAAGAACCTCATCCACTTTGTATATGTCATTGGAGAATCTGTTCAAGATCCGGCCCACCGGCGTCGTCTCGAAGAACGACATGGGCGATCGTAACACACTGACAGCCATGCCATTGTGCAACTTGCGGGATCCCTGAATGGTACAGAAAATCCACATCACACAGGTCAGGATTAGCTTGCAAAGGGAGTAGAAGAACCCCAAGATGAAGTACATGCCCAAGTACTTGCCCACGTGTGGATTCATTCCATACCGGGAGTTTACTTCCGACCAGTGCTTCAACCAAACATTGGAACCAACTTCGAACGACGTTGAAACGATCAACGACATCATGAAAATAGCAACGTGGCGAAGGTCACAGGCTTTGGCGTACGCCTTGTACACGTCCCACTTCACCTGCCCTTGCTCCAAATGTTCTTTCCGGGCCTTGGAATCTTCATCTTCATCTTCCTCGTCTTGAAGCGAAGACTCCTCGTCGGAAATGAGCTCTGCGTCAGATGCTCTTCTGAGAGTACCAGCATCGTCCACCACCACATCCGACATCTGTGCAACGAGCTCCAGCAAATTATCAATACCCTCTTCGGTCTCCTGTTTCGTGGAGTTCGCTGAAGATTGCACGTTACTTGTCGAGGCGGACTTCTGGCCGAAATCCACAATCAATTGACGCAAGGGGCTCTTTTCCTGTGCCATGATTTCTTGGAAAGAGCCCTGCTCGACCAACTTCCCATCCTTCACCATGTGCAAATGGTCAGCGATGCTGAGAACGTGGATAGCATTGGTGGCGAGAATCTTGCACTTGGACCTCAATAATCCTTTGGGTCCCAACACATTATTAATCAAGTGTCGGCCAACGTGCTCATCAACCGCACTCAATGGATCGTCAAGCAAGTAAACATCTGCCCTGGCATATACCGCACGAGCCAACGAGAGACGAGCCTTCTGGCCGCCAGACAACGATATTCCCTTTTCCCCGACCAACGTTTTATCGCCCCTGGGCAAAATCTTTAGGTCCACAGTGAGCGCACAAGCTTCCAAGACTTTCTGGTAGAACACGGGGTCATACCTATGGCCAAAGAGGATGTTGTCCTTCACGGAACCATTGATAATCCAAGGCACTTGCGAGGCATACGCGATTTTTCCTGCAACTTTGACCTCTCCACCAAGTTTGTGCAAGTCGCCCAAGAAACACTGCAAAATAGAAGACTTTCCCGAGCCAACCTTGCCAACAATGCAGTCCAAATGGCCCTTTTTGCTCTCAAAGTTGATATTTGAAAGTGCGACTTTGCAAGGCTCTTCTCCTTTCTGCTTGGACCATAGAAACGTTCCGTTCTTAACAGAAGCTGCCACATCGCCAATTTTCTTTGCGCCGGGTGAACTAATGACCGCATTAGGTTGTACTTCGGAACTGGTCAAAAACTTGGTCAATCTTGAAATGGCAACCTGGGCTTCGACGAGATTGGTGATCACCATAGGAGCCACAGCCAAGGGGAAGGTCAACAAGTTGAATAGAGACAAAGCTGGGAACACAATGTCTGTGGACAAACTCACATCTTTCTGGGTGAGAACAAATGCACCAAAAGTAGAGCACGACACCAAGAACGGCGCCAAGTTCCATGAAAAACTCGACATTGCACTGAATACCCCCATTTTCTTGAGGTTCGCCAATTCCTTGTCGTTTCTCACGTGGTTCAATTTGCCCAAGTAAGGGTGTTCCCATCCGTAGAGCTTGAGCGACTTGATGTTGTTCAAAATCTCACTGATCAAACGAGACCTTTCGTCTTTGAACTTCATCTGGGTCTTTTGCAACTTCTTCTGGTACTTTGCAACGGCAGCGTTCAACGGAATCATCACCAACATTACAAAGACTCCAGCCCACATAGAGTTACCCAAGATACCATGCAAAGAGTAGAGACAAATGACGATCTGGAAAGGACCCGACCATACGATATGTAAGTTTTGCACCAAATCCTGCAATCTTTGTACATCCACGGACATCAAATTGACAATGTCTCCGGTATTGGATGCTTGCTTTGTTTCGTTGGACAACACCAAAGACTTATCGTAGATAACTGCGGTCAACGACGTTTTGATGTTCATTCCCAAATCAAATGCACGCTGAAAGTATTGGTGTAGAAACGCGGTTTGCGTTACAGAGACAAGGAACATGCCTCCAGCAAGCATCAAGCCGCGAGTGAGAGGAAGCGGGTCGCCCTCCTCGACGGACTTGGAGTAATCATTGACAAAGCGAATCAAAAGACGGAGTAATTGAGGTTGTACGAATGCTAGCACATCCTGAAGACCTTTGAATAAGCCACCGATGACAAAAGGAAGGCCAAACGCCTGCGACAAGGCTTTGACTAATGAAGGATTGGCTTGTTTCTTCCACGCCGAGTAGAACAGGTCCGCGGTGCTCTTGGATTTGATTTGTTGGGGTAAGAAAGGCAAGCCCACCTCGGTCAAGTATTGGTAGTAGCCTTTTCTCATCAAGGGCGACATCCAGAGAAAAGTGATTCTGGAAAAGATATTGGCGCGGTCGTATGGAGACGTTTTAAGCGAAGCAGAATAGGGGCTCAACGGCTGCGGAGGAAAGTAGAGCTCCAATAGAAGCAAAAGAAAGGCATTCACCGCAGTCAATATAGAAAGAGAAGCGATATCGCCCTTCAAGCCGGTCCGGATAGACATGGCCAAAATGCGGCCCACACTGAATAGTATCTGAGACAACCAGTAGAAGAGCAACACGCCATTGGAGATGGTGGACTTGAACTGCTCCAAATAATGAAGCATCACCGCAACCACACCAGCAGCAATGTTGACGAGGCCAGCAGTTTTGATGACATCAATGGTGTCCAAATGGCTGATAATAGCCCCTGTGAGGACCACCTGCAAGATGGCCAAGGCCATTTTAACATAAAACGACCAGCAGACCTTATTTCCCGCGGAGATTTTGCGAGACGCCAATACATGTATTTGGTAGAGCCCCAAGAGGAGCAACAAAACGCCGGTAGTGGCATAGAGAGCACCGTCAAAAAAGCACGGCGTCAAATCGCTATAGATCGGAGAGAGGGGGCCCCATCCATCTCTGCACACGCACAGCATCCAGCCCGGGACCTCTGGTACGGGCAGAGAAGAGTTGCGTCTGTCTGACGATACTTCGTTGACGATAAAGGGCATCTCCGAAAGAACAGCCCAATTCAGAAAGTGGGGTATCTGCCCACCTGCCAACTGTTCCATGGACAAGATGCGCCTAGTTCGGAATAAATGGAGGACGATGTGTTGGGACTGACAGTCTTGAAAAGCCCGGGTGCTTGTGTCTTCACTTGTGGAACGAGTCCCTTATGGCTAGTTTTTAACGAGAGGCAAATTGTTCAATATGTCTTTCTAAGCCGCCGTTAAAGAGGAGCTATTGTCCTGGGCAACTAGATTCGGCAAGGTCTTTAGCTTTGGGCCGACAGTATAGACAAGGCAGTCGAGATTAGAAGACGGGGAAGTAAGCGTGGTTGAGGTGGCAAAGACATGCTGGCTGGGGACACGGGTCTTATATGTTGGAACGAGAGAATGAGTGTCCTGTGGGCACTGCATGCTCACCTGACTGTATGCAGATGAAGCAAGGGTTGAAGTGGTTGACATCTTAAGCCTGTGTGCACAATATGCACAAGAGCTTAGTTTTCCGGGATTACAATGCCTCTCTCTACCTCTTGATTGAGCGGTTGTAATGACGACGATGCAGCCCTACAACGGGCGGCTAGTGAACGCCCTTATACGTGTGATAAATCCGACATGCGCGAACTTTGACATGGGACGGGTCAAGGCGCGGGACGATAAAACACGGCTGTTTCAGGCTTTATCATACGGGTCTTTGGATACAGGATCGGGATAGAATGGATGCTTGCTTTGGAACAAAGACGTGGCTATGCTGAGCGTTTTGGCCCTACTCGTGATGGCGTAAGTGGGGGAAGCCACTCCAACCATTAGTAAACGCGCGCGGCGCTGCAGCTCCACGTTGCGTACCCCGCAGTGCCCCACCATGCGTTGACCGGCGGGCCTCTACACGGGTTCATGGGTGTCGAATAGACAAACTTTTTTTTTTTTTTTTTTTGGGTAGGCTAAGGAATATTGAGCACTCCTTCCTGTCTCTCAGTATCACCTCTGATAACGTGTAACCTCGGTTGTGATAGGGGTGCAGGCCTTGACTCCTTAATGTAAAGTCCTTGGCGTCGTAAAGTGCAGGTCGGACTGCTTTTGCAAGCAAAAGACTGAAGGCGCGCTACTTTTTGCCATCGTGCGTGAACACAGTGCTTTTCCTAGAGCGTCGTGGGAATAGAACTTGCCATGTTCTTACCATGAGCGTCCATAAAAGGTTGGGCTGATGACGTCATAAGCGTAATCAAAGTCCAGGTTGCATCAAAGGTGCCTCTTAGATACACTGGCGCTAAGGCAAATGTTCCTACTATAGAAGGCCACACATGCCGTAGTGTTTGAGGTTTAGACCGCTGTAGTGAGGTTTAGACCGCTGTAGTGAGGTTTAGACCGCTGTAGTGAGGTTTTAGACCGCTGTAGTGAGGTTTAGACCGCTGTAGTGAGGTTTAGACCGCTGTAGTGAGGTTTTAGACCAGCACTGAATATCGCTCAAACTTCGTCCTCCAAACCCTCCCGTGCTTGACTCAGATTCCGATTCCCTCTATAGCTCCGTATCATCCATTGAGGAGACCCCAGGCTCATGGCCGTATTGCCCCACCTTGGTAACCTGACCAGCTGAGCCCTAGCCCATGCGTCTCTTCAGTAACCTTCACCACCGTTTACTCCATTGTCTGAGAGAATCGGTATCTTGTCTGTGCATTTGTTAACTGTGTTAATGTACAGGCGTGCCTGGGATACATCCAGGCTAAGATGTCTAAAAGTTCTATGAACTGGTGAAATGGCCATTAGACTTCTGATGAATGGACACTCAAAAGAGAACTTTAACATATGGCTGTGGTCGTTTCTCGTGGGGAACTTGTGTTATACCCTGTAGACTTGGGCAGGAAAGCAGGCGTATACAATTACCACTATAGCTCCGTGAGGTTTTGGATAAAGGGGACGAGAAATTCCAGTTTAGCATGATGGAATAATTGTGCCGTTCAGTTGTTCGTATACGCGTTGGCGACATTGTACTACTTTTTATGCGCTTCAACGTGTTTAAATTGAATTTCCCTTAACGTATTAACATTAATTGTTATACGAAGCATGTTATCGATTCAGGGTGTGCTAACTGGGGCTCTTGCCTTGTTTTGCAGTCTACTTTATTAAAGCTGCTGTGCATGTTCGTAATTGGTGGCAGCTATCATGCGTAATTACCGTAATACATTCTACGATAATATGCCGTGACCTCAGGCCGGATGTGATCTTTTGTTTACTAACTACCCGTACTGGTGGAAGGTATTTGCGGCCATTCTGCGTTTTATAATGGTGATTCGCTCGAAATGAAATTGTAGACAATTCAATTGAAAGGCTGAATACAATGTCGAATGCAAGTCAAGCTCCCTTACTTTATGCTTTATATTTATTCGGTAGGGAGAAGGCCAATTCGAATTAACATCCTTGGCGCTAGTTTTCGTGTACCGTGCTTAAGAGGGATGTTCGTTTACAGTGATTACGAGGTCGTCAGATGTGCATTGGAATTATGGTTTTGGGGATTTTAGACAATAGTGGTTCCGTTGAGTTAATGCAATAAATATGTTCCGATGGAGCTGGTTAACAGAAATATACTAGCGTTGTGGTGCATTCAAAGACTTTGACCCGCTCGTAGGATCAAACTGAACCTCTTCTTGCAGAATATGTTATTGAATCGTAAAGTGGATCATACAGGAAATGTCTTGCGTCTTCGTTAACCCTTCTGAAGTAGAAGTAGCGTAAACTGTTACAAAAATAATAATTACTTTACACTTTAAGACTTATTTAGGGGGTTAGAAAACGGTTCGGGTCAGACACTAACGCATATAATGGTTATTGAGTTTGATCCTACAAATAGAACGCCGAAAGTCCCGGTTTAGGGAATTTTCGAAAAGCAACGCCATACCTTTGCGTAAGCCGGGCATTCTGCATTGGTAAGTGTTCGACGGTTATGTTCCGGAGATGGAAGCAGATTAAAATGAAGTGATCCCCTTTATCCTGTATCCAATAAGTTGGTAGTGCTTCACGGGACGATGTATTTGGTTTTCGGCTTCGACAGCACGGCATGTACAGTGTTTTTAAGTATTCAAACTAAATGATCAAACTAGTGCGTGTTATGTTCTTTTGTATGTTTTCAGCGTCAAGTACGTAAGAGAAGGTGTATTCGTTGATGATCCCTAAAACAGGGGGATCATCCAAACTTATATAGATGAAAACTGGCCCGGCCCGCATGAGGCGTCGGGCGCCTCATGGCGAGGTGCCGGCCTGATTCCGCCATTTCCAGCCGCCGTGGGGGCACGATGGCGCCATACTTGGTCGGAGTGGGGTGTTATCCACGTTCGGGCCGCCTTAGGCGTCCCGATAAGTCCTGGTCTGGCTTATCTAGACCAATGGCGCCTTGAGGTGGGTATTTGTCCTGCATCTCAGGAAACCACGACGTTGCATTTGGGTAAAACCACGGCGCTGCATCGGATAAGATGCAGCTGGTGCCATCTCGTCTCTCCAAGTGGGGGTAACGATGGTTTCCCCTCGTAGCGTACGTCGCAGGTAAATTTGGTATCCATGGGTCGCGCACTACCCATGGTGGATCTAACTGTGCGACAAATGTTTCAACCAGAACACTACGCAAATTTGGTTTGAAAGATTGCGGCGGTACGAAACCTTTTGTCGTGGTGGTTGATTTCACAACATTAGTTTACTTTCGGAGAAGATTGTTTTTTGGTTCTGTGCGAAGCATTTTGCCGCCCTCGTCTCAATGGGGCTCATCATAATGTATGCAGTCAACTTCGGTTCAATAGTCGCTACCCACTCGGCTCCATGTGTACTCATCACGACCATCTTTTGATTCTTTGACTTCCAGATGAGTGGCGTACCGTCAATGTATACGATGTACCCGCTCCGAGATCCCCGTCCTTCCTCGTTCCCGAAGGATGCATCACAGAATGCATACAATTTAGGAGGATCTCCTTCTCTTGAATTCTTGTTCATGGTGATAAAAGCCCCTTCGTGGTCACGGAGATAGGCGAGAAGCTTCTTCAAGTGCTTGAGATCTCGTTGCGTTGCTTCACACGTATGCGATGCAAGCTTGCTGACGCTGTAGGCGATATCTGGCATGGTGAGGGTTGCTAACCAATTGAACGAGCCTAGTAGCTCTTGATATAGTCGTACATCGGCGGCCTCTAATTTATCGTCGCCTTCGTCGCGTGTATCGTCAATGAGTGGAACCTTCATCGTCTCCTTGGGAATTAGGTGATTGTACCTTTTCAACACTTCCTCCCTATATTTGCTTTGGTGGATCATGTATCCGTCCTCAGTTTTTGTGAATTCCATTCCGTGCCGAGTAGTCTGATCGATGTCTTAAACTATTTGGTTACAAACCCTTAAGCAACAGGGGGTACTAGTGGCTCCGCTATTGCTTTTGCAATTAGCCGGATTTTTATTCCTTAAAGGATTCTTCCCCCAAAAGCTTACACTCGACGATGAATTACGAAAATTGTTCCCAATCGTTCTACCTGCAATGGCAAGGGATAAATCTGCGAGTCAACAAAAAGCGCCCACTCCCAATTCATTTTGTTACAACGCAAAACAAACCTCTAAAAGCAAGCACGAAGCGTTCCGTAATTCAAGGGCTTTTCCGACAAAAAGGAAGATTCACATACTATTCTATAAACGCGGTATCCCACGTGAGCGGGACTGGAGGTATTCCGTGTCAATCTGTAGTTGAGCTGGCCCGTGTTGACGTGGAAACTTTTTAACAGTGGTATAGTGGCTTATTTTGGACCGCTATGGATGCAGCTCAGAGCCCGTGTTCAAATTAGGACCTTGAGCATAAATAGTTGCAGCATGGTGAAAAGGGCACTTGGGGATACATGTTTTAGCGAAACAGTGGTAGGTTTTACGGTGGACGCAGGACTCAGGAGTGGGTGAGGGATGAATGCTCATTCAACGAGACCACTAGCGATTAAAATTATATGTTTAGATAATTGATTAAATAATCTTGAACTTATTAAAGTAAAAGATGATATAAAAAAATATATAAAAGTCATAAGTTTGTTAGATTTTTAATAGTACAGAGTCAGGTAGATACAGATAGGACTAGACATGGCCAAGAGGAAGAGCAATGATCCGCGCCTTACTAAGATCATTAGCTATAGATGGACTCACCCAGATTATGTGCAAATGGGCGTTCATCATAAGAGCGCCACTAGTAGGTTCACACAATTTCATTGTTTAACAGAGGAATAGCCAGCTGAAGGTCTCGACCGATAATTTACCAGTTTTGTAGCATGACACAGAGTGATTGATGTATAAATCCATCATTCTAAAGACACATGATAAAGGTGTCAAAGCAGAATTCTCGACTTTCGGTTGCGGCCATACCAAGTATAAAGTACTATTTCCCGTCCGATCAATGTTAGTCAAGCTACTTAGGGCCACAGTGAGTAATGCAGTGGGAGACCATGTGTGAAATTGTGGTGCTGCAATCTTTTTTCCCTGGCTGACCCACGGTTGGAGAGGCAATCACGGTGTAAAGTACTGGAGCACGTGGGATGTTGCTTAGTGAGGCTTGCGTGTACTTTTGTCAGATCGGGCGGTCTATCGCGAGACAAGAGCCACCCTGATCTGTCCAATGGGCTAGGGCCTCTTTAGTTAACTCCCCTGGGCTGAATACTCCTCGTCGACTCAATGGGCCGCTTAAATTTCTTCAAAAACAATGGATCGGGTTTTCCCACTGACGTACCAGTGTGGTGCCCATCACGTCACGCAACACGGCTTCTGGAGAAGGGTTCATTCATGGGTTTCCCTTGGAAGGGACTGACTGTGACCAGCTTAGGCCAGATCAGCAATGAAATTGGCAAAGCCAATTACGACCGGGCCATTGTGCTCTTCATCTGTTTCAGCCGAATTCCAACAACATTCTCAGTGGGTCCTTTTGAGGGAACTACCGATCCCATGTCCACTTCCGTGTCCTCCAGTGGGAGAAAATCGTGATTACCCTTTCTTCATTGACAGTTTGTCACAACTATCGAGTGTTTAACTCACGGTTCCTTGCACAGGTTAATGGAGCTATCCCAGAGTGACGACCCTGGACAAGATGGACCGGCCTTTTTGGTGGCTTCTGCACTGGCATGCATCGGCAAGGGCTCCCCGGAAAAACACCCCCCGCCCGAAATGGAAGATCGGCATCCCTAAGTTACCACCCCAGCCATCCCAACGAGCCCACAGAATCCTTGTGCTCCACGGCCCGTGCAAACTGCGTTGGTCCATTAACAACCGCTCACTTGGACTCATCAAGATCTCCGATTCGAACTCCTATAGTAGAATTTCCAGCAAATATCCCTACGAAGAGATTGGAGGGTGCCCGTGTCCGAATCCATAAACGTCCCAATCGATTTTATCTGCGCACCCCTCGACCAAGTATCCATTCAGAGAGGCCCGGATCAAATGTTTCTTCAGAGGAACCACTCGAAAATGTCCTCCAAAGCTCCGTTCTAGGCCCCTTTCGGAAATATCTCCCTTCAGAAATATCTCGCTTTTCCCTGCTCAAAGACTCTCTAATCCAGACATGCACGCGGCAAATCATATCGCCCGTCAACTTGCCCTTCAAGGAGCCAACAAGCCTCAATTACTCCATTACTCGCTCATCACCTCAGAAGTCTGGGTATTTTTCATACTTCTCGCAAGAGCAAGTACGAGGCTCCAATCATGGCCAAGGAGCGGCCATCGCCCAAGCCGCGGTTTGCGTACCCCGTTGCCCAACTCGCAATACAGAAAGATGCTCCTGGGCCACACAACATCATGTGGGAGTTGGCATAGCCAGGGCGCAAACGTGTGCACCCTATGCTCCTCCCGCGATAGCAGCGTGTCATTAACGTGCCCCTAAAGAACAAGCCGCTTTTCTTTACCCGGTCTGCAGATACAGGCCAATCAGTTCTCGTCAGGGAAAGTTTAAAGTACTCAGTTCTTGATCTCCTTCACTCGAGCAGCTTCCGCAAGAGTCCTCCTCCAAATGACGTCGGATCGTCTCACTGAACCTTCAACGAGACTACCCACTGGCTCACGTTGGCCTGAAGAACCTCAGCAGCAAGTGTGTACCTCGCAACGACCTGGGGGTGGAATAAGTGATTCAGAACGTGATATGAACTTCAATTCCGCTTAGCAAGTGGTGGGACCATGTATAACAAGATTGGAGAGAAGCTTCTTGTGATTGGCTTGAATGGCGGTGCATTGATACCTGGTCTGAACAGCGAGTGAGGGCACCTCTTAACTTACACAACCGGCAAATCTGTACTCTAATCGTTTACCCCTTTGCCCCAGTTTGTACCGGTGATAATACGGCAGTTGGGTCTGATGTTATACCTGCGATGTGCCGTTAGAGGCTCGCCAGTACCTGCTCGACGGGAGGACGCGAGGACCGGGCCGTCCCATTCCGATAGCTTAGCTTCAAGACTTTAACATGAGACGACCAAGTTTCAGCTTGCGGCCTGGCTCCAAATCCTCGTGTCCGCTTCGGAGCGGCCCGTCTAGACTAGCCCGGTTGGGACCTTTTGCGAGGTACAGTGCCAAAGGCTGGACGTGGTCTCGGCCGCTTCCTGGACAGCTGCGGAGGATCTGGTTTGTTTTGGACACTAACACGAACAAACGCTTTGTGCTAAAGAATTAATCCGGTGGATAGAATGTACACGGGTGTCCCAAGGGGGCAGAAGTCACGTGCCACGCACACTCTGACGCAGTCTAAAACCTGTCCAAACAAGGTCCCTGCTCGACCCTCGTTTATAGGCACAAGCAGAGCCGGCCCGGGATGCACTGGTGGCGGTGTTGCTTTCTATTTATAGACCATGAAAGTAAAAGACGCTTTGCGGTTCTGAAACTCAAAGTTAGGGTTGTTGTTTGCAGCCTTGGCTGCGAAAGACGTCGTTTCGCGCATATCCTGGAACGGTGGTCAGTACACCGGACTCGAAAAAGCACAGGAGCCGGCGTGGGTGGGTCTTCACTTTCTTTAGTGGGTTTGAACTTGAGGATCCGGGCGAAGTGGTGGAACCGCTCCAGCTTTGCAAGATCGGCATTGGGGTTGCCGCTTGCATACTCGGCGCGAGGTTCCTGCGTCAACCTGCATTGTGGGATGACAAGATTGATGGTGCATTCTAGGAGGATGGCATGCCTTAGTTTCAATGGCCTCTGGGTCATTGGCTGATGGTGTAAGCTTGCTGGTTTTTGTCTAGTTGTAGTCCTGTGTGTCGTATAGGTGGGATTTCCAACCAGAATGCGGTCTATCTCGGCCGCCTTTTTATGAATTATCCCTCGGGCCAAGCTTCGTCTCCCTTGCTTTGTCTTTTGAAGGGCATGTCATGCGGGAGCCTGTATGTGACGGGGTGCCAAGATTTTGCTTGGGACAGGCTCTCAATGAGATTGCGCTTGGGTAGTTGTTTCTTGGATCTATAGAGATGTACCGATGTAGTAAACAGGGAAATGCAAGTTGTAACTTACAAGACCGCCGAGCAACATTTACGCAGTCGGCGGTGGATTCTTTGATCACGTGAACTGACCGAAGATGAATTCGTTGATGGTCCCTAGAACAGGGACCTTCTATACTTGTATAGAATACTGGCCGGGGCCGCATGAGGCGTCCGACTGCACCAATTTGACGGTGTGCGGTCACGGCCATGTCTCTTACAACCCAAAAGGTCCCAAAGGGCTAGTTTTAGACAGGAAAGGCGTCTAAGACGAGGCTGGGCCAGTATCCCATAAGCTGCAACTGGCTGCTCGGAATTGGACAAGCCTCGCATTTCCCCAGTCTCGCCTGTAACCGCCGCTCAGGGCAATCTTGTATCCATGAGCAGCGCACTACCCATTGGAGTTTGATTTGGGACTTTCCATGGCTTTCCGTGGCTTTCCATTTCCATGGCTTTCCCTGTTGACAAAGTTCAAGTGAGCGTATGTGAATGTGCTAGACTTGCTACCCATATACTATGCTTACCATTTAGTGCACTGTGTTGTTTTCTTAGGTTATATTGAAGTTTACTCACATATTTGAGAAAGTTCCTCTCTTTTTTAGAGGTTACTAAAGTTGATCAACAAGTTACAATCCTAGTCCATCAAGTTGTCCATGACTAGATCTACTAGAAGCTCTTCTCGTGCTGGAGTATCGGAGGCTGATCTCCTGAAGTATTCGCTTATCTTGACGTGACCATGAGGAGATTTACATGGGAAAATACTATCCTAGTCTGATGCTTGGTTAGTCCACGGTGAACAAAAGAGCAGAGTGTTAATGTATGCAGGAATTGTATCGACATTCCCCCCATGCACTTTCCGACGTCTTTTGCAGTCACAGAAGTCACAGGGCACGTGAGACATCTGGCCTCAATTCGCCGAAGTTCCATGCACACTGAGCCGGTAAGCCAAACACGTGATGGCGAAGCGATAACAATGTTCTGCGGGTTAAAGTGGTGAGGCGTGAACCTGCTTTCTACGGAACGTGACAATGCACGCACATCGGGTTATGAGCGCGCTTGCACTGCGCCACTTAGAATCAGTAGAGTTTGTCATCTGCTTCTTTATTTAACTTGGCCCGGCGGAGTTGTGTCTCCGCTCTTAGCCCGCCACCTTCTGCCCAATCAGAATCGGGGATGAAGGCCTATCTGGCTCGCATCGCTATCTTGCATCAGCGTCTCGGTATTTGCATCTGTCGTTGTGCAGTCAGCACAACTTGTGCGCAGACTACTGTATGGGGGATGCATGGCCATGGTACCGCAACAGCGGTATATGCAGACATGTGGCATACCTGCTACGCCCGATCCCTTTCGAGCTCTTGGCAGCAGACGCAGGGGCTCAGGTAAAAAATATATAAGTGA
>WFIW01000115.1:0-11241 GCA_009756535.1 Metschnikowia sp. UFMG-CM-y6306 | reverse complement strand
TGAGTAGTAGCCGCAGCAGCAGGAGACGAAGCCTGAGTAGTAGCCGCAGCAGCAGGAGACGAAGCCTGAGTAGTAGCCGCAGCAGCAGGAGACGAAGCCTCAGCGGTTGAGCCTTGAGGAGTATCATTTTCGGTGACAGGATTCGTCGTGGCGGGCTCGGTCAGAGGAGCCTCTGCTTCCGCGCTTTCAGGGGCTCTTGAAACGCCACCAGCAGGCAGGGAGGAGTCGGCGGCAGCTTGGGCAAAAGAGCTGGAGCCAAGCAAAGGAGCAGCATCAGGCAGCGTGGCGATGTCAGTAGGCAGTGCCGCAGCGGTGTCGTCGACACTGGCGGGTTGGCCGGCACCGAAAGTGGAATGAGCACTGCTAGCAGAGGGGGTGTTCTCGGCGTCCCAATTGTTGGCCATGATGGAGTTGAGGAACTGGTCGAACGGGTTCTCTGCAGAGAGCGGCACGGCCAAACCAGGGCAGGCAAGCACGGCGAGAGCCACGGCCTTCAAAAAAACGGGGTTCATGATTGCTCGGGGGCCGGATAAAAAAGGTAAAGAAAGACTAAAGTTGGAAATGCACGAAGCGACGGCTTAGCGAGTGAACGCTGGGCGAAGGGGATTCACGGAGCACGAGGCAGGCGTGATTAGCTCAAGGCCAGTTTCGGGAGCCCGGACTCAGGGTATGAAAAGGACTGCAGACGACCGGGAAGGGGTCAATGGTTCATCCAGCGCAGTTGCCGAAAAGGAGGGAGGCGACTGCTTAGGAGGGAAGGACTGCAGAGGGGGGAAATACAGAGGCCTGTGCCGTGGGTAAGCAAACAGAGGCAACGCTTGAGGAGTAGCGATGGAGGCGGTGAAGAAAAGGTTAGGAAAAACAGCGGTTGTAAAGGAAGGAAATGTGAGGTATAAGGGCGGAGCGAGGCGCGAACCATGTACAGTCGCGCCCAAGAGATTTTGCGGTGGTGTGCAGGCGCATGAATGGCACTGCATTTGCACCGCAATGCGCCAGCTGTTGCGGTGTGGACGCGCGCGGAAAAATGGGCCACCACCCGATCCACCCCGTCTACCACCCGATCTAGCCACTCGCACTCACCGCCCACAATCCGAGGGACTCATAACTACCACTTCGGTCACCGCCCACAATCCGAGGGACTCATAACTACCACTTCGGTCACCACCCACAATCCGAGGGACTCGTAACTATCACTTCGGTCACCACCCACAATCCGAGGGACTCGTAACTATCACTTCGGTCACCACCCACAATCCGAGGGACTCATAACTACCACTTCGGTCACCACCCACAATCCGAGGGACTCATAACTACGTACTCACCTCTATCGACGCACCCACGGCCCTCCAGAGCAAATTATGACACATCCACACACCACCACACGAGCGCCAGGTGGAGGGACACTCCTCTTGCGCGGGCGGAGCCGAGTGAATTGACATGGCGCTGAGGCCCGGCACTCAGGCACATGTGCCCGGAAGAGGCAGTCGATTGTTATGCCGAGTATCCACATCCACCCAGACGAATATCTCCGCTATAACAAGGACCGCAAGCCGATTCCACGCCCGGCATCAGCACGCGGGCATCACGCCACTATGAAGGACGAGCCAACGCCCGCCGCCTGTGTGCAGGACTATTTCCGAAAACGGAGCGAATTGGAATAGGATCGGCGTGGCTTCTGGGCGCCGCAAGGGCTTTGGAGAGGCGCGACGCTTGGAGTCGCATTCCATTGCAGGGAATGTGTACCTGCGTGAAGCGAGCGCGCGCGAGACTTGGCTGTTTTGGGCCTCGGTGTTTGGATGCGACCCACTATATGCATGCCGCTGGCGCCGAGACGCATGCACATGCGCTTCTGCGCCCCGAAAGCAGGTCCCATTTCGAGTATGCGCGATCAAGGCAATACCGGAGCCGCTCGCAAATCTATAACGTTGAAGCGACTGATCTCGAAAGCGTTGGAGTGGTCCCTGAAGCGCTATTTTGATGAGTGATGAGCGGAAGAACAAGAATTGAAACGGGGCGTGAGCAGGATGGGGATCAACTGGGGAAGAGTGGCCGATGCATTCGCAAACCATAAAATGACAAACCACAAAGTGCAAAACAACAGTCACCTCCCAGCAGGCCAATGGACCAGTTGACCAGCAAGGCCAAGCAACAAAACAATCAATCCGAGCGATAATGGAATCCAAGCAACAAAATAACATGACCAAAAAATAGCCAGACAAACAGGACACGACAGGACAGGAACATCAAAACAGGCAAAAAAGAAACCATGCCGTTGGAACCGTCTGTACTAACAGCCACCCGAAACGAGATATCAATAGGAATGCCACCATCTTGGTCGGCCCTGATGCGCACGCCTCAAGAATAATAACCGGTGCTAACGGGGCTGGCGTTTGCATCAAGTTGGGCCTGCAGGTAGCCCGTTGCTGAGACCTATGACTAGCCGCGTTTCGCATTTCGCAGCCGCGACTGGACAATGACCAAAGACTCGGAACACCTGGCCACGTCTTTGAATAACGGGGCTGGAGCATATGCACGTGAGTTTTGGGAAGCTTTCTCGGAATATGCGGACATACTTGCCATGCCTCGTGAGCCAAGTCGCCCCGGAGTGTGTGTAGCCAAGAGAATCGGCAGCCAAGGACTCACATTAAACACACTATCAGCACTCAAGCGTGGCACACTTTGAACTGCAACAAGTATAATACCAACATGCGTCAACTTTATTGTAAGAGGCAGGAATGTGACGCTCTGTGGCTATACCAAGGGCGTGGTGATTAGCCGGTCTGGCGATAAATGTAAAGCTGAATGTCTCTGTGGTTGTTGTTGTTGTACCAACATGGGAGTATGAGCGATATTGGCTGGCTTGATTGGGGTCAGGTGAAAGTGTAAACTGTGCCTCTGCAACAACTTCGTGAGATGTGGCCAAGCAATTTATGGAGAGAAACAACGGGGTTATGAACATTTGATAAAGACAATGACAACGACAGGGACAATGAAAGGGACAATAACAAGGCCAATGAGAATGAAACAGAACAAAAGGAACGACAACAAGAATAAGAACAAAAACATGGCACGAATAAGTTCATTGACAGAAAAAGAACAATAACATTGACAGGAACACGTGGACAATGTGTTTGGTCTTATTGTGAGACCCTTCTATCATAAGGCCCACACAAACATCATATTTCTGTTGCAGAATAATGAAATTTCTTTTTTTGCCCGTCAATTTTTTCTCTCTTTGCAACTTTGGCGTACAACCTATCGTTTTCGGGCCCGGTTGCTAAGAGCTCGGCCTTAGCTCGGTTCAAAGCGTGGAGATCCAACTTCAGTGCCCAATGTACATTGTTCAAATCTCGGTGTTTAGGATGTTATCTCCCAAGGCAGTTTATTCTGGCGAGCTGAAGGCAAGGCTAAACTAGATCCCAAAGGCGTATCTCATAAGGAATAACTCGAACATTGAAAAATAAAGTCCACAAATCTATCTCTTAGGACCTAAAAGTGTCCTGATGGTAAAAATTCCCTAAAAATGAACATGAATGATCCTGAGCCAATTCCAGCAGAACAAATTCAACCAAGGATGGGGATAATGCTAATTTATTGATGGCTGAACCAGTGATAGAGTTATCTTAAACCAGGAATGGCTGAATGATCTCGGACCAATGCGAGCGGGACTTCTTGACTTTATAAAGAGCCCTGGCACAAAACACTTTCCTAAATGGTCAAGGTGTGTGGACCAACGATATCCCACAGTCAGCGAAAGTCGGAATTTATGAAAGGCATGTTCACCATTTGTGTCCATTTTTGAGAAACATGTGCATCGCTGACGGTCAAGTATATCAGACCAGATCCGAGATTTCAATACCGTTCTAGCCCCAAAATTGTTTCAATTTTATGGAAAGAATGATAGGAACAGTTGATTTATGATGATCCAAAGACTGGTGTATTAAACAAAGTTTTGTCAGTGACAGGCTGTACCCAAAATTATTGATATGCCCCAAAGAAGCAAACTTCATATAGTATCGGAAACTGAAGCTTCTCCCCATTGGAGTGATTTTGGCAATGGAATATCCTTCAGAGTGGCCCATCAAGCATCACATCTTTGTTCCGCGGCCGCTCCTATGACCACGCGTAGAGAGTGGATGTGGTCTTAGCAACGTCGTGTGGCTTGCTGCATCCTCCAATTACTTCACCGAGTCTCTAAATCAAGAAATCTGTTGTCACGGGAGCCTGGCAGCATCATGTTGCTGAACAGAAGGCTAGAGAAGGTTTCTTCCCAATGAGGGAGCACATCGTGAAGTGTCCGTCATTTCAAGCGTCGCCAGGCGTTTGGGTACCGTTGAATCAAAAGTTATGAAGCTAAGCCCACTGGAATGTGTATAGGAATTGATGATGCCTGTAGTTTAAACTCTTGATGGTGTGTAAGGGGGAGACACTTTATATATAGTGCGTGCCTGCACATACGCGTTTCATCATATTTGCAGCCCACAAGGGTATAAGTAGAAGCTCTTTCCCGCTTTTTCTCATCGACCCGGTACAGTTTCCCTTCTTTTTATAGATCCCAATTCTGAAAGCCTTCTTTCCAACTTACTTGTTACGTGCCTATCACTCACCTGAGGTCTACTGCACTTTCCACTATCATACCCGACTCCTTCACGCATTCACCCATGGTTCCCATGGTCACTAAGCAAGCCATATTTCCCTTGTTCTGATGGATTGCAGCTTCTAAGCAATCAATCAAGGGGTTTGGGCGTGGGTATCATGGGCACTGATTCGAGAAGTTAAAAGGCACTCGGAGATGATACCTTGTTCAACAACCTTGAATAGCCACGCGCTTACAAGAATACTTATACATTTCAATAGTATTGCTCAAAGCAAAGTGAAATCATTGTCTCGCCCTTTTAAACAATTTTCGCCTTCTGAGCTTTGATTGCGATACAGCTAACCAGCAGCGGGGACGAGTAAATGTCATTGAAGCCGCATGATTATTTCTATGCCCCAGCTGTATATCGCTATTATGCCCTAGTCTCCTTTGGTACTCGAAGGTATAGTGCAATTTTTCCACGCCTCTACAGGACCTCATACTTAGGTTCACATCTTCGCCATGGATGGTAATATTGTTGAAGAAAATTTGCCTCATAGATATCAAGTGACTGCTCCCGCGGGTCTGAACATGTGTTTGGATTACCTGTATGCTGCTACTACACCATGGAATTATTCGAGGCCCATCCAAGTGGAACCGGTCGAATAGACTTCACACCCGTGCATCTCGTGCAATGCCCCCACCACGGATCCGCACTGCTCGCGCCAAGACGGGCCGGGTGCAGGTTTATCGCAAAGTATAAACACTGATGCCTTGGCACATGCAGGTGCGGCGATGCCAAGGCGGTGTGCGGCGGCTGGAGTGCGCAGCAGGGATTAAAGGCCAGAGCAGCAACCACAGCAATCCTGATTAGGGTGAGTGCTTCTAAAAATAACTTTCGACTCCCAATACCGAAAAAGAAAAAACCAACCACCTGAATCCCAAAAAGCTATCACCACTCCAAGCACCCGGTCGAGTGCCATCTTCACTGTGGTGTCATTTCGCAATAATGGCACAGGCTGAGATCTTTGAGCCCAGCTCTAGCCCTGGAACTTTATCCCAATTTCTCTGAAGGTTCAAAGAGGATATTTCCGTGTCCGGGTCAGAATAGGCGCGCTAGGAGCGCCTTACAGATACACAGATAACCATGGACACATGTCAAGTGGTTGATGATTGTTCCAATATTGGAATTGATACTGTCAAAAAGTTAACGTTGTGTTTCCTCATCAGAGTCATTAATCATCCATGTTCTGGTGGGTCTGGTTGTGCGAGCCATCTTTAGTAATGTCCTTCCCTGGTATCTTGATTACCCTTCTATGAAAGGCGGTGGTGCGGCTTAAATATGTGGGAGGACCTTCCGCTACAAATGCCGCTTGCTTGCTAATTATAACAACAGGCTCAATTGGTTGATAATTGAATAGCATGATGCGTCATGGCGCGTTCTCAGTCTGAGGCCTTAACACTCTGAGTTACCACCATATAACCTAACAGACATTTGCAGATTGAAACGTAATTTGGGAGATGGATTGGGTTTCAAAGTTTGGTCAATATACCCGCAATTTTAACAAGTGTTGACATATTTTATCGGCACTTTTCTTTTCAAGATTTTGTGTCACGAAATCTGCCTTGACCATGTGCTCAGATGCTTCATTCATCTGACCTTTTGCAGTCATAGTTACTGCTTTGTTGTCACGGAGGATTTGAACCTTGTGCTGACCATTCCCCCAAAAGATTCTTTTCCATAATGCCTCCAGATTCGTTTGCAGAATGCCACCGAGTTGAGTGAAGAAATGGTTTGTACCTTGGACTCCACGGTATCGGCGAAGATCCATCCATTATCATGTATCCGGTCATAGAGCGACGGGTGGTTTGATTCCGATGCATAACCGATTCATGCATAACTGCATTTGAATAGGTGTCTTGATACTTTGACTCATATATTTGCACCAGTGCGGCTTTCCCAAGATGCCAGAATACCTTTGTTGCTGTCTTTGTGTTTACTTAGGCTGTGCTAGGTTTTTGAAACATTTAGAGCATGCAACTGTTGTCCGAAGACCGTGGAGGCAGTAAAGGTTCCCAGAATTAGACCTATACTCGGTTCCATCACGAAATTGTCCATCTTTTTCGACATTATTGTCCAAACCTGGAGTCAGCACTCAAAGCGGTTCCCCGATCTAATGCCCGAAGTTTGCTGTGGCTTCTTCCGAATCCTTCATACCCCACCTCAGTTTGAACTCCGCACGTTGGTGCCTCCGACTGAACCCATTGGGCCTTCCACAGATGTGCCTGCTTATACCATTAAGCTGGAAAGCTGTCTCGCCCCTACTGAGAAACAACAAGCGCTCAAAATGCATATGCTACTTGCCGATCATACAATATTCCATGCATAATGGGGCAGTTATTGAGGAGGTGTAACCTGAAGGTAATTTTGGGGGTTTAAGTATCAAGTGTTGCCGTTTTATACTTTAGCGGCTAGTCAGAAAAGCCGCTCCCTTCCTTATCACTAATATCCAGTCCTAGTCTACAGGAGCTCGTCACGGGAAAACCAGAAGGCGATACTCGTGGCTTGAACGACTATTGAACGACTAATGAAATAAGAATTGGCTCTCAAGTGGCTTTTGGATTATTTACCAGTACCTAACGGGTTCAATCAGATGGCTTGAACAATCGCACATTATTGCATGCATGGTGTGCCTCTGTCATTTTGTCGGGTATGGCTTCTCCAGCTACTCTAAACTGCCAATTCGCCGACCGCTACACACCTCGTGGTGAATCAATTTGAAGGTATGATCTGGTCATCATAAACATCAGTTTCATCTGTTTTGCCGAAGGTGAGTTACGCGATTAAAGAAAAAGAGGTTGTTTTCCATGGAGTGCTGAGGTTAATGACGAATCATCCCAGCACAAAACGCAAGCCCGGTCGAAACGCCTGAAGAATGCGCCGGACGCCCTTTGATAAAAATGTGGATATCAGCAAGTTGAGAATGAGCTTTGAAGCGAGAGTTGGACCGTTTGAGGTGCTAGTTGTTGAGATCCATGGCAAAACAAGTGAACAAGTGGAACTCTCTCGCGCCGTGGATTCAGGGGACTTCTATCGCCGGCAAAACCAAGATTTGTTTTGGTAATTTTGGCAAATGACTCGCTCAGCAGGAGACGGCGTTTCACGCGTTGACAGATTAGTGGATGGGGCGCATCTCATGCCAGACCACCAGCAGAGTCAAGCGTGGCCAGATGTCAAACGAAAAAGCTCATACATCACCTCAAATACATGCTCGTGTCTTTGCATAGGTGGACAATGGCTCCTAATGGTCAACCACCATCGCAATGCATGGAACGAGTGGGTGTGGTCCAGGACCTTGGTGGAACTGGAATAGTGTTCTGTGAGGCCGTGAGACGAATTAACGTGAGGAAATACTCAACTGGATACCAAGGTTACTCTATGGGGAGCAACGGCTAAGATATTCAGATCAAACCAGCCAGGAGTAAGATCCTCTCGGGTCATGGAGCTCGTGGCTGGTGAATAGGGGTGTTCCATTTGGCTAGGGGATGAACGGTTTCTCACGTGACTACTCACGTGCCGTTCAACGTGGCTTTCAACACGACTTTTAACGTGGTCTTTGACGTGATCAGTGGCTTCTAAAGTGACTTCTAATCTGACTTTCTGGTCTACCTGCCGCCGGGTTTAATTTGGTCTCATTTAGTTGAAGCCAGGACGAGCATGCTCCCCAGACACCTCGATGCACCAGTACATCTCCGCCTTGGACCATGCTGAGCGCGTGATGAGTCAGACCAATGTTTCCCAAATGTTGTGGTGAATGGCGGTCTTCAGACTTGCCATAGTGTATCAGTGAGACATCTGTGACTTTAGACCAGCCATCTGGGAAGACTTTAGACCAGTGCTCGGAGGAGGTGACTAAGGTGGAGGCGGTGCACGGGTGGCGGTGCGCGGTCGGTGCGCACGTCGCCAGCCTCCCGTCACCTCGGCCACCATGAGGCATCGGCGTGTGGACCGGGCCATTCTCTCGGAGTCCAGCTCCGACCCCATCGACTCCGAGGACCAGAAGCTCATCATCTCGCAATTCGCCAGCGAGAACCGCCGCACCCTCCGGCGCCTGCTCCGGCTCTTGATGGCATGGATCGTGGCCCAGGTGCCAGTGGTGACCATGGTGGCGCGCCCGCGGCTCCGGCCCTCGCTGGTGGCGCTCTTGGTGGTGGCCAATGTGTTGGTGCTCATCAACGGGGTGTTTGAGTTTCCCGAGTGGCTGCTGAGGAGAAGCGGCGCCTGGGGGCCGGGAGGCGGCGCCGTGCACACCGCCACGCGCCACGTGCTCTCGTTCCGCGGCGTGGCGCTATTGACTGCGGTGGTGCTTGTGCAGCTTGGCGTGTCGCTCATGGGCGGGCCTTGGCTGGCGCTCCTTTTTCTCGGCGTTCCGCTTCTCAACCTATTGTTGGTTGTGTATGTGAGGAAGTCGTATTTGGATACCGAGCGACAAATTGGCCTTTTGGACCAGCTACGCTACAAGTTCAAAAGTGCCTAGGCTGAGCTGGCTGCTGGGCCCATTTCTTCTCGAATGAGCTGACGACTCTGACATACGCCCAAGCGACTCTGCCTGTGCTCATGGCACGACGCCAAGTTGGTAGCCTAGCGATGTTGAGCGTTAGGGTCTCCTCGGGTGAGATTGCTGCAGGATCGATCATACAATGCAAGATATCGAAAATCCGTCGCCTAGAGTGACAGCTCAGAATGGGACTAGAAGAAGTTTCAGAAGAAGGAACTAGAAGAAGAAGCTCGGGCGGGTCACAGCATTGCCTATTCAGAGCTCCCCCGATTATTCGCCGATCCAAGGGTCACCTTGAAAGGCTTGAAACTGCCAGCGATCATTCGGATCAGACATTCAAGTCTGGGCATGGAAGATGCCTAGGTGCTCAGGCCAGGGCGTCAGAACCCGCTAGGTTTTCAATGACCCTGAAGCTCCATGTTCACTAGGGCCCTGCACCACTGGTTTATCGCGTCAGTACTCTCCGGGGCACCGAGCTTCACTGGCTCCCCTTCTGGATTGCGCCCATTTCTAGCGGATCGTCCAAGGGACCATTGCGTGGAGGTATCGAAAGCCACAGATGCCGTCTTGGCCGGAGCTCAGGCAATTCCTTGCGCCTATTTGGGTCTGCCCGAATCCATCCATCCATCTAACCCTTCCGGGGCTTCAAAGACTATTCATTCGTTGACTTGGCTTCTTCCACGGGACTCGAGCGCTTTTCTAAATGAGCTCTGTGGGTCTGAAGAACACTTCAATGGTTGGTAGGAACCAGGCAATTCTTTGAGGGCCAAATGAGCCGTGCCAAAAGATCATGGGTGTTCCAGAATAAGAGTGCTTGTCCATGGCTGCGCCGCGCATGGGTGCAAATTGTGGGAGACTCGAGACCGAGCCCGCGCTCTATGCCGGCCTTCAGTGAGTGCCCGAACAAGCACCAAAGTTATAGTGGCAAGATGTTTGTTTCCACCAGTGCACAGGTTGACAGACTAAGAGATTCTGTGTGGAAGGTCTTGGGCCATGAGGAATGTACTCCCTAGACGAGTTATCGCAACCAGAGAGATTCCTGAGACTGATTTTCCATTCTCGCACATACACTTGTCCTTGTCAGATGAAGCCTCCATGGCACAGCCTCGTCGTCTCCAGGCTCGGTCTGTTAATACAAGAGAGTGGTTGTTCCAGCTCCACAATTAACAAGGTTTAGAGACGAGCTGTTCCCATCCATTTGGGAGTGCATTGCAACTGTCCACTTCCACATCCTCAAAGTATCAGTCTAAGGCTATACCTCCTATCTCCTATCTCCTATACCTGTAGTACTATTTAGAGCACTGTTGGTACTCTATGAACTTGGTAGACATTAATAACTGGCTTGGATATACATCATCGATGAAGGAAAAGGAGATGGATTAATATCATGACTGAAAAAATAATGCTTGTGTTATTGAAACCTGTACACCTTTTGTTCCAGACTAATGAAAGAATTACTCCAAGTACTCCAAGCTGTGTGGAATTGGAATGATAAATTTTAGTATTAAAGTATTAGATTGAAAGAAAAGTTGAAGCAGCTGAATCGCTTTCAGATAAAATACGAGCTTGAAGTACAGTTTTTAAAATTGGTAGTAACAAAGTTGGAATCTTAAGGTCAATACGCATTCCTGACTGTCCCTGGTCTGACCGTTCACGCACTCTCCCAGAACGCGCACCGGCCTCCGAAAGTCCTCTTCTCACACTCTCCAAGATCCACTCTTGGCCACCAAAAATCGGGGTCACGCTGAATTCGTCCAGTTTCGGCTCTAGCGAAATGTGGCCCCTCGCAGATTATAACAAGGCCTCTCCTCAGGTTAAACCCAACTTTTGGAGCGATGTCCTCATGACTCGGAAGATTTCCATACAGGCAGTGTTAGATCCACCATGGGTAGCGCGCTACCCATGGATACCAAATTTACCTGCGACGTACGCTACAAGGGGAAACCATCGTTACCCCCACTTGGGGAGAGACGGGCGCTATCCCGACCGACTATCTCCGAGACTCCGATGGCACCAGCTGTATCTTATCCGATGCAGCGCCGTGGTTTTACCCAAATGCAACGTCGTGGTTTTCTTAGATGCAGGACAAATACCCACCTCAAGGCG